>OZ038490.1:41737025-41937025 GCA_964036315.1 Acanthosepion esculentum
TAAGTCAGGACCGATCACATTAAATATCCGTCTTTGGATTTTGTCGAGAACCCCGAGATGAACATCGAGGGCGCCAGACCATGTATGGCAACACTATTCCATAATGGTAGATTTGTAGATTTGAAGGATGGATTCAGGCGAGAAAAACCTGCTGTCGCGACACAGAGAACCAAATTTCCTTGCGGTAGATGCAGTATTGATTTAATGTTTGTTGTTTGAATTATTTTAATGAGTCATCCGTTGACGAAATGAAGTAAATTTCTGCATTATTTTGTAACCGTCTGTATCTACCCCAAATTCTCACACCCGCTTTACATTTACTGGATTTTATTCGTTCCCTGGCGAATCACAGGCGAAATTTTCACCGATAAGAGCCTTTTATGGGTTTCTCTCTCTCTCTCTTTGTCTCTCTATTTCTCTATTTTCTTAATCAATTAACCTAACTATTCATTTAAGCCGTGTCCCTGGAAGACATGAGCCAATATGGTCCTCCACAGCTTCCTGTCGTTTGTTGCTCTAAGCAATACTTTATACTTTATGGCTTCGCTTTGTCTTTCTTTCACCTGTTTCACTATCCATTTGCTCAAATTTGTCCCGTCCTGGGTATGACGATAAACTACATCGCGCAGAAAGGCCACTGATCGGGAGATTGGATGTTCTGAGGATCGTCAAACCACCTCTTAACTAGTGTTGTTCCCAGGTCAACCATGACCCGGGGTGGTAGCAAATAGTGGACCGTCAAACAAAAATCAAGAGTACATTTTTTATAATAAAATTACCAATATTACATTTTCATAGTAAAATTACCAACTATACATTTTTTTATAGTAAATGACACTCAATACAACACTAAGAAAAAGTATAACAAAGGCAAACGACTATCAAAGTATAAAAATACATATTTATAGTAAAATTACCAATAATACATGTTTATAATAGAATTACCAATAATACATTTTATAGCAAAATGACCAACAATACATTACCGGGTCATTACCAGAGACATATTGAACTGAGGATGGCGATAAACTACATCAGGCTGCAAGGCCCCTGATCAGGAGATTGGCAGTTTTTGACGAACGTGGAACCACCACTTAACAGCTGTTCCCAGGTCCACTCTGACCTGGGGTGGTAGCACTTGTTAGGGCGTCAGCTATGAGAAAATAGTGAACCCCAAAACAAAAATCAACAGTACATTTTTATAGTAAAACTACCAATACATTTTTATAGTAAAATGACCAACAATGTAACACTAAAAAAGTATAACAATACGTTTTTGTAGTGAAATTACCAGCAACACATTAAAAATACCAATAATACATTTTATCATCTGCAAACTATATATCTAAAAAAAAAAAAAACATCCGAGGGTCGTTCAAAAAGTTCTAAGCCGCACCAAGAAAGAAGAGCCAGAGCTGAACATTTTTGTTGTGGCAAAACACTATCACTTCTTATAATACTAGAAAAACTAATTCAGATTTCTGTGTAGGTGAGGCCCATACTAAAGGGGGAGGTGTGCGACAAATCTAAAAATGGACAAAACAGAGGCTCTGGCAGTCATGAATTATCTGCCAAAGAAAGGTATGTGACCCAAGGAAATCCATGAGGACACGGTACATACACTTGTTGAGGACTCCCCTTCCTATGCAACTATGAAGAAGTGGATACTTCACTTCTAGGCTGAGCCTGGGAATTTCCACCGCAGATTTGTAACTCAAGATGAAACCTGGATTCGCCACTTAGGACCTGAATCAAAGTTTCAAAGTAAACAGTGGAAACACCCTGGTCCTCCATCCCCGAAGAAGTTCAAGCAGGCAGAGTCTATTGGCAAACAGATGGCTTCTGTTTTTTTGTTTTGTTTTTTTTTATTCTAAAGGCAGAAGTAAAAAAAACTATTAATGGACAGTACTGTGCATCAAAATTAAGACGACTGAATGAAGCTATAAAGTCAAAACTCAGAGGAAAGCTGAGGGCAGATGTGCTGCTGTGCCAGGAAAATGCGCCCGTTCACGCTGCTCACTGTTGCAGTAGCTGAAGCAGCCAACTGTGCTACCTCATCCTCCTTACTCTCCAGACTTAGCTCCATCTGACTTTCCTAAACACAAATCCCACCTGTGTGGCCGCCATTTTGGGTTGAATGATGAAATCATATGTACTGCGAAGGAATTTTGGGGGCACCAGGACGCCATCTTCTTCCGTGATGGGATTGCAAAGCTTAAGAGTCGTTGGACCAAGTATATATTGATGTCAAGGGGTGGGGGACTATATTGGAAAGTAGTGAAAAATTGCTTACACTATTCTCATTGTTCGAACTGTTGTACTCATCTTTGTTGCCATATTCAGGACGTTTCGGCCGTTGTACGCTCCGGACTTCTTCATGTGATTGGAATTTCGAACTGAACCCTTTATTTCGTCCACCGGGGTAGATTGTTCTACTTCCGGATGTGTCAGTTATCCCCCTTTAACTCAACTCTCCAAGTTTTTGTTCACCACAGCAGTAGCCATGTATTGAACTCGCAACTCTTTGGGTTGAGTCAATGGATCCAGCCAACGCTTTTATCCACTTAGCCATGTATCCTTGAGAACACATGGCTCAGTGAACCAAATTTGGCCACTACAGTGGTAAATAAAATCTTGGTAGAAATGTAAAATGGTATTAAATATTATATGAATTTTAATACATTGTTGCTATATTCGGTATTAAATTTTGTTGAGTGTTGGTTGATAGACTTTAACATAGAGAACCTCAAGGTTTTGTAGTTATTGTTTACTATTTTCGTGGTGTAATATATTGGAGTTTTCAACAAGTATTTTCCTGTATTGTGAAGGTGGATAGGAATGTGTTTTAAATGTTGTGCAATAGAACTTGTATCCGACAAATGAAGTGTAAGATGTTTTGATAATGTTGTGGTTTATATGTATATAAAATATTGGTTGATGATAAATATAGTGGTTGATGATAAATATACAGTTTTTCCTTATCAGGAGCATAACTCTGAGTTTCATGCACTACGCAATTCCCAGGCGCTGATTGAAAACAGTGTTGTGCTACCGGTGAGGAAAAATGTATATTTTATATATATATATATATATATATATATATATTTAAGAGGGCGTTACTGTGCAATATCTTGTATTTGGTGGGGGGCTATGGTAAGGGTGGGGCGACAAGCTCAAGGGCTGCCTCGGATGACACACATTCTGTCCCGGATGGCACACACTCTGCCCCGGGTGGCACACACCCTGCCATGGGCGGTACACACTCTAGCGACGCCTCTGCGTTTCCCACCTCCAGTTTTACCGGGCCAACCCGAAAAGACAGATGTCGTTTTCACAGTTCCTACTCTCAATGAGCGTATCAATTTTCTGTCTGGTTGATGACGCTAAATTTAACCAACGGGAACAGGTTTCTTCCCCCAGAGCGGATAAAAAGAATAGTCTCTGGTCATGAATCTTGCTAACTTTTCAATAGGATGACGTTTTTGGATGACGTTATGGGTTTGGTTTGTTTTGTTTTGGTCGTTTTCGTTTAGCGGCATATCAACACCTCTATGGGTTATTTTATGCCGAAATCTAAATATGAAAATTCAAACTTTATAATTAATTCAAGAAAATGACATTATTTCATGATTAAATTATAATTACTTCGCTACATTTTTTTTTTACTAAATAATCTTTAAAAAATCAAACAAGGGGTAAAAACTTGTTTCTCCTTACAAGAAATGAGATTAATCATAGTAGATTATTTTTTTTCTTTGATAATGTATCCCATGTCTTCAAATTTACTATAAAATGTATGGTTGGTCATTTTACTATAAAAATGTATTGTTGACCATTTTGCTATAAAAATGTATTGTTGGTAATTTTTTTAATAAAAACATATTGCTCATAATTTCACTAAAATGTATTGTTAAGTTTTAATAAAAATATATTGCTTGAATTTTTACTATAAAAACGTATTTAGCTTATTCATTTTAGTTTGAGGGTTCATTATTTACCCATAGCTGGGACCCTAACAGGTGCTACCCCACTACAGATAAAATATATTGTTGTTCATTTTACTATGTGTTGTTGGTAATTTTTTTTAATATAAAATTGAATTGTTATTTTTACTATAAAAATGTATTTTTATACTTTCATCTTGTTTTATTTTTGTTTTGGGTATTCACTATTTGCCCGTAGTTGGGACCGTAAAACTTGCTACCACCACGGATTTCCTTGCGGTAGATGCATTATTGATTCAATGTTTGTTGCTTGAATTATTTTAATGAGTCATCCGTTGACGAAATGAAGTAAACTTCTGTATTATATTGTAACCGTCTGTATCTAACCATCAGGGAACAACAACAAGTAAAAGGTGGTTTCACGCTCTTCAGAACTGCCAATCTCCCGATCTTGCTGCAAGATGTAGTCTTTTGTCATACTCAGGACATCCAGTTTTGTATTTTTTTTACTGATTAATTTTCTAATCATTGAATGAAACAGATAATTTACATTTGAAAATTTTGAGTGCATTTCTTTGATTTTCTACTGACCTGTAGGTTCTTCTTCTGTGTCCGTTGGTGATTTCCTTTGTAGCTCTTAATAAATTTTGCCCTTTTGTTATCTCTGCTAAACCTTGTTCCGCCATCCATTTACTCAAGCTCACTAGATAGATTGTTTCCTTCTGGTTTAGTTTGGTTTACTTTGTTTTACAGTATATCAACCTCAATAGGTTATTTAATGCCGACAAGATTTTTACTGTTGGTAATTTTTTTTTTTTATATGTATTGCTGGCAAATTTTTTAATTATCAAAAATGTATTGCTGGTAATGTCTCTTTTTCAAAAATGTTTTGCTGGTAATAATTGTTTTTCATTTTCAAAAATGTATTGCTGGTAATGTCTCTTTTTCAAAAATGTTTTGCTGGTAATAATTGTTTTTCATTTTCAAAAAAGATTGCTGGTAATTTCTCTTTTTCAAAAATGTTTTGCTGGTAATAATTGTTTTTCATTTTCAAAAATGTATTGCTGGTAATTTCTCTTTTTCAAAAATATTTTGCTGGTAATAATTGTTTTTCATTTTCAAAAAAAGATTGCTGGTAATGTCTCTTTTTCAAAAATGTTTTGCTGGTAATAATTGTTTTTCATTTTCAAAAATGTATTGCTGGTAATTTCTCTTTTTCAAAAATGTTTTGCTGGTAATAATTGTTTTTCATTTTCAAAAATGTATTGCTGGTAATGTCTCTTTTTCAAAAAATATTCTGCTGGTAATAATTTTTTCAAAACTGCATTGCTGGTACTAAAACCTATTTTTATATTTTCATAGTGTTTTGACCACTTTTTGGCGGTGGGGGTTAACGATTTGTCCATAGCTGGGACCCTAACAAGTGCAACGACCGCGGGTCAGGGTGGACATAGGAGCACCATCAAAGAGGTGGTTACACGCTCCTCAAAACCTCCGGATCATAGACCTTGCTGCCAGACGTAGTTTATTGTCATACCCAGGACGCAGATGTAGTTTATCGTCATACCCAGGGCGCTGTTTACCTCTGTCCCTCTTGCCTCCAATCCGTCCTGTGAGTATCAAATTTTCCTAGCTCTCTTTCCTCATTATGCGCCCTAGAAATTTCAATTGTTTCTTCCTGATGTTAAGTATAAGTATCCTTGTTGTTTCCATTTTACCATAGTATTTTCGATGTCCTTCCGTAGAACCACATTTCTGTTGCTTCAAGTCTCTTCTTCATATGTGAGGAGATTGTGCAGCATTCACTGGCATATGGAAGGACTGATATGACATAAAAGTTCAGTACTTTTCTGTTTCTAAGGGATTTTTCTGTTTCTTAATACTTCGCTAAGCTTCTGGATTGCAGGTTAATATGAGTGTTGTAACAAGCTTCTTCTCTCGCACTTCTCGCCTGTGGAACTCTCTTTCGATACAATGGTTTCCAACCAATTTTGATCTTCAAAAATTTAAATGCGATGTCAATCGTTATCTACTGTCTTCCTAATGCCTCTTCTTTTATTGTTCTCGCTCCTTAATAATGTTTTTTTAATTATTTTTTTATTATTATTTCACATTCAGTAACCCCTTGTGTCTTAGTGGCTTTACTGCCTTGCTTAGGATGATATGATAAAGATTAGCTGAGGAGCATCATGACCGGGTGTCGAAAGGGTTGTTTTTAAAGTTTAAAGTATGAGGCAGTCAAGACGACTTGGTTGCGGCCTCAATCGGCGACCGTCAAACTGATCTGGGTTACTTGGCCTAAAGATATTTCTAATAGAACCCCACCTGTTTTATCAAAAACATATGGCGCACATTTGACGGTCATGTAGATTACCCGTATGACTGGATGCCCTAATGAGGATATGAGGCTTCATATATTTGTATCCCAGCATATTGGCATATTGCTCTGCCACGCAATAATAATAATAATAATAATAATAATAATAATAATAATAATAATAATAATAATGTGGAATCAGGGCGTTCAGGCTAATAGAGAAACCCATGTAAATGAACCAGATATAATTGTAAAAAATCCTGTTGAAATTACATGTCTGCTGATCGATGTTGCAGTCCCAGTCGACAAAAACAGGTCTTTGAAAACGTATGAAAAACTAAGTAAATACAAGGACCGCGAGATAGAAATCAGTAGAATGTAACATCTGAAGACAACAACATCACTTGTTGTTACTGGGGCTTTGAGAATTATATCAATAGTATCAAACAAGTATAGGGAACAAATTCTTGTTGAACCTAAAATGCGTGAATTGCCAAAAAATCATACTCATGGGCACTTCTCACATCTTGTGTAGATTTTACTCCATTAAAAAAAAACACAATTATCATATAATAATTGTGCTTGTCTCTGCCTACGTTAATATGCATGACCGTTACGTCATTACCTCATAAATAATGGACTATTCCGTTTTGATCACGTGGAAAGACAAAGCCTATCAGAGAGGCTACTTGATTTCAGTGAAAGAGAGAATGAAAGACAGATAGATGTGTTCAACGTCTCCTGCTAATACCTCATAAATAATGGCCTATTACGTTTTGATCGCGATATATCAGCACTTCTATTGGTTATTTAATACCGATATCTAAATATTTTACACGTTATTTTATCCTTTCAACTACAATTATTTTGTACATAATTTTATGCTTTCAGAGGAAAGATGTGTTTTTTACATATATAGTTTGTAGATCATAAAATGTTTTGTTGGTAATTTTACTATAAAAATGGATTTTTATATATATTTTTTTACGGTTACATTGACTGTCATTTTACTATAAAATGCATTGTTGGTCACCTTAATGTAAAAATGAACTAATTTTTGTTTGGGAGTCCACTATTTGCCCATAGTTGAGACCGTAACAGGTACTACCACCCCGTGTCAGGGTGAACTTGGGAACAACAACACTTAAGAGCTGGTTCCACGCTACACAGAACCTCCAATCTCCCAATCACAGACCTTTGCTGCCAGATGTGGTTTATCCGTCATAGCAAAGATTTTTAAAGAAGAAATTTATTTATTTTTAAGTGAAATTAAAAATGAATTCCGCATATTTTGCTGGTGAACTTTTATTTATTTATTTTTTAATTATTTTTTACAGTGCAGTATAATATTTTTTAGTGTTGCAATGATTGTCATTTTGTTATAAAAAGTGTCTGTACCATGTCCTCGCGCGTCATACCTTTCTTTGGCAGATAATTTATGACTACCAAAGCCTCTGTTTTGTCCATTTTTAGATTTGTTGCACATCTCTCCTCTTTGTATGGGCCTCACCTACACAGAAATCTGAATTAGTTTTTCTAGTTTTATAAGAACTTACTTTTTGAACGACCCTCGGATGTTTGTTTTTTTAGATATATAGTTTGCAGATTATAAAATGTATCATTGGTATTTTTAATGTGTTGCTGGTAATTTTACTACAAAAAAGTATTGTTATACTTTTTTAGTGTTACATTAATTGTCATTTTACTATAAAAATATATTGTTGGTCATTTTGCTATAAAAATGTATTGGTAGTTTTACTATAAAAATGCACTGTTGATTTTTGTTTTGGAGTTCACTATTTACTCATAGCTAACACCCTAACAAGTGCTACCACTCCCGGTCAGAGCGGACCTGGGAACAGTTGTTAAGAGGTGGTTCCACGCTCGTCAAAAGCGCCAATCTCCTGATCAGAGGCCTTGCTGCCGGATGTAGTTTATCGTCATCCTCAGGACGATAAATCTCTGGTAATGACCCGGTAATGTATTGTTGGTTATTTTGCTATAAAATGTATTATTGGTAATTCTATTATAAACATGTATTGTTGGTAATTTTAATATAAATATGTATTTTTATACTTTGATAGTGTTTTGCCTTTTTTTGAGTTTTCAGTATTTGCCCATAGCTGGTACCCTAACAGGTGCTACCACTCCGGGCCAGGATGGACCTGGGAACGACAGCATTTAAGACACATGGCCCAGTAGATAAAAGCGTTGGTTGATTGATCCAAAAAGTCACAGCAGAGAGAACAAAATCTTGGGGAGTTATCAAGGGAATTAACTAAAATTGAGATATCCAAAGGCATGGCACGTGGAATCAGAACAATTTACTCCCTTGGACTAAATAAAGGGTTCGGTTCAAAATTCCAGCAAATATCACCGGAAGAAGGACGGAGCGTTGAACGGCCGAAACGCTGTGAATATGGCAGTAAAGATGAGGATAACTGTCCGAACAATGCAAATAGTGTAAAAAGCAATTAAAAGGTGGTTCCACGTTCCTCAAGACCTCCTATGTCCCGATCAGAGGCCTTGTTGCTGGTTGTAGCTTTTTGTCATACCCAGGACGATATGTCTCGGGTAATGACACAGTAATGTATTGTACTAAACAGAAAAATTTACTACTACCACTACTACTACTAATAATAATACTAATAATATTAATACTATTAATAATTTTTAAACTCTTACAGTGTGCTTTTATTTATTATTTTTTTAAATTTTTTATTTGCTTACAAGTTATTAATATAGGCTCATTACCATTTGCCCCAAATGCTAAGGGGAAAAAGTCTTAAGTTTCAGAATTTTTCGGATGTTTGTAATTCTGCACACATTCATAATTCATTCACTCAATCAGCCTCACTCGGGCGCAGTTCATTCATAATTCATGCGCGGAATGAAGGAAACGGCTCATGCGGGAAAGATGTCGGCGCGTTATTCCTTTGCAGAGGTACTTGCTGTTAGAGTTCGATCGTTATATCTCAGAACTTAGGCGTCTGGCGCTTCGCGGTCGGGGAATGTTTAGCGAGCTAGTTTAGTTAGCAATTGCTGCTGTATTGTGAACCTGAGCCTCACTGAGTGCTATAGGTTGTAAATATCAACATGATATAAACTTGGAAATTTACACTTAATCCGTGCAAAGTGGGTAATATTGCTTGTCTAGTAAAATGTTGGTGTGATATTCAGTAACGTCACGAATCTTTGGACAATTGTAAAGTTATCTACTTATCCGCGATATCGCTCTTTACGATTACCGCTAACCGCGTTTAACTCCAGACAAATCAAAACAAAACAAAACTGTTTTGATAAGATCCCCTTACTATCACGAATGGACTGATCCATTCATAATAAGTAGTCCTGGGTAACCGTCAAAAGAGTTTTATTTAATAATCGTTTAGAAGCGCAAGTCAGGCGATGATTTCAATTATTAAAAAAATTGTATGCTGAGGTTACTTAGTCTTACAATAAAAAACGAATCTTCTGTCACATAAGTTTTCTTATAGTATATTGTTAGAATTGTTCTATTTTATTATTTGTTATTGTTGTTTACGATAAAAAACGAATCTTCTGTCACATAAGTTTTCTTATAGTATATTGTTAGAATTGTTCTATTTTATTATTTGTTATTGTTGTTTACGATAAAAAACGAATCTTCTGTCACATAAGTTTTCTTATAGTATATTGTTAGAATTGTTCTATTTTATTATTTGTTATTGTTGTTTACGATAAAAAACGAATCTTCTGTCACATAAGTTTTCTTATAGTATATTGTTAGAATTGTTCTATTTTATTATTTGTTATTGTTGTTGATCTCTTCTTGTACCTAATAAAACCTACGATAAAAAAAACAAATCTTCTCTCTGTCAAAGAGGAGGCAGGTACTTACTGGATGTCTATTTATTTTTTACTGATCCTTTCCAGTTTTCTAATCAGTTTCTTGATGTTAAGATGAAATTCAGATTTTATCATAGTTACAATAAGTTTATCTTTGTAATTTACCCCTGAGAATGATCTTGGAGGAGATCGAAAGTACTTGGGTAGAGAAAAAATATGGCGCCGTCCATGATGAATTTCATCTTAACATCAAGAAACTGATTAGAAAACTGGGGGAAAAAAACAATATAAAAATAGACATAATATGTCTTCCTAAATAAACTTTGGACAACTGCCGACAGAATTTCCTCCTTATTTAAAAAGGATTATTCATAATTTAAAAAGGCCAACCAATAAAATTATTCGAAACAAAATGTCCGTTGTCATTTGTCTTAATCAATATATATATAAGTTTTTTATGGTACAAAATTTAACGATAGCTAGGAATAAGTAAAATTTCTAAGGCATTTTAAAAAGCTAAAAAAGAACAACCGATTTTGTCTCAGCCTTATCAAGTTTATTTTCTGGGGTATAAAAAAAATATAAGCGTGTAAATTTAATTAATATGAATGAAGGAAGAAAAAAATGATTTTCAAGAAAGCTAGAGTCCAATAACATTCAGACCCAGTAAGCATTCCCTCTGTTTACAGAGGGAAGGCCCACAGAATCTGATATACAAGGACTCTAGAACCTTGAGGTGATATGAGGAGTGGGGCCTAGATAAAATCGAGAAACGGTTCGTACTAAAATCAAACACACAATTCCTACTATTTATTACATGCTCTGTAATAGAATATATATATATATATATATATATATATATATATATATATATATATATATATATGGTGTTCCAGTAAATTGGACCAATTTTAAATGTGAATTAAGTTTAAGCGTCTAATGAGTTTTTTCTTTTTCTTTCAGATTTAACAACTTCAGACTGGCAATTTCAATCATGGAAAGATTAAATCAAACTACGTGTTAAAATTATCGAAGCCTATTATGAAAATGGACGTTCAAACCGAAATGTATTTCGCGCACTTCGCGATTTTTTGGTTGATCTCCTATTAACACAGTGTGAGATATTTAATAGCAGAAGTGATGGGAAAAAAATAAAATAAAACGATTATAAATGCAATAGTCTAGATTATATACACAAAACACATATAAAAAATATTTTTAAATTCAAATTCCAAGCGTCTCTCGTTCGTGCGCATGTGCAGTCGCATCAACGTAAATATAAACTTAGTCCGATCAAGTCATAACGGGCGAAACGCGTCACACGGAAACTTTTTTCCCTTTGTCATACATCTTTCCTCCAAAACGGTTTTCTATATATAAAAAATTATATATCGTTAACCCATATATCTATATAATAAATGCGAATGTCAGAGTGTCACCGTGTCACACCTTTTCAACTTTACTCCTAAAGGCCGTAGCCTAACATATCATACCATTTTAGAACCAGGCCGACACCGTATGCAAATTAAAAATATTCCGAGCCGGATCCAGACCTGCAATCCTGAAATTTTGGCTTCGATTGTTTTCGGCGATTTTTTAATTTTTTTACTTGCTTTTTTTTTGCGACGGATTTTTGTACGATAACATTTTTTATCACTTGGAAATAAATTTGTGAATTATCGAAATTAATTACGAAATCCAGCGAAAGTCACTTATGAAATAAAAATAATTGTTTGTACGGAAAGTAAGGACCTACGTACATCAAATTGTCTTTAAATTAAGTGGCGGCAGAAGAATTATGTTTGAACTTTTAAAAAGTAAGCTTAAATATTAATGTAATACTTAATGCAATACTTAAATGCAGCGATCAATTTTGAATTATTCCAGAGTTTATTGTTTCCTATCGCATCTACTCCCCCTAACTATTGTGATGAAGGTACAATCAAGAGCCCTCAGCAGGGGCTAGCTTAAATGCAGTCCGATAGGGCTGCTTTTAAGCTACTCTCTCTCTCTCTCTCTCTCTCTCTCTATATATATATATATATATATATATATATATATATATATATATATATATATATATATCGGGTGTGTTAGATAAATTGTCGTCTAAATTACGCAAAAATGTAAATAACTCTAACATCTCATTTTAACAGAAAAAATTACAGAAAATTATCTTGGATGTAAATTTATTCAATAAAATCACCATTTGGCTTCAACCACGGCCTCCAGACGACTACGGAATCTCCTGCTACTCTTCTGGATGGTTTCCTTGCTTAAGCTGGTAAATGCTGCCATAATCCTTGCCCTCAGTTCATCATTTGTTTTGCAAGGAGTTTTGTTGGTCTCTCGCTCAACTGCACCCCAAACATAATAATCAACTGGGTTGCAGTCTGGGGAGTTAGGTGGCAAGGTGTGGTTGGTCGCAGAAATTGTCTGACAGCAATGACTGGATCCTCCTACTTGTGTGATATGGCGCAGAGTCCTCTTGCCAAATATAGGGTCTTTCAGCAGCCACCTTCTTGACCCAGGAATTTAATGTAGTCCTCCGTGTTAAGTCTGACGTCCTGTGGAAAGATGAATGGAGGCATAACGTTACCATCACTAGTGATCACTCCAAACACCTTCGTAATCATCATTAGACTCATCCAACTCTTTCCGAATCCCCTGCACTGTCCTCAAGTTGACACACAAACACTTTGAAATGTTCATATTTGAGCTCCGGTGCGAGTGCCAAGCAGTACATCATGCCGTTTTCAAATTTCTTACGGATTGAATTGCGTCATAGTGCTCTTTTGCTCACAGACGGTTCCTAACTGACCCCACTACCCTGTGCAGTCGACAAAATAAAAAAATCAATGCGCATGCGCGAAATTAAAAATATAAAATGGTGACAACACATTGCACCGTGTATATATGTATAATGTAGACGAATTTTATAATGCCCGTTTACACGTTTAAATACTTATGGTTTTTGGCGTTATACATGATACAATTAATCAATAAAAAATGTAGAAGCTTGATATGTTGAGTTTTTTTGCTTTTGTTTTGTTATTCAAAAAATTGATAATGTTTTTTTTTATACCTATTATACTCAATATTTTTCTTAAAACTTTAAAATGACGGAGACTTTTTTGTCTTTATTTTCAGATTTGTTATTGTCCAATGGCTTCACCAGAAGCAAAAGTAAATTGCGTTCTTTGGTTGGCAGAGCAAAAATCTGTCGCTGCTGTCCAAAGAAAGTTTAGAATTCATTAGAACAAGCAAGCACTACGCAGGAATTCCATATCCAAGTGAATGAAAAAGCATAAAGAAACAGGTTCAGTCATTGATAAGCCATGGTTTGACAGACCAAGTATAGTGAAGAAAGTGTACTTTCTGTAAAAGAACATTACAACATTTCTTTTCTCTTGTCTTTTTTCAGATTAATTCTGTCATATATAGTTACAAAAGTATGAGCATTTAAAATCGCATACTGACTTTATAAACTTCACATACACACACACACACACACACACATATATATATATATATATATAGAGAGAGAGAGAGAGAGATAGATAGATAGATAGATAGATAGATAGATAGATAGATAGATAGATAGATAGATAATCCTATTAAGAATAAAAGGAAAACATGTCTTTAATGACGCGTTTCGTACGCTGATGGGCTTTATCAAGGCAAATGTAAGGATTTTATTTGGCAACTATCCTTATATTTGCCTTAATAAAATCCATCAGCGGGCGAAACGTTTCGGTAAAGAAAAATTCTTCTTTTGTGTTTATTCACATTGTCCGTTTTACAGATATTATTTTCAATTAGATCTAAATATTTACACATAATCATATATATATATATATATATATATATATATATATATATATATATATATATATATATATATATATATATCAGTTGCTATATATGTCTGTGTGTGTGTGTGTGTGTGTGTGTGTGTGTGAAAGCTTTTGGCACATTCCTATAATGGATAACAACATTATACGGTTCAGTTTATATGCCATTAGCAAAAGTGTCAACTGAAACCATTTTGTTAAAGCAATTACTTGGCATCCGGTTTACAATCCGTGTTCTGATGATGATGATGATGATGATTAAGATTTCATTCGCGCAAACCTAAATAAATATGGATGACCAAAAGGGAAAATTCACTTCGACTGTTTTCCTGTGTTTTAACATCCTAAAAAAGTAAGACAACGACCTATATTTTTCTTTGCCAGAACTTCTGTGATGTACGGTTATCATTATTTCCATTCGACCTATTGTCTTCAGTTTTGTTGCTATCACGACGTTTTCTCGCTGGGCCCTCCGGTCTCCTTTAGCTGTCTGTCGAACCGAGTTAGCCCTGAGGGAATTTCGACCTGAATCCATTTTTTTAAATCTCGTAAATTGTTTTCGTTCATCTGTTTCTGTCCCAGGATATCTCGTCTTGTTCTTATTTTAGTACCACTTAATTATTGCGCCCCGTTTTTCTACTGTACTACTTGCCCAAAGATTGAACTCACAATCACTCAGTCAGTCAGTTATGTGCCATACGTGATACACGCTTAAGCGATCATGTATCTTTCGATACATGACTGACGAGGCAGATTTCTTCCCGCATTAGGTTGCTATTTCTTTCTGCGGTAGACCGTTTGCCATATAAGGCTATAGAACCTGGTCTGTTCTGCTATTTACCCATAGCTGGTGGGGGGAGAAGAAGACGATTCATACCTTTCCCAAGGGTATTAGCACGTAAGTAAATGTAATGGATTCGACTGGAATTCGAACTCGGCTCTCCGATTCCTCAATCCGAGCTACTATCCATTATTCCACCGCAAATTCACAAACCGACGCTTTAACCCACCAGACCAAATTTGATATTCTTTTCTGTCTGGTGCTCAGTATATCTGCAGCGTAACGATGTCAAAAGCATTGAATTTCCACAACAAATATTTATAATTCATCATAATTGCCTTCATTTTAAGCCAGAATTACACATACCATGGATCAGCAAAGTTGGGATAATGGCAGTTAGGTTTCAAGGCAGGGTTTCTGTTTGAGTTTCATAGTTTTTGATATATGGTCGAATTGATTGTACTGGTGTGCCGGCTCTTCAAAAGACAAAGATAATTTTGACAGTATAGTTGACCTAAGGTTGTAGCTCTGGCCCAGGTTTCCACGCATGGATTTGCAGTTTTTTTACAAGTGAGATTCGAAACGTCTCCTCTCAGACGGAGAGAAGACTGAAGTCAACAGACACGAGGCTCTACAGAAGGATGATGAGAATACCATGGACAGAGCGCATAAGCAACGAAGAAGGAAAATGGAAACAAAAGCGGTACTTATATTCAGAATCAGAAAGAGACAGCTTAATTTTCTAGGAAGCATAATTGAGGAAGGAAGGCTTGTAGAATTTAACACTCACAGGGCATTTTTATGGTAAAATAGCGAGTAACCTAACCTATGTAAATGGATATTAGAACACGGAGAGGATAGTGAAAAACAAATGTTAATGGCTACAACGGATAGGAAGTTTTGGAGAGCCATGATCACCGACATCCTGAAGGGTTACGGCACATAGAGGAAAAAGAAGTATCCACAAGTTAAACTAATAAATTACACACTTTTCCCTTTTTCTTCTTTTTTCTAATCATATCACCCCAAGTAAGGCAATAAAGCCACTAAGATGCAAGGGAGTTACTGAGTGTGAGAAAATATGAGAAAAACTTCTAGTAAGGGGAGCTAACAATAAAAGAACAGGAATTAAGAAGACAGAAGATAACGATTGACACTGCATTTAAATTTTTGACGATCAAAGTTGACAGGAAAGCAAGAAATCGGAAAAGAGTTCCACAAGAGAGATTTGTGATAGAAGAAACCGATAGCAAAGTATTTACGGTTACATCTGGCCATTGCAACTGCAAAAATGATGAGACCTAACCGCCAATCTAGCATTGGGCTTACATTCATCATGTTTAGGTACCAAAGATGAAAGAGATATTTATTCTCGTTATTTACAAGAAATGTGACACAAGACCATAATGGGGAGTGGGAAAGGTTAGTCTTCAATCGGTCTTCATCTTAGCTCGCCAAAATAAATGACTCAAACATACCACAGTATTTCTTACACCGAAACAATATTTACTTACCATTCGTACTACAGCCACCATAATACCTCAGTGTCTCTATGAAGTCCTAACTAATTCCCATATGCACAAATTATCTGTGGGAGTGGGACATAAAAATAACAACTTTAAAAAATGAGAAAAGTTCATCAGAACAATTACAATGAAAGTTTTTACAGAAAATGCACAAGAAAGCTATGTTACGGCAGTGGGAAGGGGACTGAATTGTAGATGCCAGATCAGGACCAATAATATTAGTGTTTCTTTGTATTTTATCTAGAATTTCTAAAGGCATAGCAGAAGCATCAAATCAGATGTGACAGCAATATGAATATTGCATGAACGAATGGTTGACTTTTAATGTGCTACGTGTGGTATAATATATATATAGTATATGTAGGTGCTATATATGGTATACCTATAGTATATATAGATGTTATTGGAAAAAGCTTTGGGAGTAAACCCCGAGGAAAAATCCAGAGCCTGAGTCACTAAGACAGTCCCATGTAATGTTCAACTTCGTTCTGGCTACTCCTGCAACGATGCCGGTACCAAAGTTTATTGGACATTACCTTTTTCTTGACAATATCGGGTTGCGTGGAGAAGGAAGACGTGCTGCATGGGCATCTAGATAAAAACAGTAGGAAAAAAGAAAAAACTGTCATTTGCAAATGTGTTCGCTAATAATAAATCTTGGGAAGATTTCCAATTCTCAAAATTGAATAAGTCTGGTCAGAAGACACATCCTCGTCTTACGCTGCTTTCTGTTTTTGTGTTGTTATATATCGTACCTATGAACACTAATGCGTATGTCCCAATCCTCATAAATACGTTGGGCACTATTGCAAGTGGATGTAATATGCTGTTTAAGTAGTCCACCACTAGAAGTGGTTTACCTACTTCACGCCGCTGGCGAGTATTGTATTTTGTTGATGCTATAAAGATTACCATTTCATTTCCAACTTGCGTTTTGATTATTCATCATTCATATGTACAGTTGCGGCCAAAATGTTCAGAACGGCATTGTTTTTGTCAGAAAAGTGGGTATAAGTTTTTATCAAAGTTGTTTTATATTCTATAATCTTCACAGACAATAAATACGATATTAATAGTTATTGTCTGAGATTTTAGTGTAATTTGAGAGGATAATACAAAAGTTATGGATGATTTAGTGATTTACTGCAAAACCCATGGCGGCCAAAATGATCAGAACGGTTGAAAAAATAACAAAATAATAAAAAATGACAGAGAATACTGGAATTATTTAATATTTAGTGTGGAGCCCTTTAGCTTCAATCACACTTTGACATCTTCGACTGCATGAGGAAATTAAATTTTCCATTTCTTGCTGGGTGATCTTATTCCATTCTTCCTGAAGGGCATTTCATAATTGCTCGGTTGTTTTAGGATTTCTGGCTTTCGAACGTTCTCCTAGAATATTCCACACATTTTCAATAGGATTGAGATCTGGGCTTTGAGCAGGCCAATCCATAACAATAACCTTTTCAGCCTTGAGGAAGTTCATGACCACCTTAGCCTTGTGACATGGAGCATTGTCCTGCATGAATATGGGTGGTCGCTTAGTTGAATTTCTCAGCACAGACAAGACATGATCTTTTACAAATTGTTTATAAACTCCTGCATTTACCTTTCCATGTAATCGCAACAAAGGGCCCACACCATATCCAGATATCATCCCCCAAACTATGACACTTCCTCCACCGAATTTAACACTAGTCTTAAGGCATTTAGGCGACAATTTTTCACCTACTTTTCGACGAACGTACCTTTTCCCATCTGAGCCAAATAACAAACTTAGATTCATCACTGAAATGCACTGTTCGCCATTTTTCTTGAGACCACAACACATATTCGGTTGCAAAGGTAAGACGACACATTTTATTCTTGGAGCTGATCAAGTGGCTTCACTGCAGGTGCTCTTGCTTGTAGGTCATGTTCAACTAAACGACGAGAAAATTTTTGGAGATAAAGTTTTCTTCAGTACAATGCTCATTTCCCGAGAAACAGCAGCAGCAGTTTTAAACCTGTCCTTTTTAACTAACTTTACCATAGCACAATCTTCTCTCTTGGTCGTTTTTCTTGGCCTACCTGTAGACTTTATTGCTTCTCACGAACCACAATCATCGTAGATCTTAAGAATACCGAGAACAACACTTTTTGACTTGTTACCAATCTTTGCAATAGACCCAATACTTAAATGTTCCTTCTTTCGAAGCTTAATAATCTGCTGACGAATTGGTAACGGAGTAAGTGGCATTATATTAACAAAGTACACTGCAGATATTCTTACTAATGTTTAGTAAACGAACCGTCACGTAAACAAATTAAAAAAATTAGAGTTCGACAGTTAAATATACTAAAACCCGGAGTAAAAGCAACCGTTCTGATCATTTTGGCCGCCATGGGTTTTGCAGTAAATCACTAAATCATCCATAACTTTTGTATTATCCTCTCAAATTACACCAAAATCTCAGACAATATCAAATAGTATGGTATTTTTCGCCTGTGAAAATCATAGAATATAAAACAACTTTGATAAAAAATTATACCTACTTTTCTGACGAAAACAATGCCGTTCTGAACATTTTGGCCGCAACTGTATATATACCGAATTCATTTTATATCCGTGTGTAGGCAGATTGTTCCTAGTGTAAGTTCTGGATTATTCTATCTTTCCCAAATAAATCAAGCTTTCCTGGCAGTTCAAATAGGTCTTTGTGTCTTAACTTTATTTATAATACATAGGTAGACGACCGTCTTGTTTTGCTCTTTCTGATATCAGTTTGGGTATAAATATTGCATTCCTGTATCTTTAACGAAACCGTGTTGTTGTTCTTCTATTTTTGGTCTAATTCTGCTACGATTTCTGTTCTTCAGAATTCGGATGATACTTACAAATTAAATAAAGAAAAGAAAATGGAAAATACCAAAGGAAACATTATCAGTCGAGAATATTTATTCAGTGTGGTCTTTCTCAAAGAGACAATAACGAGGGACTAACAAGGGCTTTTGAGCTTTTGACTCTAGCTTTCTAAACATCGCTCAAGTGCCGGCGCCCTTAGATCATGCCGTACTCAGTGCAGATCAAACCCACGAGAAAGGCCATGATCTGTGCGGCTCGACGACGAAACATTGTTCTATAGCATGCACCTAAAGCAGGTATTTATACAAAGCTTGAATTTGCATGGCACAATGTCATACTATTGAGGCACAGAACTGCAAAACCAGTACATGAAACTAATCTCAGCTTCATTATACACATCGTTAATAAAAGAACGTTTAGAAACGACCAAATACTATCATAAAAATTAACAACCCAAGTATCCCGAGTCTCTTTCAATATCGATTTTCCTTAACAAAATCGACAAAGAGCGTCCTTGCCTCAACAGTTCAGCTGTGCATGAGTCATAAACAACTAAGGGTTTTCCGACCAGGCGAAGAATATGGATGCAGGAAGGTAATTCAATGGTATGCGACCGGACTACGGTCGCGTGCAATTTGTTTAAACAAAGATTAAGAATCGAAGATGGCGGCATGCTATAAAACATGCATAGCAAAAGGGGAAAGGGATAGTGGCGGAGTAAATACATCTAGAAGAGAACTCTTTTGCATGAAGAGGGAGATTACAAAGAACAATGAAAAGCAACCGGAAATTGTTTGCCTTGGAACGGATATTGATCTCTTTAATTAATTTGCCTTTAACCCCGGATGCTGTTAAGGAAAGAGGGTGGCTGATCTTCGTTCTAGTGTGGCAGGTCGAGCTGTTCAGAGATTACCAGTTTAGTTCAATGGAATTTTTTTCATATGAACAAAGAACGCGCATTACTCATGTAATTCGGTGCGGTCGAGAGTTGGTAATCACTGCTATTTGTAAGCGAAATATGGATGCTCAAATTTTTACGGTGATTTTTAATTGATGTATAGAAAAACAAACATTCATTTTATTACCAATGAATATTTGAATGAAGTATATTATGTCAGAGAAAGACGAGATTAACATCTATCTATCTATCTATCTATCTATCTCTCTCTCTCTCTCTCTCTCTCTCTCTCTCTCTCTCTCTATATATATATATATATATATATATATATATATATATACAGTGTAACCCGGATATAAGAGACCCGGATATAAGAGAAACCCGTATATAAGAGATATATTCTCTGGTCCCAAATTAGAGCCTGTGTTAATGTATATATAATAGACAAAACCCGGATATAAGAGAAACCCTGATATAAGAGACTTCTTCTCCGGTCCCGACAACTCTCTTATATCCGGGTTACACTATATATAATAATCGGCCGCTTCCGAAGTGTTCCGTCTGTCCAATTTCACTCACAAGTTTTGGGTCGTTCCGTAGTACGGTTATGAGGCAGTTTACAAAGTATATATATATATATATATATATATATATAGAGAGAGAGAGAGAGAGAGAGAGAGAGAGAGAGAGAGTGAGAGAGAGTGATAGATAGATAGACTTTTTTATCCTCAACCAATATGCCTTTCTGATATAGCAAATTCGTCTTGAACAACAGACTGGAAACAACGCAGTTTGAGGTTTTATGCTAAGAATGTTGTTGCCAAGATGTATTTCAAAATATTTGGCAAGAACAAGCTAAATCGCCGGAGAATCGAGTGCACAGCGGACATGTTTATTGGGTTAGATGTTTGTACATTTCCCACTGGCGCCACTTGTCGGTATTTGATCCCCGCTAAAAGGACAGCATTTCAAATGGGGTTTCACAAAGCTGATAGGTTCTCCCGACTTAGAGGATGGCCGAGAAACAATATTACTTACAATTTTCCTTTTAATATAGCTTTATGCCAGAGAAAGCCAAGTCTGTTTATCTATCTATCTATCTATCTATCTATCTATCTATCTATCTATCTGTCTCAGTCTGTTTAGTATTTACTTTTCTATCGACCTATCGGTTCATTATCTATCTATCTATCTATCTATCTATCTATCTATCTATCTATCTATCTATCTATCTATCTCCTTGTGTTCCGCATCTATCTATCTATCTATCTATCTATCTATCTATCTATCTATCTATCTATCTATCTATCTATCTATCTCCTTGTGTTCCGCATCTATCTATCTATCTATCTATCTATCTATCTATCTATCTATCTATCTATCTATCTATCTCAAAACGCCGCAGAAACCTATGAAATAATCAAGACTGCTTATTGATTAAGATTTTGAGGCGTGGCGGAGATGAGAGACGTTGCGTCGGGGACCATGGACACCATTTTTTTGTTGGGGGAGAAGTCTACGGTGGGTGAGGGGTTCAAGAAGTGGATGAAACGCTACAAGCGCTGGTGCAAGAAAAGCAAAATTTTCAACGAAAATTATAAACATTCTGAAATGGATCAGAAATTATAATTTAATAATTAAAAAATCCTTTAATCTTTCCTCTTAATAATAACATTAATATTTTTACGATAAAACTTTTTTTTCTTTTTTTCATCATGTTTGCACATTCTTAGCGAATCTGTGGAGGGACTTACCTAAACAAATAAGATAACCAATCACCGAAAAAGTAAAATGTGCACGGGCATATTAGACACACCCTCATTTTTGCAGGGCTCATTCAAGAATAAATATTTATCGTATTGTTGGATGGGATATCAAATGCTGCTAAAACTTCGTTCGTGTTCTTTATTTGGCCCAGGTCAAAACAAGTTTCCTTTCGTGAACTGATAAAAAATTTATGAAATGCTAATATATTTTTCCTCATACTCAGCTGACATGTTCAGCGCAATGAATGTTTTTACAGGCCCTGATAGACTATGCCGTTTCAAAAACCAGTAACGCCAATCTAATGATAGTTCAAAGCTCCGAATCTTTCGTTTATTCAGCCAATCACCTGGCCTCATTAATTATCTGTTTGATAGAAATACTTCTCCCTGAATTCCTTTAATCTACCATCCATGTTTTTTTCATGTCATCTTTGAGTTCAGGCTAATGTATAGCTGGGCAACGAGGGTTGTGTTTATCTTGTTTAAGCTGTGTTTTACTAAGCTTCTTGCTGTCGCCACGTTCTTTATCGTAGTCTATTAATTGTAGCGAAGAGTACAACTGAATCTATTTCTTCTTGTAGCCGTTTTATGGTGGATAAAATTCTGTGAACTCAACCAGCAGATTCGGTGTCATATCTGCCAGTACCAAGATGCACTCACTCAACATAAACACACCCACCTCCTCATCAGGTCATGTTTTTATTTGTCGCTTTGTGTGACATACATATTACGCTGCGGTTTTAATGTTCTGTTTCTCAGGGTAGTCTTTTACCATTACTAGGATTTCGTTTCATTTAAGTGTCTTTCTTCTGCATTTTCCAGTTGGTTAGCCATTGGTGTGGGTTGAGACAAATTGAGGAATGTTAGTTCAGTTGGTACCGACGTTCGTCGCCGGTAGGGTTCTACGATAATTTCTTTTGCAAAACCGGTAATAATTGTAATAATAATATGGAGTTGAGCTAGACAGAAGCGGCTGTCTAATAAAAAATTACAGCCAACCGTGGTGAACGTTAGGATAACATTAACCCACGAGAAGCCGTCTTTTCTCATATTAGACACGGGACAGTTTTTGTGCCATTTTCCTTCTCTGCATACGGTCAATATATATCTTCTTGCATACTGATATATATATATATACCCCCCTCCCCAAATGCCGAGGTGGCTTGAGCAATTTTTCAACGTTATTGCTGGTAAACCCACTTTAGAAATCGCGCTTGTGTCACATTTGGTTGAGACATGGGCTCACTGAAAAATCTCATATATATATTTCCAAATTTATACCCCCTCTCTTTCCTTCAAAACCCTAAGTCCATCTCTTATTTCTTACATCTTTACTTCTCCCCTTTTTTCTCTTTATATCATTTCCTATTAAATAGGTCAATGACTGATCCTTGCCCCCTTCCTCACTATTAAGTATTGTAGTAAAAATAAATTTAAAAGCATTCCTATCTCTCCCTTCCATCTCCAATTTCGACCATGTCTGACACACTATCTCTTACCATTATCTATATCACCTTATATCAGCTTAATACTACCCTTCAAATTGTAAGTTTAAATTCATTTTTTTTCATCCTTGGAAATGAGGTCTGATGATCCAGGGAAAAAGAAACTCCCTGGAGAAATAAATTATAACCACGGAACGTTAAAGTTGTCTGGTTTTCTTTAAATTAAATTATTCGGACTGATTTAATATTGAGCTCTCCGGATTTCATCCTCCTTGTGATTATCCATACGGATTACCAAGATTTTCATTACTTATATATATATATATATATATATATATATATATATATATATATATATATATATATATATATATAGTGTGATTCAAAAATAATTTTACAACAAAAGTGCATATAAAAATATCTCCGCAAATCCTTCGTTTTTGAGTTAAGTTTAAAGATTCCAATCCAATAGTATTGCATGGAGGGTACTTCAAAACAACTCCAGTACCCGTATCATTTGCAACGTGTGCAGGGTCTTTCGTCCTCTGATCACTCACCACGGTAGAATTTTTGCCGATTTTTTATTACACATACTGCCGATTCGTTGTTTGTCTTTTTAGACTTGTTTACGGATGACGCAATATTTGGAAGAGATGGAATAACAAATTTACACAACCAACATTTGTGGGCGGATTGAAATCCCCATGGTACAATACAGGATAGACACCAGCATCAGTTTACAATTAATGTGTGGGCTGGAATTGTAGGCGAATATCTGGTCGGTCCATATGTTCTTAAGGGTCTTTATTTCGAACACACTTCCAGACCTGCTAGAGGATGTGCCCCTGCTAATACGAAGACGCATGTGGTTCATGCATGATTAGGCTCCAAAATATTTTAGTCACACTGTTCGCAAAGCACTGGCTGACATCTACCATCAAGGACGGATAGGTAGGGGAGAACCGGATCAATGGCCTGCACGTTCCTCCGACATCAATCCTTTGGAATTTTGTCTGTGGGGCCACCTAAATGAATTGATTTATGCAGCAGACATTAATAATGCTGAGACGCTTCATCAACGTGTCATGAGGGCCTGCGAAACCATTCAACGCCGTGTGGAAATATTTGAAATGATCCACCAGTCAATGATCCGACGGGTGAATGCGTGTGTAGAAGCAAGCCGAGGACATTTCGAACATTTGTTATGAGCTGCTATGTTGAGGTACAATGATGGCCTTTTGGACATATGTTTATATGGATATCCTATCTTGTTTTGGTATCAGAAACCCGCCCAAAAAGTTTGTAAAAGTATTTTTGGATTGTATCGTGGATTGTATATTTAACAGCATCTACGTATCTGGACGTTTGCCCTTGTTTCGTTGTGAGGAACCCGCCCCCAAAATTTGTAAAAGTATTTTTTGATAGGTCCTGTTTATATTTCACTGGTACCCCAACTGCATGAAATTAAGCGTGCTACTAGGTTGACATCTTAGTCCCACCCTTTCACTGTTGAAACAGTTAAATGTAACCGCCTCTTCTACTCCAGCGGCTTCTTCTCTCGCATTTCCAGACAGTAAAACTCCTTTCCTCTTACTTGCTTCCCTGATAGCTATAATCTTCAAATATTCAATGTAATGTCAATCGACATCTTCTGATGCTTTGACCTTGGTCCTTGTCCTTCTCTTTATCCTTTTCCCAAACACTCCTCTTTACTCTTACTCTCACTCTCTGTAACCCCTTGCGTGCTAGTGGCACCCCCGCCTTACTTGAAGTGAAATGCTAAATAAAAAAAAATATATAATCAAAATAAATACTTTTAAGAATAAAAATATGCGACCAACTAAATATGTAAACTTAATTCACTAAGATACCTGCTCAGGATAAATGTAAAAAATCTATGAAAGTACTGTTTCATATAAGTTAGATATTTTAGTCTACTAGTACTAATTATATATATATATATATATATATATATATATATATATATATTTTATTTTATTTAAATAAAAATAAAAACAGACCACTTTATCGTTCCATGTAATAAATTACTTTCTTTAAAAGGGCTGTGGTCAAATAATTTATTACATGGAACCTTAAAGTGGTCTGTTTTTAAATTATTTAAATTATTAGCTCTGATTTACATTGAGCTCTCTGGATTTTATCCTCCTTGGGTCTACCCATACAGATTACCTAGTTTTTCGTAAACTATATATATATATATATATATATATATATATATATATATATAAAATTATTAAATTACATAAATAATAAGAAAGAACAGTAAGATTTATAATCCGGTGTTCTTAGCAATTAATTTTATTTTTAAAAAAACAGTGCACGATACAAACAGTAGAGCAAAATATTATAATTATTTTCTTTTTAAAGATATGATTCCAATGCGACACAGAAAAAATCCTTTTTTCAATGTTTGTTTAAATTAATCAATTAAAAGCTTAAAATGTTCACTTGTTTGTTGATAAACTACATTTTCTAATTAAATGTAAATGTTTCGCAAATATATTTTGATTAAAGTAACATTATTTTATATTTTTTCTAACCTTTTTGTATTTGGTCTTAAAATTTTGACCAGGGGTGTATATAAATATCGTGTGTGCACAATACGTTGGGTTAGGGAAACTCGGATGAGTTACACCATGGCATTTGTGAAGAGCGGCGCTATAACGGGTCTTATTAGTTAACTCTTCGTCACCGAGGCCAGTTGGCACAGTTGATATGACGCTTGCGTCGTATCGTAGGTGTCCGGGTTCAATTCTCGGTAGTGTTTGCCCACTGCGGATGAGTTCCAAATATAAGACGAAACGGGCATCCAATTCTTGCTGCATTCTGTTGAGGTTTCTTCTAGACTCGATGAAATACTTAATTATGATATATATATATATATATATTGCTTGAACTGATTGTACTATTGTTTGCTTTATGTGCAGCACCATAATATTTAGATTCTATAATATCCTTCGAAAAAGACAATGGAAACTATATGCTAAAGAAAATTTTTTCATGGTCACATTCCACGAATTTTTGGATAGCAACTCTTGTTTTAAACAAGGTCAGACCAGAAAGCATCCAGACATTTAATATTAGCTATAAAAAAAACTAGCCTCCCTAGGGCAGTGACTCTATAGTATAGTTCCACATACACCCATGGGAACCTCGCACATTTATCTCAACGTTCATTCCACTTTTAAAACAGTCTGTAAGGTACACTTTCAGGATCGCCATCAGCTGTCTCCTCAGTCTCGTGCGGTCTGAAATCTGTTCTCTTTCAATCTGCAGGTGGATTCGAGGTGACATTTTGCCAAAAGATCCTACCTGTCACATGGAGAATGGGCGGGTATAAATTTATGATAAAACAACGAGTCACCACTAGAATACGGCAGCAGTCTTTTTCTTCCCTCAAGTGGCGAAGAATCACATCCTCACCGCCGTAATGTAGCTTCCCTGAACCTTTTCTATAAATATCTTCGCACCCGTGGAACTTCCTTACAGCTCTGCTTTTCCTGTCAATTACACTCTTTTAAATTTTAAATGCAACGTCAATCGTCAACTTCTGTCTCCTTCAATCGTTCTTTTTTCATTGTCCTTTCTTCTCAGCAACTATTTCACAGGTTCCTTTACTATCAGTAACCCTTTGCGTCTTAGTGACTTTATCGCATTGCTGGAATGAAATGATAAAAAAAAATACCGGTTGTGGGGTCTATTCATCAGAATTTTGGATGATAAACTTAGTTATGTGAAGGACCGGATTATCACCTTTTGGGGCACTCAAGCTAAGGAAATTATGTCTCCCCACCTCAAACGGAGCAACCCTCTAACTCGCCCGCACCCGTCTTTAATATCTTTTACTCGTGATATATTTTAGCGACATTTACATTGCTTGAAGTAAACTTATTTCAAATTCTTTAAATAAGCTAGAATAGCTATCCTTTGTCGATAAAAGTATACTTTAAGAAATACCACTATTTCAGTATTTATTGCTAACCCAATTAGCCAATATATTTCAACACAACAGTAGAAAAAGAAAACAGTATTTTATAAGTAGCTTTAGGCAGTAAAACAGTCAAAATATGAATTTGTCATATTGATATAATTTTAGTTTATGAAACTATTTAGAAGTTATAACATCTACAAAATTAAAATCACCGTTTTATAAAATCTTGAGGAGCCCTAGGCTGCAGCATCGAGAGTGCGATGGGTAAATTGTCACTATTTTATATTTTTAATTCCGCGCATGCGCTTTTTTGTTTTTGATTTCGTCGACTGCACAGTATAGTAGGGTCATTTGGGCAACGCCTGTGAGAAAAAAGTGCACCATGACGCAATGCGCTCCGCCAGGAATTTGGAAATGGTATGCTTGGCATTCGCTCCGGAAGCTGCAATACGAACATTTCAAAGTGTTTGGGTGTCAATCTGAGGACAGTGCAGAGGATTCGGAAAGAGTTGAATGAGTCTAATGGTGATTACGAAGGTACGGCAGCTCGGAAATCTTTGATTGTTCTGATAAGGAAAGAACTCCTGAATTTGTTGGCAAGGACCTTAGACTCAACACGGAAGCATACATCAAGTGCCTTGAATAGCTAGTGCTGATCTAGGTCAAGAGGGTGGCTGCTTGAAGACCCTATTTCTGGCAACACGACTCTGCACGATGCCACACAAGTAGGAGAACACAGTTATGGCTGTTAGACAATTTCTGCGACCACATCATCCCTTACATCTGGCCACCTAACTCCCATTTTAGCATGTTAGATATTTTACTTGTTTAAGGCCTCCTAGAACGTCAATCACGTTCAACGCGCACTAGGCCAAGTTTGTAATTTGATCACGCAAATGACAAATTAATCTACGAGATAGCATTGTATTTTTATGTCCAACATACGAATTTCATAAATGTGTATCATTAGGATGCGCAAACATTAAATCTTACTAATGCAAAAATGAATGAAGAATCATCTAGACGGTATTAATATGATCTACATATTCATTTGACCTTTGGAGGACACTGCCCTCTATAATATAGAAATATTAATACTTGATATTAATGATACAAAATTCGTATATAGTACATGCAGCAACCACATTATCCAGTAAGCTAACCTATCCACCGTCCTTGGTATGATGATAAACTACATCAGCGTACTGGGTAAGACGATAAACTACATCTAACAGCAAGGCCTTTGATCAGGTTTTGAGGAGTGTGGAACCACCTCTTAATTACTGATGTTCCCAAGTCCACCCTGACTCGGTGTTGTAGCACCTGTTAGGGTCCCAGCTATGGGCAAATAGTTAACCTACAAACTGGTGTCAAAACACTATGAAAGTGTAAATATAGGTTTTAATACCGGAAATACTTTGTAAAAAAAATATTACCAGCAATAAATTTTTGAAGAAAAAATATTACCAGCAGTAGATTTTTTTATGAAAAAATATATTACCAGCAATACATTTTTGAAAAAAAAGTATTACCAGCAATAAGAATCTTGTCGGCATTAAATAACTCATTTGGTATGCCGTAAAACAATGCAAACCAAACCAAACCTTGTATCGGCCGGATGAATGTGCAATTCAGATCCATATTAATAAACGTAGATCGTTAGGTACATCTTCTTTTATATGCCATGTTGATCACTGTTCTCCACAACTTCCTATCCCTTGTAGCTTTCAATAAGGTTGGTCTTTTCACCATTACTCCCTCTCCCTGTTCCTGCCATACATTTACACAAGCTCCGTAGGTAGGTTACTCTTTGTTTTCCTCTGTGTCTGTCTTCAGTGTCTCCAAGCCTTCATTCCTCATTGTGTGTCCTAAAAAATTCAACTGTCTCCTTCTTTTAAACATATTTGTCTTCTTTTTTTATTTTCCATAAAACTTCTTCGTTATTCTCATTTTTAGTCCATGCTATTCTCAGCATCCTTCTGTAGAACGACATCTCTCTTGACTCAGTTCTCTTCTTCATCTTTGAAATTGTCTAACCCTCACTGCCATATAGCGGAACAAACATTACATAGCAGTTCAGCACTCTATTTTTTTTGTTTTTGTTTCTAAGGAAATTTTCTTGTTTCTTAATACTTTGCTTAGCTTTTGGAAGTCATATTTCGCTATTTTAATGTGCCTTTGGATTTCGGTGTCACATTTCTCTGCAAATATGCGTAAAAGAATTTCAGATTCCTAGAGTTCTTAACTAATATTGATAACTAATAAAATGAATTTATCACAAAATTAAATAAAATTTTTATTCAATGTTGGAACAGCAGTTTGAAAGATTAAAAAAAAACGATGCTGTATTTAGCCAAATGGAAAAAAAATTGCTTGAAAGACAGCCGAAGAGCGTGGCAAACGGTGCAACGGCTCCAGGCATCCATATTGGGAGAGCATCCCATTAAAGAATGAAATAAAAATTTGGTTTTTGAAATTGTCTTTGTTAACTTCATACGGGCGCCCTGCAGTCCGACAAGCTGTTGTGAATGTAGATCCGTGTTTAGATAATCGGAGTACTTGAGTCTTAGCGCCATACAATCAAAGAGTTGGCCCGGACTTTAGCAAACCCTCCTCACGTCACTGCCCATGTGTAACATAATCATAATAGCCAAATCCGAGTTTTAAAATATTTGAGTATGTGAGGCCTGGACAGGTCGCCAGATCGTGATTATGTCCAGAGCTATGCTTGGAAGCGTTCGATCCCAATACTGGGAAAACGTTTGCGTTCACTAGGTTCAATAAGCCCCCTTGTTCATTAGCATGCAAAGGTAACTAAAGAAATAAAATAGTAAAAGGTAAATTAAATGTTTGTTTATGTGCGTGTGCGAGCATGTAAACATATAACACGGCCCTCTCGCAGGTTCTCTCTGAACAGACAACGAGACCCCATGCTGCATTTCTATTCGCTGGCCTGCATCATTGTGCACAAAAACTGGAAAAGACCCACTGGACACTCACAAAGAAACGAAAGGGGAAAATAAACGCCACTGCGCGAAATGAACTTTTGAAACCTGTTTTCATTATATTTCGGTGTTTATTCCACAAGATTCTTTTGCGCCGTCTAGATAGGTAGGCACGTAGGTAAGTAGGATAGATAGATAGATAGATAGATAGATAGATAGATAGATAGATAGATAGATAGATAGATAGATAGATGGACTACCCAGTGGACTATTCTTAATAAATCTTATTTTTTTCAAAGCAATTAAAAGCTTTTCTAATTGAATAATGTTATAGTTTTATTACGATTTTTATTTTACAATTCAGAGCAGATTTTCGGTGAAAGGGCTAACTGTTTTACAAAAAAAAAAAAAAAATGAGATTTATTTTCTCCAAGGAGTCCTGCTTTTAATTAATAATAAAAAAAACTCTCCGCCCTAATTATTGAATTTCTTGAAATTTCATGAAATTAAGTAAGGTGTTAACATATGCAAAAAAATATTATTTAAAAAGATTTGCTAAAAAAAAAATTCGAAAATAATTGAATTCATTTTTAAATACGCTCTGAAAGTTTTATTAAAATTCGACAATTATTTGATTTTTGCAAGTATTTTCAAGTTTCACCGGAAAAAGCGAAAACAAAACAAAAACAAAAAAAAACATTTATTTTTGGTTCGGCCGCTGACATAAACAAAACAAGATTTCGAACGTGCTAGAAAGAATTAAAAAGTAATCATAATTAAGTAATTCATCGAGTCTGAAACCTCAACAGAATGCAGAAAGCACTGGACGGCCGTTTCGTCCTATATTTGGGACTCATCAGCAGTGCGCATCCGCTGACAATTGAAACCCGGACAGTTAGGTTATCACGCAAACATCATACCAACTATTCAACGAGTCCCGGTGACGAAGAGGTAGCAAATCAGACTCAATATAGCGCCGCTTGCTCAAAAAAAAAAAAAAAATTTAAAAAATACTTTGGTCTTTCCTCTTAATAATGACAAAAACATTTTGATGACAAAACTTTGTTTTTATTGGGTTTGGTGCCTTTTTTCATCCTGCTATGCTGTTTTTCCGCCAAAAAATGGAGGCAATTCAATAATAGTAAAAAGACAAGCATTGCTAAGATCTACAATGAAAGTAGCAGAGAGCCATGATCACCGACGTCCAGAAGGAAGCCGGCATGTAACAGAAGAAGAAAAAAGACTTTTGTTTGTTTCGCGCCTCTCCAATTTGTCTCTCGTATTTTGCGCTCTCCCTGTTGATAAATGAGATACATTCAATCTTTATGATAAATAAAGTTTGCATTCTTTAGGAGACAACTGCAAACAAATTTCAAATGCGTTATCACTTGTCTCAAGATGGTAACATTAAGTGCGTGCTAACCAAAGTATCCGTAGTTCAGGTTGTTATGACGGCCTTAAGACCTCCATGAAGTAAGAGTCGCGTCGCACAAAGTCTATCTGCTTATCAGTCAATATTTGTTTTACCGTATATACTTGTGTATAAGACGACTCTCTATATAGTACGACCCCTAGATTTTTGCCTTGTATTTTAATCTCTCCAAAAAAAAATGTCAAGTGTATCGTGCACCAGATCACCGAAAGTGCACCTCTTTAAAGAAAAAGTTACCTGTGTATAATTGCGACTCCCTATTTTTTGCGTAAAAAAGTGGTTATACAAACTCGTACTATACACGCGTATATACGGTATTTGTCTATTATGATAAACGAAGGCAGCGTTTCTCAACCTTTTTACCCTTGCGTAACCCTTAAAATAAATTACATGTCTAAATAACATACATTTAACATAACATGTCTAAATAACGTATAGCATATCTTTCTCATTTTATTTTCATTGTAGTTCACGTGCTAAATATCATAGTATATATTTTTGAATAACTGGTTTAAGGAAAAATTAATACTTCTTTGTCAATTTTTTCGGTAATGTTAAATAAAATTCATCCTGTTCGTTTATAATACATCATCAGGGAGTTTTCATTTACACAAAAAAATTCTAAACTCAAACGTAAATTTAACATAAGTAACCAATATCATATACCTATAAATGCAAACAGAACGAAAACATAATTGCTGCATTAGTTTTTTTTTAGTTTTTTATCCTTTACTATAAATAGTATATTAATATTAATATATTTTTAAAAACATAATAGGTTAGATAGTATGATGTCTATATTACAATATTACAATAACCAAGAATATATTGTCTCTGTTTAGTAATATTACGTATATGAAATTAAATAAAAAAATCAAAAGTGCATTAGCTTATGTCACCTGTTCTCGCGGAACCCTTGGAGACCTTTTGCGGAACCTTTGTGTTCCGGAGAACCCCGGTTGAGAAACGCTGCTCTAAGGGGAACTAGAAAGAAGATATTAAGTAAGCTGCCACTAAAGTAGTCGAAAATTAGTCCCCAATGAAACTTGAAGTCATATCCAGATCAAATGGTTATTCATCAGTTCTACGAGCCTGGTCAAACTTCTGAACACACGCATATGCTTTTTTTCACTAATTACAAAGCTATTTTTCTTGAATTTGTCATGATATAATGCATTTTATTAGATTGTTCGGAAAATGATGACCGATTTTAGAATAAACGCTTTCATTTTGCTCTAATGTATTATTATAACAGCTTCACAAAAAATATATTACTCATTACTAATGATTAAAGTGCCCTGTTTTTTAATTCGATATCAATCTCTTTCAGGATCCTGTTCTCAAATACGTGACGCACCTTGTGTATACAGTAGAAAATAGTATTAGGTTTCTGTCTATATTTATAAGATGAGGTATTGTACTCATTTACACTATTTACATTGTTCAGACTGTTGTCTTCATCTTTACTGCCATATTCACGACGTTTCGGCCGTTGTACGCTCCGGCCATCTTCAGGTGATTGGAATTTCGAACTGAACCCTTTGGTTCGTCCACCCAAAGAATTGTGAGTTCAATACCTGTGTACAGCTGAGGTGAACTTAAAGAGTTAAAGGAAGATAACTGATACTGAGACATTCAGAAGAGGCATGACCCGTGGAACTAGAACAAGCTACCCCCAACAAAATTAAAATTAAAAATAATAAATATAAACTAATAACTATAAAATAATAAATAAATATAAAATAATGAAAATAACGCCTGAGGATACCGAAAGGTTGAAACCAAGGTAGCGTGATTGGCAGATCTGCTAATTTATTTATATATATATATATATATATATATATATAGGAGGAATCATATTTTTAAAAACTAAAAATATTATTATAATATAAGCTCTACTTCTGTATGGAGCACTGTCCTTTTGAAAATAAAGCTAAATATTAAGGAACACCGGATTATCTAACTAACGTGTTCTTTCCTATTTCACTGCATACCTGCATACATATATATATATATATATATATATATATATATATATATATATATATATATATATATATATATATATATATAGTGTTAATTTGAAAGATATATATGGTGAACTCTCCCGTCGTATTCAACGTATGAGGGTCAGGCACCTCAGTTCCTAAGAACTGATAGCCAGACCCCAGCATATATGATTTGATTATAGTGGTGAAGGCTGCTGAAGCGCCGAATACAGAGACCTACGCGCCACAAAGTCCCCAAACGACCCTCCGCAGGTTTTGAATTCAGAGTTGTCCTTCTCCTAGACCAGTTGCCATCCAAGACTATAGAACTCAGTCTGTCGTGCTATTTACCCATGGCTGGGAGGAAATGAAAAGGATTAATACCTTTCCCAAGGGTATTAACACGTAAGTGGATGTAATGGATTCGACTGGATCCCTCAGTCCGATCTATCCACTAATCCACCGTGCCTCCTCATATATATATATATATATATATATATATATATATATATATATATATATATATATATATATATATATATATTATTGTCATCCACAGACAGACTGTTTCGTTGTATCACAGCTCATCAGTGTGGCTAGACGTCCGGTTGCCTTTAGCTAGGATCGAAACCCGTCTGAATTGGCGTCAGTCGGAAATTCTACCACTAAGCCATCGGCGCACGGCAGGGATGAAGGTGAATTTTTTAGCGTGTTTATTTTTAGATTTAGATAAACACACAGTGACTGACAGTGACTCAATTCTGCCGAAGAGTCTTGCTATATTAGCTTTAATAATCACTGTTTACAGACCCACGCTTCATTCCCACAGAGCTCAACCGAAATTAATTTTTCAGGAGCCAATATTATTGTCATCCACAGACAGACTGTTTCGCTGTATCATCAGTGTGGCTAGACGTCCGGTTGCATCTAGCTAGGATCGAAACATATATATATATATATATATATATATATATATATATATATATATATATGTTAGGGTGTCACACTTTTCAACTTTACTCCTAGAGGCCGTAGCCCAACATATCATACCATTTTCGAATTTTGAATCAGACCGACTCTGTAAGCAAATTAAAAACATTCCGGGCCGGATCCGGACCCGAAATCATGAAATTTTGGATTCCCAACTTTTAATTATTGCGATTGTATTTTGCGATTTTTTTTTTTTTGCGACGAATCTTTTGCACAATAACAATTTTTATAACTTGGAAATTAATTTGGGAATAATTGAAATTAATTGCGAAATCCAGCGAAAATAACCCATGAAATAAAAATAATTGTTTGTACAGAAAGTAAGGACCTACGTACATCAAATTGTCTTTATATTAAGTGGCGGTAGAAGAATTATCGCTGAACTTTGAAAAGGTAAGCTTAAATATTAATGCAATACTTAAATGCAGCGATCAATTTTGAGGTCTTCTGTAGTTTATTGTTGTCTATCGCATACGGCAGATATCTCTGCCAACATAGAGCCAGATTGCGATCAAAAGAGCCAAGGCTGCAGGAAGGAATAGAAAGTCTCGTGCAAATGAAAACCCAGTTCAAATGGCAGCCAGGTGAGCTTCCAATGCTGAGAATATGCAAAGACTTGGGGACTCTAAAAACTCTTGAACAAGACAAAGGCCCAATCAAGAGCCCTACGCAAGAGCTAGCTTAAATGCCGCTCGATATATATATATATATATATATATATATATATATATATATATATATCTATCATAAATTTCAGTTAAATAGGAAACGATAACTTTTTCAATCGCCACATATTGAAAAACGCCATGAATTTTTGTTCCAACCTTATATTATAGTTTTCTTTTTTTTAATAATGGAAAAAAGTTAATGTATGGCAAAAGAATCTGCCTATTGCATAGATAGACTACAAACAAACCCCCGACAGCATCATACAACTTCTGATATTCTTAAATATAGACAAATATACCATAAATATGACACATACTTCAAAGTTCGATGGTATCTATAAACAATGACAGGGTCGGTTCAAGGACTCCCCCCATCTATGATACGGGTACTCCCACTCTACTACATCTCAATTTTCGTAAGGTAGTATTCATATAAAATTAAAAATTTATTGTCACTTAATTATGTACAATAATAGATCATCTCAATATAGCTAAACAATTCAACTAGAAAAACTGAAAATAAATACAATATTTCTAAATACAAATTAGAGACATGTCGTAATAGATCATTCCATCTTAAATAAATCATCAATGCTTTGCGGTAATTTTTAACACATTTAATATTTTGGATAAAAAATAATGAACTTCTAGTGTTTTTTCGAACATGAGCAAAACAAATTCAAGGAATTGGACGAAAAAAAAATGACCCCAGAATGACGCCATTTTAATATTTCATCCTTTAATAATTAGTTGAGAATTAGTTTAATTTGTAACGTATATAATTGTAGGTAGAAAAAGCAAATGTTAAAATAGTGAGGGTCACAAAACACGGCTTGGAAGACCCAATCAGGCCAGCCGGATCGGAGGTGGGTGAATGGGGGTAGTACGCACCGGCCCTGACCAATGCAATCCAAAACAGAAATACAACAATTCCTAGAAAAGGCCAGCAAAAAGAAAAGGCATTTCCCAAGGAAACTTCTTAACCTCATTCCTGTTTAAATTTGAACTTGTAGGATTGGAATGTAGTTCAAATATTTAGTACGTGACCGGAAAATCTCGTGTTACATGGATAACTTGAAAATCATTTGCTAAAATAACATTGCAAATAGTTCGGATTAAAAGCTGCAATATTGGGTGGGGGTGATTAAAACTCTTTATTTGACTATCCTCAAACGAACACTTCTGACCGCTTTTTTCCAACCATTTGACTCGTTGTGCCTTCTCGGGCAAAAGTTCTCAGTTAACATGAAATAGAAAACCTATATTGAATCCATTACAAGGTCAGCTGCTAAGAAAGTTGGTTCACTGTATCTTTGCGAGACAGTTTTTCTCTCCCGAACCTATCTTACATATCTATGAGTCTACCATTCGCCCATGCTTAAAATAGTGACGCCACCTATGGTCCTGTGCCCCTGATATTTAACTTAAGCCCCTTGATAAAATCCTAGAAGAATCAGCAATATTATTGGTCCTGATCTGGTGGCTCGTCTTCAGTAACTTTCCCACCGCCGTAAGGTTGCCTCACTCTGCCTTTTCTGTAAATACTTTCATGGTAATTGTTCGGATGAACTCTACGCTATGCTTTGTGGGTAGCTAAGTTTAAAGTTAAGACAGAAGAGCGTCCTTTTTCCCCCATTCTCCATTGTGCCATATTTCCGTACATAGCAAAACAAATATCGCTCTTCGCTAAACTTTTTGAATTTAAGCGCAGTACTAGACTAACGTCAAGATATTATCAATTTACAGCTGAGCTGTGAAATCGATTAAAAAAAAAAGAACACAGAAAAGAATTTCAATCTTTCATAGTTCCACGCAGTTCTTTCGTTCTCCTTTTGCTGCCATCGAATGACTTGGTCGATGACGGTTCTTGCTGGTTTGAATCTTGGTCTTTTTCTCGAATTTGAATACCATAAGAATAAAACTGAGGATAGTTTCCATCAGTATGTCATGCTCCTTCAGGACGTCGGCGATCCAAATTTCCTATCCTTTGTCGCTCTAAATAAATTTTGTCTTTTTTGCTATCTCACCGAAACCCTGATGTGCCATTCATTTATTCACCTTAATATATTTTACAGAATGCAAAACTCCAAAGGTTATTACGTATTCCATGGATATTAAGATTAATACGTAAACGTGTATTAATATATAAATAAAATTAGTGCTCTCATTGGCACTACTTAAATTAACTGGTCCCTTTTTCCCCAAAAAAGAGAAAGAAAAAAAGGAAATTTGGGGTGGGATAATTTTTGTAGCTTAGCATTATGTAATCCGACATGTAGCCTTCACATTTTTCACAATCGAAAAATATTATTTTTTTTATCATTTTAGAAGTGGCGGTCATTTTTAACAAAAATGTTCATCCTGTACAGGGCCCAAGAACCGCTCAAGGTAGTGAATCACAAAATAAGAGGCACGGTTTATGCGTAGATGTGGGGAAGATAACGGTTGACCCCAGACTTGAACATGTTAAGATTGTAGTGACCGGAAAAAACATCTTCTTGGACGTCAGTTCCACAGAGCAGCGGGTCGTGGGAAGCAGCTGCTCATGTGGAACTTACATATCACTAATGGAATCCAAACGGAATGAGGGACATCCGCTACAATGTGTGTAGCATGGCGGGTCTTAGCCGTGAAGGTTAGAACTGGTGGAACTAAGGAATATAGTTCGTATAAGCACTTTGCATGGAAATAGCGATAGAGCAAAAATACTTGCAACGTTTGGGGTGGAAAGTAATTTGTCACCCACAAGGATTCGGAGACGCTTTTGAACTCTATCGAGACTGGAAAGTGAAGGCGGGGCAGTTCCTGTCCATTTGTGGCTGCAGTTCTTGGCTCTTGTAAAGGTAGAAGACAGCCTATTATGACCGACAATTTCCCGTCGCAATAGAATAAGCCCGTGGGTGTATTAGCTGTAAGAGTGAGGTAATATATTTTAGAGAACGCAGAAATCCAAAAGTGTTTACGCACTCCATAGGTACTTAAATCAATACGAAAAGACGTATTAATATATAAATGCCGTGTCATGGTAGAGGACATGCGTGTCTCAGTGATCCCTAGAGCGAAGCCGTCTGACGTTTCAACTCCTGTAGGGCCACCTATGGGGATAAGGTCGCCGAGGAGGGACCAAACTGACCGCGATCAACCCCCGAAGACCCCCAACGGTGGAATTGGCAAAGATCTACACAGTCTCAACGGCCAACCTGGCGGAAGGGGGCAGCGCCAGTCGGGTTGGTGTAAGCAAGGTGGACCTTGACCAAACATCCGATGCAACCAGGTTTGCCAGATCTTGCGTGTCTCAATCTCCTTTGTGCCAGATTTGTCTACGAAAATCAAATTCACACGAATGGTCTCGTCAAACCCACTTTGGGTCACAGCCATCTCAGCCACCGTCATCAGGGTGTGTGTGGCGGAAGGGGAATGGAATAAGGAGAGAGGTTGACGATGCCGATGCGAGCAGGTGCCGACGACGAAATGAAGTTAGTCTGTGGTTTCGTCAGCACTACTTAGATTAAATGAAATCTTTGTAAAAAAAAAACAAAAAAAATACAGGCAAGAATTTTGCTGGATGAAATAATTTTTGAAGATTGGTATTCATTAGACCTGCCTTTACTCCCGGCATTTGTTAAAATCGAAAAATATGTTGTTTTTTTTATCATTTTAGAAGCGGCGATCTTGTTGATAATGTAAATACAATGTCAAATTGATCCCTGATTTCTTAAAGAATTATCTCTGCTTTTTAATTACAAATGTTGAAACTGTGCTGACGTCACTGGAAATGGCGTACTACTGATGTTGTTCATTTTCCCAATTCGCAGTAGTAAGCACTTATCAATGACGTAGCACAATTTAAAACTCGACACTTATACAGATTTATAAATACAGATAACCCTTTATGAAGTCAGAGATCGATTTGACATCTATATTATGAACAGGACCCTGTTTCATCTCTCGGAGCTCCAGTCGAGTTCGTTACATTCAATTACACACCTTTGCAAAAGTTATGACTCCATCTCCTGTTCCCAATTATGGGTTAAATAGTATGACTTGTCTGTCTATATTTCTGAGATGAGGTATTGTAACTATTTACATTGTTCGTACTGTGGTCCTCATCTTTATTGTCATATTCAAGTTGTTTCGAGCGCTGAAAGCTCCTGCCTTCTTCAGGTGATATTAGTTGGAATTTCGATCGAAAACCCTTTATTTACTTCACAGGAGTAGATTGTTCTAATTCCACGTGTCACGCTTTTGGATATCTCGGTTTCAGTTAATTCCCTTTGATACTTCAACCCACCAAGTTTTTGTTCCCTCAGCTATGGTCAGGTATTGAACTCACAACTCTTTGGGTCAAGTCATTAATATCCCCTGAAGAAGGCCGGAGCGTACAACGGCCGAAACGTCGTGAATATGGCAACAAAGACGAAGGCAACAGCCCGAACGATGTAAATAGTGTAAATAATATGACTTGTACCTGTAAAAATCATTGTTATTCTAAAAAGATTGTTAATGGAATATCCATTCGCAAGACACGTGCTGCTTTCTGTACGTGCTGCGCTAATAAAAAGAATAATATCGTTTTAAAAAATTCATATGCCAAATGTAAATATGATGTCAAAATTTAAAATATAATTACGGATTACTTATGATTGCATGCATGTGCCCCAGTATAAATAGGTATAAATAATTATTGACTGAATTTATCATCGGGATATTTTTACATTATATCAAGTATTAAGCATATAGTAACTAGGGCCCGCAAATTTGAGGAGAGAGTTATCAATGATAATGTTCTGACTTTGAATCCGCGGTTACCTTCCTTTAACTCATTCTCTGGACCTTCTTTAGAGTAGGGCTGCTTGCGCCCTTTCACCGGGGCATACCTTTGGTGAGGTGTTAGGAAATATTCATTTCGAAAATGCGGACCAGAGAAAAAATGTTTGGGAGCCACTGGTTTAAATTAACACTTTTTTTTCATATGTTGTAAGCATTTCTTTTAAAGGCTTTACTTTGATATAGCTAAGGATACATATGAAAAAGAAAAGGATAACCGATAAACTGACGACTTTTTTCCATTTATTGTGATCTCTGTTCTTAAAGTTTGCATTTTCTTGTTTTCAGATGAAAGCTTTGAAATTTCCCAAGATATTTCAGTGAAACTTTCACTTTACAAAATTATAGTTTAGATACACGGAAAAAAGGAAGACATCAATTTCACCTGACACCAGGAGGATATCAGATAAACTGACGCCTTTCCCCCATATATTGCGAGCACCGTGATTAAAATTCGTATTTGCTTGGAAATTTCCCAACATATTACACAAAAATTTTCACTTTTCAAAATTATAGTTTACTAGCCGAATACCTGCCTGTCTTGCAAACATTTTTATTAATAGATTTATTTATAAGGGCGTACAAATGAAAAGATTTGAAATTGACAATTTTTACCATTTGCACTTCTATCTTCCCTTCTTTCTTTTTCTCACTGAAACCAAGTAGCGTCTCTGATATATCATTTTCGTGTTTTCATGCGGTCAAAACAGAATAGTCCATTATTAGGTACTGGCAGGACGTAACGGTCGTGCGAACTAAGGAACTAACTAACGAAAGAAGGAACAAGATAATTATAGTTTCGATATATGGGGAATAAAAGAAGGCGTTAGTTTAAACTGACGCCAGGGGGGGATTTGTTTCCATATCGAATTTTGCACGGAGCGTCCAGTGAGGATGTAACTCACTACTAATAGACAGCCGGATTAGGCTCGTTAACCATTACCCAACACTGAGGCAGCATACTTATTGACATTCAAACTGGGAGCACAAGCGAATAGTTGGCGTGTCAAGATTGTTTGACGTTCGTCCTACGACAGGCGCCCTGTGCGCGGACTGAAAGCAGACAATCGGCAAGCACTTCGACATTCTTTTCTGTTTGCACTACTCATATCTTCTCGTGTGTGAATGTGTGAGAGAGTTAAGTGGGTGCGCACCACAACAGAAAGGTCTAAATCACTCGGAGACACAGGAACTACACAGTACTATGAGGATTGGCTCTTTCTTGAAAGGACATGTAAAGAGAGCCTGTGAACATCTGTTAATCTCGCAAAGAAAAGTATCAAATAAAAAGAAATATTTACCGTAACAGTAATATGTTATTTCAATGAGATCATTCATAATCAATTTCCAATAGCTTTGCTCTTTTCAAACAGCTGAGGTAAATAGTTCATAGTTTTCACTTTTATCTTATTAGTCTGAAAAAAGGCCTCTAGTATGGGACTCATAAGTGAGAAGCAAACAGTAACTGAGGAATGTCGTTCCTCGTCTGCATTCTTATTTTATAAGTATGACAAAAGGCCTCTGGTATGGAGCACTCAGTGAGCAACAAACTCACTGCTTATTTTTTGCATCTCGAACATTAGCATTTTTTGTCGAGATTTACAAACTCTACGTTCCGTTCAATTTCGCAAACCAATCAATGAAATTTGAATAAGCTGATTTGTTTGGAAAAATACTTTGACAAAAACCCTACTTCCCACCCTAGAGAAATCAACTGTACTTTGTACCCACTTAACTGTTTGCACTTCTCCCTATAATTTGGTTTCGACCAGTCAATGTATATCTATTTTACAGAATGTGATAGGACGGACGGACGGACTAAAGAAAGCCACATAATTTTATATATAGATAAAAATTGTTAGAGACATAAAATATGAATAGTGTGTTCGATCCTCACAGGGTGCATTATATAGGGTGACCCCAAAAAACGGGAATTTTTGAAGTGCGTATTGCCAGACATGAGCAAGTGGCAACACTGCGAGACAGTGACCTTGAGCGAGTAAACATTTCGCCATTTTAGTAACAAGAATTAAATTCACAGTATCCCAGCTGAGATGTTGCAGCAGTCAATGAGGGATCTCAACAGCAGATTTCAAGAATGCATTCGTACAGGAGGACGCCATCTACAGGACGTAATTTTAAAAAAATGAAAATTCCATCATTGTTTCTTAAATGGCATGTTTTAAGGTTTCAATTACTATGAATTAAATATTTTTCTTCCATCACTCTTGGTTTTATTGGATTGTTAAAAAGTTCCCGTTTTTTTGGGTCACCCTATACTCGTAGCCTTTTGCCATACTAAGATGAGGTTAGTAAATGACCACAAGGAACGACTTTTCTCGACTATTTGGAATGATAAAAAATGTTTGAGATGCAAAAAATGAGCATTACTAAGACACCTATTGAGGAACAAACTTACTGCTCATTTTTCTCCGTCGCCAGCATTTTTTATCTTTCCAGATTGTTAAGAAATGTCGTTTATAGTTAACATTTTTTTAAGTTCAATATGATAAAATTCACTGGGTACGGAGCGCTTAGTGAAGATCGAATCAACTACTCATTTTTAATATCTCCAACATTTTTTATCTTTCCAAATAGTCGAGAAATGTCGTCGCCAATGTTCATCTACTAACCTCATCTAAGTATGGCAAAAGGCTACAATGAGGATCGAACACATCATTCATTTTTTTATGTTTCCAATAGTCTTCAGCCCTTCAAACAACTGCGAAATATCACTGCTAGTTTTCATTTACGTGCTCCAGTTTAATATGGCGAAATAATTCAATTGTAAGACACCTAATGGGAATCGAACTCACTACTTATTTTTTCGTTTCCAGCAGTTTTTTTACCTTTCTAAATAGCCGAGAAAAGTAGTTTATAACAGTCATTTGCTAACATGAGCTTAGTATGGCAAAAGGCCGCAAGTATAATGCACCTAGTAAGGATCGGACAATTTTTACGTTCCCAATATCTTTTATCGTTCGAAATTGCTGAGAAATGTTCTTCGTGGTTTTCATTTACCAACTCCAGTTTAGTACGGCACAAGACTTCATGTATGAGACCTGCAGTGAGGATTGAACTCGCAACTCAGTTGTAACGGTTAATCAGATTATCCTGCTAAACATTATACCACACCGAGGCCCACAATTTGTATTTATTCACCCCCCATCCATCGAGGTCAGGTTGTGGTATAAGGTTGCGACTGTCTTTTGACGGAGCATCGAGGCCCACAATACATAGTTCACGGTTAAATATATCCTGGAAAATACTGTTACAAAAAATAGTTAAATGGATCTATTGATCTCCAGTGACAAAATATTAACAGCGAACAAATGTTGACTGCAAACTCAACTTGGAGGTGTCAAATTATTCAAATTGATATCGCCTCTGTTCGCGTTTAAAACATTTTAGCACTGACATAAACAAGTCCTCATGAATTATAAACCCAATGCGTTCCCTGGATATCTCTAATGATGCGGCAATTATTTTGGTCATTGTTCATCGATCGACTAAAATTAGGTCACCAGCACGATCAACATTTCAAGCAAATAACACCGTTGAAGGTATCCCATTTACCAATCTAGTAGTACGCTTAATTTCATGCGGTGAAGGTACCAAGCAGGAAAGCTCATCAGAAAAACTGTGATGAAAATATTTATCGAAAAGACAGGGAAGGCACGTCAAAGCGGTGAGAAGGTAACTGAAGCCAAGATGCCATGTGAGGACCGATAACCTTTGAATTTTGTCAAGAATTACGAAAAAAATAAGAATACCAGACCAGATGAGGCAGCAATATTCAATGTACGGACGTATAGTAGATTTATGCAAGATGGATTCTGGTTGTAAACATTGTCCAGCATAAAGCAGTGAACCAACTTTCCTAGCAGCAAAGCTAGCAATTGGTTGAATATAATCATTTGATTTCATGCCAGTGGAAAACCTGAGACCAAGAAGGCGCAATGAGTTGCTCGCCTGGAGGTTAGCATCAGCCATGCTGATGGAAGGCCAAAATAATTCTTTTTGATGACTAAAAGATAGCGGTTTCATTTTGGAGGTGTTAAAATTTTACAAGCTATTTCTTGCCCCTGTTAACAAATGATTGAAGGTCATTTTCGAGGTCAGTTGCCAGTTATACTTTGTCGGACCAATCGGACTTATTATTAAGGCAGTAGTAAATAGTTGTGTCCTCAGCATTTATACCTAATTGGGAACTAATGACATCAAGAAGTTCATTGATGAAGATAAGAAACAAAGTAGGTCCAAGGATAAAGTCCATGTGGGGAAAACTCATTAATGTAAAAGGATCTAGAACAGGTGTCATTCAAAAAAAAAAAAGAAGAATCTGGTCAGCTACAGTGATAAACTAAGACAGATTTGTTTTAAGATGGGCTGAGTTGAACTTTTCAGTATAGCTACGTATAATATAGTATTCATGTCTTACTTCAGACTTTATTGCCAAGAGATATATGTATAATAATGTGGTTGTGATTCACTCGGTGGTAGGTTAACCCACGAGACAGCGTGTGATTAGTGATATGTACGATCGTACACACACAAACATATACATGTACGCGTATATAAATACATATATATATACAGTGTAACCCGGATATAAGAGAGTTGAGGGGAACGGAGAAGTCTCTTATATCCGGGTTTATCTTATATCCGGGTTTGGACTATTATATATACATTAACACAGGCTCTAATTTGGGACCAGAGAAAATCTCTCTTATATCCGTGTTTCTCTTATATCCGTGTCTCTTATATCTGGGTTACACTGTATATGTATGTATGCTTTTATATATATATATATATATATATATATATATATATATATATATATATATAGTGGTGATAGTCTGTCTCATGCTGCAGCGCAATCTTCAAACCATATGTGTGTGTGTGTGTGTGTGTGTTTATATATATATATATATATATATATATATATGATCAATGTGAGTAAAAGTTTGTCACTTAGATGATTGATGTTACCTTCAGGAGCCTGACTCCAGAGTTTCGTAGACTGACCCGCCCGTCCACTCTTCAGGGGTTAACAGAAATTTAATGCTTATATTTTGTCGATTTTTTCTTTCATACATGTTAACACTGGTGTAAGTTTTCTTCTGTATTCTCCGTGTCCATCTGTGCGCTTGTGTGACCATGCGCTCGTCTCTGCTGATGTGTGTTCGCGCGCGTGCGCCCATCTACGCGGACGTTTAGGAAGCCGCAATCATTTTGGCCTTTCCTTCGTTTTTTTCATCACTTTGCACTCGCTAATTTAGTCGCCTTTCTTTTTTACTTTTCTTTTCTGACTGTAGCTGATTTTGTCTGGGTTTGTTCCGTCTCTAGAGATGTGACAGATTTTGATTTTGATTTATTTATATTTTTTTAATTTTATTTTTTTATTTTTTGCTAGTGAAGTTGTATTTTGTTTTTTTATCATAAATAATTGATATTAATGTTTAAATGATGAATATTCTTTATATCTATCTATCTATCTATCTATCTATCTCTCACTCTATATATATATATATATATATATATATATATATATATATATATATATATGATACTAATGATATTAATGCATATTAATGCATAAATGTTATATACACATGCACATATATGCACATGCACACACACATCCACACATACACACATATACATGCATGTACACATACACAGATATTTATATGTCTTTACTATGTATACACTGGATGTAACAGCAAAATTGTCCAAACTGTGTAACAGCCGGATTGTCTAATTGTTAGGTTAAGCTTTGAACCGTTGTATCTTAAAATTGATTAAAGATATCTTACTGGAATTCTCCGAAGTTTTTATAGCACTATTGGACAATGTGAATGTATTTAGCTCTAAGTGGAAATGATGTTCTCTCTTGCTATCGTGACTTCCCGATCCTGTTTTCCACTCTACTGTTCCTTCTTTTTTAAACGTATTCACCGTTCTCTTGATGGTTCTTGAATGAACTTTGAAAATGGAAGCCAGAGTATGAATGTCGGTACCATTACTGAAGGCCTGAATGACCTTTTTCGTCTCAACAATGCTCAGCTAGGAAGACATAGATGGGCTGACACAAAACGATTTTAACTTGTTCTCTTTCTAGCTGAATAACTCCAAAAAACGTTTTTCAGTGATTGTTACGACAAATTGTGTCAATATGGTTAAACGTCTGAAAACCTGTATACAATAAAACTCAATTAGTTTAGTGTTTTTTTTAGCTATTAAACATTTTATGGGATGGACAATTATCTCATGCTGTTACACGATGTGGATAATTTTTCTGTTACACCCAGTGTATATATATATATATATATATATATATATATATATATATATATATATATATATATATATATATATACCGACTAGTTCACGTTCCGCCATATCTTTCCATGATTACGTCAACGGTTTCCTTGGTACCCTTCTTTAACCTTTAATACTAATTATTTCAACTTTTCTATGCTTTGTAAATCTGGTGTTGATCTTTTACAATTTTTATTTAGTAGTAATGATCAATCGCCTACGTACCTGAACTATGGGTTAAATAACTGAATAGATTGTTCTCTCTAGCGTAGAGTGGCAACTATTCCGAGAAAAGAAAAACTCTGAATTCCACAACGTAGAGAAAGTAATGTGAAACCATTCCTCTATCTTTCCCAAGAAGGCACAGAAATTTGAAAATAAGAAAGAAAAAGGACCCTGTGGATATATCGTCAAATTCCTGGGGGTTATGGCATTGAAAAAACATGGTCAACCGAACAGAGTTGCTCGCCATTAGCTCAAAACGGGAGGGGGGCGGTCCGACTGAGTTCAACTGTTGACTTAGAAACTAGTAGCTCTGATCCAAATGACCCAATTTATGTCGTATCCAAAGTATGTGCGAAACACCCGCCCCCCATCCGAGGAAAGTGCGCGTCGCTACTCCTCTACAAATTACTGGAAATTTTGAGGTCCTATTCTCTCTCCCGTGTGGTTGAATTTTGTTCACAAAATTAGACCCCCTGTGGCCTGTAAAGAAAAAATTATCCGACTTCGTAGGCTGGCTTTTATCTTTATCTTCGTTGCTTTTACCACGACGTTTCAGTCAATCGGAGGTCTTCCTCAGGTGTATGTTGCATTTTTGTTTGCTATACAGGTCTTTTTATTGTTTATTTATTTACCAGTTTCCTTTTCGTGTAAAAAATATCGGAATATTTAAGTAATTTTGTAGTTGTAATATAATATCAAAAACTTAAGTTGTTCTGCATTTTCTCGCTTAATAACAAATTAAAATATTTCTGTATATTCAATTAAAAATAAAATTAAGTAAAGTTAACAGTTCAACATTTTTGCTTGTGTCCCTTGTTATAAAGAAAAACAATTATAATAAATAGAAGAAATTTTTCATCAAGGCATTCAATACTAGAAAGCTACTTATGTGAAACTAGGAGTCAGAAATCGAGGCTTATTTCAAAATGTCTGAAGTTTAAAAGTTTGAGGAGAAAAGTAAACAGATGAACAAAATTCTTAGCCCTGCGTTAGTCACCTCTGATTTCTGAAAATAGATAGTCCTTTGTGGTGTTTACACAGCCCAATACAAAAATGCTTATAGTGTTACAATCATATACAATATTGTCGTACTGCCGAAAAAATAACAATCTCCGTTACAATATACATTAACTCAAAACTTGAACTGAAGATATAATTATTCATTGAAATGAAGATTAAAATTTGTTGCGTAAACATATGTAGTAAATTGTATGGAAAACACACCAATACAATTTTAGAGAAAAGTTTTATTCATGAAAAATAGCCACAATATAGAAAGATATTACATTAGCCAATTATATTGGCTTATATTATATTTACAGGATTGAAAGAGTAATAAAATATATATCTATATAATATTTATAACACACACACAGATACACACATATAACAGGAAATCTGTCTAATAGGACAGTCAGCCAATCCCTATTACAGACGCTCGCTCAGGCATATTTGTGTTTTCCTCAACACTCACAGCGCCCACCTGTGGTTTATACTGCAACTATGCTGAGCAGACCTTAGTTACAGTTTCTGGGAGAGAGAGTGTTATCTAGCGTGATCAACAATTTGAACAAGACTAGCACCCTCAAGCCCTCGGTCACGATGACAATAGGCTTGGGTCAACCCGTGGTATGGTTTTCACCTTTCCAAAGGTGCCGCACGTTGGGATCGACCTCGACCCATCCCGATAAGATCAGGAAATCGACCATGGTGAGATTCGAACCCTGGTCTCATGGTCAGAAAGCGAGCGTTCTAGCCACTCGGCCCAATATATTTATTGTTAATTTTTTTTTATTCTGTCCAGGTAATATAGGCTTTGAGCACTTTACTGAGTAGATAAGTTTGTCTTTAGACCGTTTTTCTTTTTCCACTATTGTCGTTTTTATTCGAGACTTTATCAGGATAAGAAGTTTTAGGTTTTGGCAAGTTGTCTGTTAGTTCCATCAACAGTTTTGTCTTTCTTTATAAATAATCTAAACTTAACTTATTTCCTCAGATGGGATGCCAGGACACACTGAAACAGACAAACTGCCTCCAACGACAACTGATCGATAACTGCGCCCCACCGCGTGCCTCAAACTTTCACTGAGTCATGGGAGTAGTTGGAGGGAAAAACGAAACAAGTTAACAACTAGGAATTACGAGTACTTTAAAATTAGGGAGTAACAAAACACCCCATGTGACTAACGCAGAGTGATATTTTCATTAATTTGAGAGTGTAAAATATTATATTTGCTTTTGTTAAATGTCTTTAAATGACAAAGTTTCATGCAAACAGAGGAAAATTTTAAATCAGAGATTCTTTTAATGACAACATTGCACTAGTGATAAAATGAGAGCAAAGATATCGATGTTGAATAACTACAGATTTAATACGTGTTCTCGCATGTATAATACCAGCCAACTGGATGCTGTGTAATAAATAATATTAGCTGAGTGCATAAAATTTCAAGCATTTTTTTAGGTCTTTTTTCGTATACATCGTTTCATTAGTCATTCGCTCAAATATTTCTCCTGACTTTTCTCCTGACTTTTTCCTGACTTTTCTCCTGACTTTTCTCCTGACTTTTCTCCTGACTTTTCTCAACCTTTCAAGCACAATGTATATTCGCTCATAAAAGAACAATTTCGCTTTTCATTCAATGAGTCGAGATTTTTTCTTCTCCTACACTAATGACTAACAAAGGCTACAAATCACAAATTGGCCTGCAATTTAGCTTATATGTGCTGCTTCCCTTGATGACGTTGGCGATCATGACTCTCCACAATTTCCTATCCTTTGTAGCTTTTAATACTTTTTTATTATCTATTTTAAACACGGTTCTGGTATATATACGTGTATACGCGCATTTTGCTGCCAGTATAGGTTCTGGATTATTCTAATATCCTTTCCAATTTGTACTTAATGGTAATAGTGAGATCAACCGTTTCCATACAGAAAACTTCAGGCATTCATTGACCGAACAGTTAGTGTTATTGTCAGTTGAAATTTATAAAATCCTTCTCTTAAAACAGTTTTCTATAAAATAGACTTCTCAAGTCCGCTGTTATCGCCTTTCTAGTATTGATCGAAGTTTTCTTCTTAACCTTTTGTTTAAAGTCATGCGGAGAGTCAGAAACTCGATTATATCATTATTTTTTCTTCGTACTATCCATTCTAACTGTTGCTGCTGTTGGAAGACTTCATATGATGTGGACTTTATTATTTAGTATAGTTCTTTCTTTGTGATTCTGTAATGCCAATCTATCAGATCTTTTAGTGAGTCCCGATAAAATTAAAACAAATTATGGAAATAAAATATATAAACAAAGATAAAAAGAATTCCAATTAAAATAACGCATTTACGCTTTCCTTTAACACCCTTATCTCTCTATATATCTATCTATCTATCTATCTATCTATCTATCTCGCTCTCTGAACTTCTCTTTCTATACTTCTCTCAACTAACGAGAAAGCAACCCTCAAATAAAAAAAGGAAGAAGAAAAAAGAACTGAACCCGGCCGAAAAACGCCGAAAGTCTGCGTAACACGAGCCTACTAATTCTGAAAACTACCAAAAATCAGGAAGGCTCCACGCATAACTTCCGTTATAAAAAAAATGAAAAAGAAAGGAACGCCGAAAATAAAATAATTTTGACCAATCAAAAAATTAACACAAAGAGACTTCATGTTAGCTGAAACTAAGGTTTGCGCCAGAGTCTCGGAGCCTGGTCAAAAGGATATAGGCGTGAGCTAGACGGCAGAAGGGACAGCGAAAATGACGACAAGAGACACGGCCGCTGGAGAAAACAGTCATACGTGACGCGTGAAGAAGTAGTTAAGAGGGCATCTGCTAATTATATTTCTGCTCTGCTTAGGGCCAAGAAAACCAGTAGAGTGACACTAACCTATTTCCAATATTACTACTACCCCTAGCACAGTCTGACTTTAAAACTACCACTACCGGAATTTCTTCAAGCTACTACCAATATCCGCCTTAATAACGAACATTTTTGTGACACCGAATATCAAAGACTCACTCTAAAGCAAATAAATAAAAATATATTATTTATTTTATAACCTTGAGTCAGTACGTTTTTTTTCAAAGTTTCCAATAGAGAAAATCCTACTTGTCCATAATTTAATTAAGGATTGTTTTCCTTAAGCTAGAGAATTCATTCGTTTAAAACCATTTTAGTCTGAGAAAACAGTTTTATATAGCTAATAGTTTAGACATATCTGAACGATCTTTTTAAGAACATGGCTAGAGTTCTTACGTTAATATTTTGGTTTTGCAGCATCTTGCAAAATTATCTCTGTTGCAGTCTATCCAATGTTTAATTTCCTTGTCTCCAATACGAAATTTGTTATAATCGATCCATGCAACGAGACGTGGAAATTGATAGACAGAGTCTTAATATGACAAAAATTCAGGCTAACTTTAAGACATCTACTTGCCTTGAATAAAAATTGTAGGGATTTAGCATTGGAGTTTGGATCGTACTTCGTGGTTGTTCTTTCCAGTGGAGCTACTGGTTGGTGTTCGTATCCAGTTAAAAGCCAAAATTTTTAAAATGATGATTTTTTAAAATCAGGTAGATTTTCTTTGAAGATTAACGCAGTAAAATATCAGACCTCTAACTCTGTTCAACAAATATCAGCTTAAATACTTTTAACAGCTGCAAATTGGCTTATCGAATTTGTGCTTTTATATTTTATCGGTCCCATTTTCCATATCTGGTATCATGGGCTGGGTTAGGCTAGGTTGGTGAACTTAAAGTATACAAAAATATTTATTTGACGCAGTTCAGTTCATAAGTCCCAGGTGCTGAAGACACCAATTAATTGCATCTCGATTTTCTCTTAATTCGAAGATGTTGATTTTGTTAGACATTCGTTGAGAAACAGAAAAATTATCATTACAGCAGAGGTTATCGTCATTAACGTTTATTTATCTTAGAAAAAATAACTCCCTTCCTTCATTGCTTTCTTTATGTCTTTCTTTCTTTTATGGCATTTTTCTTTTTCTTTTCTTCCTTTAATGCAATCTTAGTTTTCTTTTTCTTTCTTGCTTCTTGGTTTCGTTTATTTCTTCTTCTTCTTCTTCTTCTTCTTCTTCTTCTTCTTCTTCTTCTTCTTCTTCTTCTTCTTCTTCTTCTTCTTCTTCTTTATACTTTCTTTTTTTTGTGCCGCTTTATTTCATGCTTACTATGTTTCCTGGTTCTTTTCTTCTTCTTCTTCTTCTTCTTCTTCTTCTTCTTCTTCTCACTTTTTGTACTTTCTTATTCCATGCTTACTATGTTTCCTGCTTTTTTTGGTCATCTGTATGAGGATAAGTTACATCCGACAGCAAGGCCTTTTATCGAGAGATTGGGGGTAATGCGGAGTGCGGAAGCACCCCTTAATTGTTGTTGTTCCTAGGTCCACCCTGACCAGGTGTGGAGGCACCTGTTAGGGTCTAAAGCTATGGGCAAATAGTGAATACCCCAAACAAAAACAAAACACTAGGAAAGTATAAAAAAAATACATTTTATAATAAAAATACCAGAAATACATTTTTATATAAAATACCAACGATACATATTTATAGTAAATTTACAAACAATGTATTTTATCACAAAATGACCAACATTCTATCTGTAGGTGAAGCCATAAAATTGTGTTCAAAATATTTAGATTCTAGTGTTCAATAACCCATAGAGTTTGATATGCCGTTAAACAAAATGAACCAACCAAACAACCAACATGAAAGAACTCTTTCATGACATTAATCCATAAAATATCCTACAATTTCTTAAAGAAATCAAACTGTATTCCAAAATATCAACATAAAACTCACATATCACCGCCTCTAGTAATCATGTCCTCACAAACATGTATATGCACAAAAGCTGAGTATCATTTACCATGTATTCAAATGTGATAGTAGAATAATGTATATCATATTTTTATTACTTCAAAGCTCCCAAGAAATTTCAATTTCAGCATTAAATGACCCATAAGGAGTCGATGAGCCGTTAAACAAACAAATCAATCAATCCTCTTTCTTTCTTTTTATTCTTTCTTTTTTATGCCGATTTCTTTTATGGCTACTGTTTTTCCTTCTTTCTTTCTTTTTATGCTTTCTTTCCTTTTCTTCCTTTTTGCTTTCTTATTTAATTGTAGATTTGGTCTTTTACGTCATCTTACACGGTTTCATACCTTCTTTTTTCTTTCTTTCTTTCTAGTTTACACCGTTTATCTTTTGATTCCTACATTTTCCATATTTTGTTTATTTTTGTCATGTCTTTTTGTTACTGTTCTTTTCTTTCTTGCTTGCTTTCTTTCTTTCTTCTTTTTTTCTGTTTTTTTTTTTTTTTGCTGTTATATCATTTTTGATACCGTTCTTTTTCCTTCTTTCTTTTTTCGTATTTATTTCTTCCTTCTTTTTATCTTTCTTTATTGATTAATTTGTTTATTTGTTATATCTTTTTATTGTTCATCGTTTTTCTTTATTTCTTTCATTGTATCTGTATTTTTCTTCCTTTTATTTTTTCTGTTATACCTTTTTGTTGGCGTTCTTTTTCTTTCTTTCTTGTTTCATTTTTCTTCCTTTTTGCTTTCTTTCTTGCTTAATTTGTTTTTTTTTGTTTTTTCTTATAGCTTTTTTGTTACAGTTCATTTTTTTACTTCGTTTTTCGTTTTTCTTTCTTGTTCACTTAATTTGTTTATTTGTTATACCTTTATTGTTATCGTTCTTTTTCTTTCTTTCTTTTAATTTGTTTTTTCCGTTCTTTTTATTTATATATTTATTTCATTCTATCTTTCTTTTTCACTTCCTTTTAATTTGTCCTTTTTCTGTTGTACCATTTTTGTTAGAGGTCTTTTTCTTTTTTTCTTATTTTTTGTTTTTCTTTCTTTCTGGCTTAATTTGTTTTTTGCATATACCATTTTTGTTAACGTTTTTTTCTTTTTTTCTTTCTTTCTTTCATTCTATCTTTCTTTCTTACTTTAAATTTGTACTGTTTGTTAGCGTTTTTTCTTCCTTTTTTCGTTTCTCTCTCTTTCTTCCTTTTTTCTTGTTTAATTTGTTTTTTCTGTTATACTTTTTTTGTTTACGTTCTTTTTCTTGCTTTCTTTTATTTCTTTTTCTTTCTTTCTTTATTAAATTGTTTTTTCTTATACATTTTTGTTATCGTGCTTTTCCTTTATTTCTTTTTCGTTTTTCTCCCTTTCATCCTCTTTCTTGTTTAATTTGTTTTTTCTGTTATACCTTTTTGTAGCCGTTCTTATTTTTTCTTTCTTTTTTTTTTGGTTTGTCTTTCTTTCTTTCTTTCTTTCTTCATTTTTTTTTCTGTTATACCTTTTTTGTTACTTTTCTTTTACCTTCACGTCTTCTAGACTCATTGACCCACCTCTGTTTATACGCCACACGTGCACGCTTCCTTTTTCTTATCCCTTTCTTTTGTTTCTCTTTCTTCTTCTTCATCATTTCTTCCTTTTTTCCTATTATCTTTCCTTTTTTAATCTGTTTATCGAGTCGAAACGAAAAGATTTTCTCTCAAAATAACATTTTTCAGGCGTCACATTTCCGACCAATTTAGTAATTATATCAGGTGGCACGTGACCCCTTTTCAATATTAACCTTATTTTTTATTTCATTTTTTTTTTTTTTCACGTATGAATTCTGGTGCTTTTTAGGGCCCTTTTTACCCACTCGCTATCTTAAATTATCTGTTTTTCTCTTTCTTCGTCTTTTTTAAAAATAATTATTCGTAGACTGTTGCCCATTTCTAGTTATCCTCATCCCATACATTTTTATCTCATCCAGAATCACTTCTCACCCTGACCCCATATCATATGTGCCAATATTTATGTGGGAAGACAAAAAGGACTTTTAATTTACACTGATATCATATGAAAAACAAGCATGTTTAATCTATTAATGTCCACCGTCTCATGTAGATTTCGAAATGTCCCAACATCCATTGCTTAAATAGGATAATTGGGCTTTGCTTTGCTATAATAGCTTCTTGTAGCTTAATGGTAAAGCACGCCTAGTTTGAGGCTATGTCTAGTTTCGAATGCACAAACCGATAGATATAATTAACATTATAAATATAGATATATGTGTGTGTTGTCATATATATATATATATATATATATATATATATATATATATATATATATATATATATATATATATAATCTAGGATCCACCCAACTCTCTTTCCATTAATCCCTTACATCCTTTTATCTATATATTTTAAAGTTATTTTAAACCCTCTTTTATTCCTCTTTTAATTTAAAATTAATATTTCATTCTTCATGTAACTCCAAATTAATGCCATAAGATTAATATTCGGGTTTAATTTTATAAAACTTCTTCCCTTTAAGACAAATACCTTCCACCCTGATCCAGTCTCGTGTCTTTCATCTGACTGAAACATTAAAATGGGTAAATTCTGTAATACTTTTTCCATTGTTTTTTTTTCTTTTGGTTCTTTTTTTTTTAGCTTTCACAGTTAAATTTCTATTTCTGGCAGGAACTCAGTTCACACCGGGGTTGATAAGACAGAAGACCGATATCTTCGTCTGTTGAAATAGGTTATACCCCATATGAGGTGGTTTGGGATTTTATTGTTTATTAATTATTTGCTCTGTAATAATAAATACATTGAGCTCTTTTTTCAGATCAGTTTTAATATTTCATATGTCTAGGAGCCACAGATTATATACTAACGGATTTGTTACCTTTACTCTCTTTCTTCATATATATATATATATATATATATATATATATATATGTGTGTGTGTGTGTATGTGTGTGTGTGTGTGTGTGGAGTTGCTAAGTCATCACATTCCAGTCTTAACACAGTTCAAAAGCGTCTATGCGTTCTTGTGGTTGATGAATCATTTCCCACCCTTCAACCCATTTTTCACCTACGAAACGTCGCAAGCTTCTCGTGACTCAATCGCTATTTCCATAGCAAGTGTTCTGAAGAGCTACATTCGTTCCACGAGTTCAGACCGCCCCAACTAAGATCCACCGTGCTGCATACACTAGGACGAATCATCTCCATTCCCTTTGTATTTCATTAGTAAGAAGGAAGTTCCATTCGGACAGTTTCTTCTGAACAACCGATACTTTGTGGAACCGACTCCCGAGCGGATGCTTTCCTGATTGCTACAATCATAACCTCTCCAAGTCTAGCGTCAACAGTTATCTTTTCTACGTATCATCATAATCTGCACTTCCATTCATCCATCCTCTTACGTTCATACAAAAACATCATTCAGTAACGCTCTACCTTGAGTGACTATTGGGCTTTATATTACGAACACTTAGCAATATATATATTAAAGTAATATCTTCCTCTCATACACATATGTAATGAATTTTTACACTTTGTCATTCAATTGCCTAACACTATTCTGATATATAGAAATTTATTTATCATATTCCCTCTCCCGTTCACACACACATACATAGACACACACATACACACACACACACACACACACGCACAGAGGGTGAGATGAATAAATTGTCGTTGAAATTACACAAAAATGAAAATATCACTGATATATCGTTTTAACATATTTACGAAAATATATATTTACGAAAATTACAAAAAAATATCTTGAAAGAGGAAAGAGTAAATTCATTCAATAAAATCGCCATTACCTTCAACCACGGCCTCTAGACGACTTCGGAATCTCCTGCAGCTCTTCTGGACGGTCTCCTTATTTAAGTTAGTGAATACTGTCATAATTCTTGCCTTCAGTTCATTTTTGGTGTTACAAGGAATTTTGTTGGTCTCTCGCTGAACTTCGGGGGTTGTAGTCTGGGGAGTGAGGTGGCCATACGTAAGGGGTGATGTAGTCGCAGATATTGTCTGAGAGCCATGACTGGGTCCTCGTCCTTGTGTGGCATGGTACAGAGTCATGTTGCCAGACATAGGGTCTTCCAGTAGCTACCCTCTTGTCTCAGGGCAACACTACCTCCTCAAGTTGTTGTAGGCCTCTGTGTTGAGTTTGAGGAAGATGAATGGAGGCATAACGACGCCATCACTAGTGATCACTCCAAACACATTCGTAATCACAATTAGACTCATCCAACTCTTTCCAAATCTTTTGTCTTACCAGAATATGTCTGTCTTCAGATTGACACCCAAACACTAAGTGTGAAATGTTCGTTTGGGAGCTTCCGGCGTGAATGCCAAGCAGTACAGCATGCCGTTTTCAAATTTTTGGAGGGGTGAATTGCATCACGAGGCTCTTTTTTCAGAGACGGGGATCCTAGCATACTGTGCAGTCGACAAAATAAAAGTAAACAACGCGCATGTGCGAAATTAAAACTATAAAATGGCGACAATTTACCTATCGCACCCTATGTGTGTGTGTGTGCGCGCGCGCGCGCGTGTGCGCGTGTGTGTATGTAAATTATTTTCAGACAGAGCGTATCTGTAAAGTAACAAAATGAATAAAAAAACATGAAGAAAAACTATTCTTAGCAGACGCGTTTCGTCTTCTGGGGGACTCTATCAAGGCAAATGTAAAGATTTATTTTGTTGTACGTGTTTATATACAAAAGCAAAAATGTTATTGGTTAATCATGGCTTTTAAATTTGAGAACATTCATAAATATTCATCAGGTGGCTGAAAGGTCAGTCAAAACATATGGAGGCAACAAAGTGCCATAATTCAAAGTCTGGTAAGACAAAAGTAAGCGAGCAATATTCAAGAAATATATTTTTTGTTGTTTTTAAGACATGAATATTGTTTAATCTGTGATCAGATTGATATGGTATGGGATGGACGGATGTGCTGTGCATCTTCAAAAACAGGAGGTAATGGATTTAACCTTTTTCTTTTGATTTTTTAACCATTTTTGGGTGTGCGTGTGCGTGTGCGCGTGTGTGCGTGTGTGTGTGTGCGAAACCCTGAATAAAAATGCCTATTTTATAATATGGGAAATATGGTTCGTGTTCTTATTTCTCGAAATGGCGTTTGTCTTTCATCTTGTGAGCATGCAGCAGGCCCTTTCCCAGTTTTCTATGCAGACCGACAGAATCGAGGATTGGAATGCAACGTGGGGTCGAAAAGGGGAAACTGAATTTACAACCAGGCTGAAGAACAATAGGTTCCACCAGGCTGTCTTGCCCTAGACCAGGAGTCGCCAAACTATTTTGACCAGCGACCCCCATTTAAAATATCGTTGAACATTCAAACTCGCACTGTGTTAATTAAATAACCAAATATTACTTAATGCAATCATACCAATCAGGCCAAATGACCTTCAGAATTAAAATTTAAAAAATATATTAAATAATTCGAATAAATCAATCAAATAATATATTAAGTACACCAAGTCTAAATATAATCGATGCTGTTGAACAGAAGTGCATAACCGCCACTAATATCCAAACTGCACAACTGTACTAACTAATTAAAGTAAATAAACAAATATTACTTGATATAATAATACCAATCGGGCCAAATGACCTTCATAATCGTAAATTCTATTTTACAGTTAGAAGTTGAAAAAAAGGGAATTTTTATCTGAAAATCAACATGGAACAATAAAAAAAAAAGCAAGTAATGCTGAATGTAACATTAAATAAATCTCATTGAAATAAGTTCAAATCTATTTGGATAAATGTCATTAAGACTTTTGATTCTGTTGACCGTCGAGCTCGGTGCCTTTCTTTCATCTGCATCGAAGAATACAACATAGATGTATACTAACTAAAATTTAGCTCAGTGTCATTCGCACACCGACCCGTTTGCTCTCATCGAAACACTGGAACTCCTCGCCGTCCTCTAGGGAGTCGCTCGTGTCCTGTTTGACGGTCTCTGCCTTAGATACACCACCGTTGCTATGGCTGCTGTACATGTAGTGTTCCTACGGCCATTATGTACTACGGGAATCGTGGCGAGACGAATTTACTTTTTAAAATAGAGACCCCTGCAAATAATTGCTTCCAGGTGCCGACCAGAATCAACCATCTCAAAATTCTTTATTTAATAGTTCGGTACCAGTCGTTTCGCTGACTGCAAAATGGTTAAATTTCAAATCTAAAATGTTGTCTATTTAAAATATCATATAAATCATTAGAAAATATACTGATAATCCTATACTTAAGCGATATAAAATAGACTGCTATAATACGTTTATTACAATTGAAACTTCTTACAACGGGTAGTGGTGGACGACGCAGCAAATAAAGGCTAAAAACACGGGACTGTTCGTGTACCGCTGACATCACACGAATTCGTGAAGATGCGAAGTGAACAACGCCTCAGATGTACCAAACTGTCACCGTAGTTTACGCTTGACGCGCATACAAAGTGGCAACCTGCTGTTAGCAAAGAATGAATCATCTCTGACACTTCGACGATGTTTACATGATTTGCAATACCAGCAAAAACCATCTGTTGCCTCTCGACAGGCATTTTGCCCAAATGGCCGCCGGCATATTTTGCCCTGCTTCGAATGAGCCGTCGTTGTGTTAACCAACACAGCACAGTTTTAGCTCTCCTAAAAGGATTCTTGGGAAATATTTTCTCGTGACAATAATTCATTTGTATCGAACAATTGGCTGTGTGGTACTCAGTCTACAACGTAATATGGCTGAAATGGAATAGTTTATTTTACGCTAAGTGAAGCAGAAAGATTACGCCGATTATGTGAAGGATTACGAATATATTAAATTTAAATCCAGAAGTAGTCATAAAAATGACTCCAAACGGCCTGTTTATACTTTTCCCGTTACCCAGAAGTTGTTGCCAGATGAAAATGGAAATTAGCCCTTGCAACACAAGACTATACTGACAGCAAATCGCCTGCATACGGATAAAAAATGAGTTCAGCAGATATACAAAAACAGAAAGGGGTATAAGACAAGGATGTGTCTTCTTACCGGACACATTCAAACTATACAGTGAGGCGATTCTGAGAGAATTATAAATTCTCCAAAGATTCATTATTGGTGGCCACAATCTTAACAACATAAGGTATGCAAATGACACGGTGTTGGTAGCAGACACGGAAAGAAAACCTCAGAACTCCTACAGATGGTAGTGAAGGAAAGCGAGAAGAAAGGATTAAACGCCCACTGCAAGGAGACAGAATGCCTGGTTCTTAAAGGATGAGCCCAAAATGCAAATTACATATTAGAAATACGAACATCAAACAGGTACAAAATTTAAATATGTAGAAAGTGTTTTGACAGAGGACGGAAAGTGCGACACCGAAATCCGAAGGTGAATTGGGACAGCGAAAGATACCTTCCAAAATTTAAGCAGATTATTAAGAAATAGAAAAAAATCATTAGAAACAACGAAAAATGTACTGAACTGTTACGTCATATCTATCTTCCTATATGGTAGTGAATGCTGGACAATTTCCTCAAAGATGAAGAAGAGACTTGAAGCAACAGAAATGTGGTTCTACAGAAGGATTCTGAGGATACCATGGACCGAAATTTTATAGAAAACAAAAAGGAAACTTATACTTAACATCAAAAAGAGACAGTTGAAATTTCTAGGGCACATAATGAGGGAAGGGAGCTTGGAAAATCTGATACTCATAGGACAGATTGAAAGCAACAGGGACACAGGAAAACAACGCATAACATACTTAGTGAGCTTGACTAAATGGATAAAGGAACAGGATTTAGTAGAAATAGCAAAGACAAAATTTATTAAGAACTATGAAGGACAAGAAATTGTGGAGAGCCATAATCACCTCCGTCTTAAAGGGACACGGCAAAAGAAAAACACAGATGTCCATTTCAATTTAATCCAAATTTTGTATTTACATTTACGTTTACACGTGTATATTTTAATTCGATGACACACTAAAGAGTATTTCGAGAAAACTTTTTGGGAAAAAATTTAAAAAATGAAATAATTTAAATAAATTAAATAATTTTATTGATTAACGAAAAGTTCAATAAAAATTTTTATAATTATCTGTTTTATTTTATTTTTAGGGTTTTTTTTTTTTTGGTGGGTGGTGGGTTATTGCTAAGCCCAAGACAGGGTTTGTCCAGACAGATTAGGAGTATTATTTCAAAATTAGACAAATTGTGTCTATGCGTGTGTTTATGCGTGTATGTGTGTCTTTGTGTGTGTTTCAGTGGCATAAGCATATGTAAATCACACACAAGCACAACACAGGAATACGTATATACATTAAGACGTGCATGCAGAGTCACACGCATTGTGTAACGGACAGAGAAAAGGCTTTGTTTTTTTTTTATAATATAGATTGTTAAAGTTGACATAGTTTCATAAACCATAGAATGTGACAACGTTGCACAAAGACATAAATAACCTTGCCGAACGCCAAACGGAAACAGGTCTTACAATGAGAAAATGTCTCCACGGTGATATTCTGTGTTATCTGCGCATTTCTCATCCCCGCCAACCGGAAAGGAGAAAAAGGCATTTCCTCCGTCTTCGGTGGTAATTTCACAAACATTTTTTCGCCTTCTCACTTACGTGGAAATGTTACTCTATGTCGTCTTACGTGACCACTTTTCCCAGCATCCGCGTAAAAACCTGCGCATTCCAATAATTTCACGCAAGATGTTTTTTTTTTTTTAACGCGGTCTTCACTCTTAACTTTCAACTAAAAGGCTCATTAAACCTTTAAATAACTTTCTTTTTTTTCTTTTCCCATTCCTTAATGACACAAGTTCTAGTCCCTGTGCGTACGTATTTTGTCTCCAGGCTGTCCCCCTATGTGTCTATTGTTTCACGCTAGTAGTTATACAACGCCAGTTTCACAACTGCTAGCCGAACAAAAGCGTTAAAGAACCCTTAAAAATTCCGTTAAATTAATAAATGTGTCAAGCATTGGCAATCTATCAATTTTGTGAGATTTTTAACGCATGGTATATATGTAATTACCCTTTGCGATGTTTTTAATTTTTGTGACGGTATTATCAACATCAAGCGCTATCAATCTAGAGGAAAGTTATATTACCAAATGGAACCGTTTTGTATATGGACGGAACTAATACAACAAGCATCGTACTAGCTCATCTAATTGAATGTTTTACAGAGAATGGTCAGAAAAAAACTTCTAGTGAGTGGTAATTCTGTGATCGGGAATCTCTTGTTGAACGAGACCAGAATATAATGATCAGACTGGTTCATACTTATAGAAAGTCAATAGTAGATCAAATAGCCACTCTTTACAATTGTGGTGTACAGATCATCTTTGAACCTTGAAGCATATAATCTACAACAGCAGAAGACCAAGCTGGCTATCACTATCAGACAAAATATATTCATCCCAAGCAATGCGATAATGTCACTAAGACGCAAGAGGTTATTAGAGTGAAAAAAGAAATGAGAAAAGATTAGAAACCCAATCCTAAATAAGAAAGAAACCTCTATTCTAGAAGAGTTGATAGACCGCTAATCAAAATCAACTGGGGAGTATATATATATATATTTTAAGACATTTTTATGTTTAACATTCTTTTTATAGATACAAATATTTAAGTAAATGCTCTGTCTATAATAAACAGTATTAAACATCATTTAGCGGCCTGAATGTCCGAGAAACTTTCATAGAAAATATTCGTCCTCCGAAAAAAGAATGTTAAACATAAAAATGTCTTAAAATAATTGTCGGACTTTGTCCATTTCATAATGTGTGACGTCATTTGTTTGCATTTGATACGCCATGAGCAGATATGAATGTACGTGAAAGATTCATGGAAGATTGAAGTTTATAAGCAGTAAATTCAACCTTGCCAACCGAACGATGCTCTGTGGCCGAATCGGTTAAAAGGCACGTCAGGCTATATGACGGTTCCGTATAGGATACAGATTCGAATCCTGTCGGAGGGCGAATATTTTCGATGAAAGTTTCTCGGACATTCAGGCCGGTAAATGTTGTTTAATACTGTTTATTATAAACAGAGCATTTACTTAAATATTTGTATCTATAAAAAGAATGTTAAACATAAAAATGTCTTAAAATATATATATATATATATACTTAAAATAATTGTCAGACTTTGTCCATTTCATTATATATATATATATATATATATATATATATATATATATATATATATATATATATATATATATGCTTGTATGTGGATGACCATATTACGCTCTCGTTATTTCGACTGAGCATTACTGACAACAAGATAATTCCAAAACAGTAGCCGTCGCCGCTATTAAAGCACCGCTCTTCATTAATGGATTGAGCACTGTGGCTACTGGCGTTTGTTTACGTTCGTATACAGTACGTTAGGATTTCTTTTTCTCTCTGACGTGCGACGATAGCTTAGGGTTAGGATCTCTGACTTATGCCAAATTGGTCGGATTTCGATCTCGGCTTGAAGTAATCGGATGTCTAACCACACTGATGAGCTGTGATACAGCGAAACAGGCATGTATGTGGATTACCATATATATATATATATAAATGTTGGAAAATTTTCGGATAAGGTGTTGAGTATTGCACTCGAAATGATGGATAAATTGTCCGAAGTTAATATTTTGTCATTTTTGTTCAAGTACTTTTGTCTTTCGCAGTCATTATCAAGAACCGATGTGGTGTAGTAGTTAGAATTCCTTTGTCTACATTCTTTTATTCTATGTATGTATGCATATATATATATATATATATATATATATATATATATATATATACTCACACATACACCTACTTACATACACATACACATACACACACACACACACACATATATATATATATATATATATATATATATATATATATATATATATATCAAATAAGTCGTGCAGTTCAATTTATATTACATGAATCATTCATACATAAAGCAGATTAGTAAAGTTAATGATATCAATAGCAAAAAACATCTCGCAAACAAATTTATTAAATTTACATTAACCTACGAACCACTCGATGAATGTCACGATCCTTGTTTTTAATAACTTCAAGTTGTATAAGGTCTTTTTTTATTCTGATAGTACTTTTGGCTGTACATTCAGCCATCCTCAGGCATGGAAATTTTTTTTTTTAGTAGATCCAGGTAATAGCGGGCACGAAAAATTAAATTAAAAAATATGTTTTTGTTAGAAATGTGTTATTGTTAACGGATTAAAACTTATGGAGCGTGCAGTCGCAACGCTAAGGTTGAATTTTCGAAAATTTAAGAGAGTGCGTTTTTTTACTAATTTGGTAATTTGAGAATTTTTCGTTTTTCAGTCAATGTGGCATGAATTAAATTGTTCAATAAATAGAGTAATGTCACAGCTATTATCCCGAAAATTTGCACGTCGGAGCAGTTCTTTTTTTTTTCATGCCCGCTATTAGCTGGATAAAAAAAATAATATAAAATAATTTTCATGCCTGAGGATGGCTGAATGTACAGCCGAAAGTACTAGCAGAATAATCCACAATCCTCTCTATGCCCAGTCCTTTCTCTCACTTTCACTCCCTGTAACTCTCTGCGTACTAGTGGCATTCTTGCCTTGCTTGGAGTAAAATGATTATACATACATATATATATATATATATATATATATATATATATATATATATATATATATATAATGAAAGACAAAGGAAAACATTTTCTTTAGCAACGCGTTTCGTTCCATGATGAACTTTACCAAGGTAAACATGAAGATTTTATTTCGTATTCATACACAGAAGTATCGTTTGCAAATTTTGGGAACGCACTAAAATATTCTTAGAGCATGCTGGGTAAGGAAAGATAAACTGTGGAGGACGCTAAGTGCAGCCATTTATTGCACACACGCGCCCCCCAACACACACACACACACACACACACATATATATATATATATATATGTATGTATGTAAAGCCAGTATATATATATATAACTGATATCGACAGATATAAATATGCATTAATATTCGTTTCTGCATATATGGGTTATCAGATTGACCCCTTAGGATAATTTGAAAATTAAATGAAGATATTGCTTCCTAAATAATTATCTCTTAATCCAATTTCATAAAATCATTGGGTGGGGCATGCTCATGACTTGCTATTCCCAAAATGAAAATTAATTTTTATATCTTCTGCCTTCTCACACTCACATCTTCAGGCTCGTTTGTCTCAAAGCGTTCTTTAATTTCGCAAATCTCATGTTTTCAAATTTTGGGGGTCGTTCATAATTGATATGGTCCTATTTTCGAATCGTAATAGAAATGTGAAAAATCTTCTTTTTTTTTTCTTGGAAGAATTTTGAGTATAAATGAAAAAAATAAATATTATTCCCTGGATTATTTGAACTAGTATCGTGATCTTTTTTTTTGTCTTTTTTTTACGATGTTTCGCCTCTCCCGTGCGCAAACACACACACGCGCGTGCGCACAATCCTTTTCAGTTTTCCGTCTAATCATATATACATAATTCTGGGATCATCAAGGGATTAGTGTATTAAACACCAATGTCTGGGTGTTAGACCCGAACCACAGTAATCCATCTATACGCTTATCAGAGGGAGAATGTTTCTTTTTAAGTTCAGCTTAGAAAAACGACACTTTCAAAAAATGAGCTATTTAAATCACTTTAGACTTTATTTCATTCACTTTAATTTGTCAATCCTGAGGATGACTCATGTGAGTCGAAACCTTAGACATAGCTGGATTTCGGATATGTTTTAATCTACGGTAGCCAGGTTTTGCGCAAAGAGATTTGCAGTTTGGAAATTACGATAAACATTGAATGCGTTTCCTGCCTAATAAAACTTGTTTAGAAGAACATTGTATGCCGCATTATACTATATATATATATATATATATATATATATATATATATATATATATATATATATATATATATATATATATGTCATAACGATATATAATTTTATATATCAAGAAACATTATTGAGACATATGACAAATTGGTAAAAAATGTTTTTATGACGCGTTTTATCGGTAGTTTCAAAATTTTTGAAAGATTATTTTTGAATGAATACTTTTTGAAAGAATATATGTGTGTGTGTGTGTGTGTGTGTATGTGTGTGTGTGTGTGTGTGTGTGTGTGTGTGTGTGTTTTCTGCTTATAGATTATTTTTATAGATAAAATTTATGAATTTCATAAATAGTGATTCCGACTTTCCTAACCAGACGCTTCTCTGTAACTGAATGGTACAGCACGTCAGGATAAATGAAGGTTTCAGAATAGGAATAAGGTTTCGATTCCTGTCAGAGAACGCATATATTCTACGAAATTTCTCGAATATTCAAGTCGGTAAATGTAATAATACTGTTTAATTAAAAAAGAAAAACAGAGCATTTACTTATATAAATTGTATCTATAAAAATAACGTATAAACAGAAAATATATTAAAATAATAGTCGGACTTAATCCATTTCACAATATATATATATATATATATATATATATATATATATATATATATATATATATATATATATATATATATATATATATATATTTTAAATAAAAACAGACCACTTTAAGGTTCCATATAATAAATTATTTCACCACAGCCCTTCCAAAGGACAGTGGATCATCAGATTTATTTCCAAAGTTTTTTCAACTTTGGAAATAAATCTGATGATCCACTGTCCTTTGGAAGGGCTGTGGTGAAATAATTTATTATATGGAACCTTAAAGTGGTCTGTTTTTATTTAAATTATTAGCTCTGATTTACATTGAGCTCTCTGGATTCTATCCTCATTGGGTCTACCCATACGGATTACCTAGTTTTTCCTAAACTATATATATATATATATATATATATATATATATATATATATATACTATTTACATTATTCGGACTATTGTCCTCAACTTTGTTGCCATATTTATCACAACGTTTCGTAACCAGGTATCCACAGTGGATAAAAGCGTTAATTAGATCCAGTGACAGGACCCAAAGAGTGTGAGTTCAATACTTGGTTAAGGCAGTAGAGAACTTGGAGAGTTCGTTACATTCACTTACATGCATACACCCGTGGGTAAAGTATGAATCCATCTACCCTCCCTAAGCTATTGATAAGTTGCAGGACAGGCTGGGTCGTACAGCCTTGTGTAGCAACCGATCTAGGTGAAGAACTATGAATTCAAAACTCGAGGAGGTTTGTTTGGGGATCTTGCGGTACGCTGTACACCAATTCTCTTCCAGAAAGCTCAAGCCTTCAACACTATAATGAAATCATATGTGCGAGGAGTCGGTTCTAAGAACTGTTCGGTTATTAGAACGGAGCTGCTGGCTCCTCATACATTGGAAAACGACAGGAGAGTCTTCCAATATATATATATATATATATATATATATATATATATATATATAGAGAGAGAGAGAGAGAGAGAGAGAGAGATTGGGAGGAGTGAGAGAGGGGGGTGAGAGAGAAATGGGGGTATAGATATATACAATATGGTCATAGATTTACAGTGCATGGTGACTTCACACCTCAAGCTATGTTCAGAAGATCGCTTGAATAGTCACTAACAGTTACCATGCACTGTCGATTGTATATATCTATATCCCCATTTTTCTCTCACTTTCCCCCCTCTTTCTCTTTCTCTCTTTATCTGTCTGTCTGTCTGTCTGTCTGTCTATCTATCTATCTAAATATATATATATATATATATATATATATATATATATATAGTGAGAGAGAGAGCGAGAGGGGTATTCATTCATTTCTAGCGTGTCACGGCTAAGCAGACTTGGCGGATACGACCCCTCTCCAGATGGATACAGACGATATCCTTCAACTTGATGGATCAGCTTGTCATTGACATATGGCCGTTGATTCCATTGGTGGAAGCCTCCAGCCTAGCCGTTGTCTTCAGTCAAGAAAATCAAGCCCTCTGCCCGACAATGCTGTGTCACCATCGCACTGGTTGCATCCATAGCTATGGAACCCAGTCTGCTCCACTGTGTTAGATGGGCGTTGGCACTACAAAATTGTCCATTCACCGGTTTTCCTGTGTATCTAGCCATGCCCCGAATCAGGAAAACCTGATGGGGGAAGCCGTAACATGTATTCCACCAACTACCTTTTTTTTTTAAATTTAATCCAAAATATATACTGTACATGGGGAGTTGAAGGGCACTAAGGAGAAGGAAGAGAATAATAAAAAAATTTTAACCATTTCACCCCAAACAAAGCAACAAAGCCATTAAGATGGACTGAATGTAAAAAAATATTAGAAAAATAAAACATTAGGGAGAAAGAACAATAAAAGAAAAAGAATTAAGAAGGCAGAAGATAACGATTGACATTACATTCAATTTTTTAAAGATTAAAGTCTGACTGGAATGCAGGAAAATGGAAGAGAATACTAAAAGCCAGAGAAGAAACTGTTAGCATAAAACTTACGGCTACATCTAGTCATTTCAACTGTAAAATGATGAAACCGCCAATCTAGTACCGAGCTTAAATTCATAAAGTCTAGGTATCAAAGAGGAAAGCTTATCAGAACAGATAACATGAAAATACTTTTTTGAAAAGGCACAGGCAAGCTACGTTACGGCAGTGGAAAATGACTGAAGCCGAGATTCTAGGTCAGGTCCAACAATTGGATTTTATAAATAATCTGTAAATACACAGCAGATGTCCAAGACTAGATGTGGTAGCAATATTCGATGCATGACCGAATAATGACTTATAAATGTGTAAGATAGATTCAGGCGAGAACCACTGTCTAGTACGGCACAGTGAACCAATAGTCCTAGCAGTAGACCTAGCAAATTGATTCAATAAAATTTAGAATACAGCCAGTATTCGGAGTTGTACTGGTTACATATAATCGAGTTCAACCTGCCGCATTGTCGGATCAACAGCAACTAAGCCGGTTCTAGATGAATAATTGTTTTGGTGTCTTCCCTCTAATGAAGCTATTGTGGACTCTTCCACTTACTATAAAATAGTAGGAAAGTAAGCCTCGGGTGAGCGGTGACAGACTGTTCCCCGAGGCTGTGACTGTTCGCAGCTGCCGTCGAATTTTCTGCCTTGGGCAGAAAGGAACCCGGACGAGGCTGTGCCGAAGGGCAGAGTTTCGTTCGGGGAGGTAGAGAGACCCGAACCAGAGGGATTTACTTCAAAAAGATGAGCCAAGAGAGATTCGCCTAAGAAGACTTGATTCTTGTGCACTGAAAACAACATATTCAACCATTACAGTTCGGGAACTCCGCGAGTTCTTCAACCTTTGTCAACCGCGAAATGAGAAATCTTGGGAAAGTGTCAGAGGTTGGGAAGTGGGTTCCATATTATATGCCAGCAGAGAATCGTAAACAACGCATCATATATCGTTGCATTCCCGTCAGCTTCAAATGCCTTTCTGGACAAGAGTTATTACTGGAGATGAGAAGTGGATCCTTTACAACAATGTCAAGCGGAGGCGTCAGAGAAAAGCCACCAACCACAGCTTCTTGAAAGTAACTAGGTGTGACTTCATGGGGACTTCTTGGAGGTACACATGGTAATTCAAGTCGTCTTTGATGTGACCGCCAACTCTTCTGGTTCGAATCTCCTGAAATACTTCGTCTAGGCTGGTTCGTGAGAGAAGCCAACCACAATGCAAAGGACTCTTTCAAGGCTACTATCTTGGACTTGATGACCAACATGAATGAGAACCACCTGGTCCGGGCATGAAGTCGCTTCCAAGATCGCATTGAAACTTCGAAGCTAAGATGGGTTTAATGAATAATCTTTTATCATCGTATAACACGCAATGGTGTATAAAACGTTTCTAGGACAGTTGTGTACTAGACATTTGCGTCCCGGACAATTGCGTACCAGACAAATGCGTCCCTGGATAATTGCGTACCTTTGATAATTTCTTTTCTTAAGAGTTTGCTAATTGCAAACCAACATTTAATTATTCTAAACAAGCAAAAAGTTAGTTTGCATAAATTTTGAAAGAAAAAACATTTTTGAAGAGTTGTTTAATATAGGAATGTGCAAACCAATACCTTTAATTACTCTAAACAAACCGAAAGGTAGTTGCTAGAAATAAAAAAAGACAAAATTTCTTTTGTAAAGCAAGAGAAAATTAAACTAGCAGTTTTAGTTGTCCTCTAGCAGTGTGTAGCACAAACATCTAACTGATTTGGGATTTTATAGATTATATTTTTATTTGGAACCCATGACTAAGTTCCGCAAATCAAAGACTGGTGGGAAAATTTCTGTGAACGAGAAAATTTACAGCTACAACTATCGTAAGAAAAACGCCGTTGAAACAAAAACATACTGGCGATGTATAGCGCGAATTTGCAAAGCCAGAATTCACACAGTGAATGACACAGTCACAGTATGCCATAATAAGCATAAACATTTTTTTCTGTTAAACTGTCATTGCATTTTAAACAAAAAATAAACTTTTAATTTTTTTATTTGTTCTTTTTAAAAATTTATGATTACTACCTATGTTTTTTTTTTCCAAACTTTATGGTAATTGCCTTTAAAAGCTTCAAAAAATTATCAGAGGTACGCAATTATCCATATGTGTATATGTTCCGTGACATCAAATTTCTGTACATACATATATATATATATATATATATATATATATATATATATATATATATATATATATATATATATTTATTTAGTTTACGAAAAACTAGGTAATCCGTATGGGTAGACCCAAGGAGGATAAAATCCAGAGAGCTCAATGTAAATCAGAGCTAATAATTTAAATAAAAACAGACCACTTTAAGGTTCCATATAATAAATTATTATTATTATATGGAACTTTAAAGTGGTCTGTTTTTATTTAAATATATATATATATATATATATATATATATATATATATATATATATATATATCTTTGACGCTCAGAGCCGAAAGAGGAAGAAAAAAGAAAAGGAAATAGGGAAAGAGAGAGAGTATAAGGAGACGAGAAAATGATGTAAAGGAAAATAACCGCGACATTCTGAATTTACGCACACATACACGACTATACACACACACACACACACACTCGTACACACACGCGCGCATACTCACATACACACACACACATATAGAGAGATAGATAGATATGAACAGATGAACAAAATCAGATAGATAGATAGATAGATAGATAGATAGATAGATAGATAGATAGATAGATATATTTAATTCTAGGATCATCAGAGGAAGCTTCTTTCTTTTTATGTGCCGTGTCCTTTCAGGACGTAGGCGATCATGGCTCTCCACCTCCCTCTATCCCTTGCAACAACTTCAACAACTTCCTTCCCTCTGCTTCCTCCCCCAGACCACGTTCTGTCAATCACTTGCTTAAGCCCCTCCACGTATGTCAGTTGTTTTCCCTTGTCTCTCTTTCCCTATATTCGACCCATGAGTATCAGATTCTCCAGGACCTCCTTCCTCACTGTGTCCCAGAAACTTCAGCTGCCTCTTCATTAGCGTATTAGAAACTAGTATGTTTAGACGTTAGTATCGTCCCTGTAATTTAATCATAGTAGTATAAGACATAGAATGATTTTTCAAGGCTCGTTTAAGTGCATCTTATAGGACGGAAAATAGAGTCTATGTATTTTGACTTTTTTTTTATAATCCCAATGGTTATAGCCGTGGCCCTCTGTCTGTGTTTAAATTCCAAGACCTTGCTTTGTCCAACCGTTGTAACAAAATCGCCTATCGCCTAGGTATTATTTTTTTTTTTATTGAACTTTATTACAGTTATCAACTGGTTTCATGCTCGCTATTGCGACACTGCAAACCGAAGACGCATTGGAATAGCGAAAGATGCCTTCCTAAAGCTAAGCAAGGTATTAAGAAATAGAAAAATGCCTTCCAAAAGCTAGGCAAATTTAACAAAAAATAAACAAATTTCATTACAAAAGAGTATTGAACTGTTAAATAATATACTGAGAATACCATGGACTGAACATGGGAGCAACAACGATGTTCTAGAGACAATGGCCGCAGAATATGCTTAACATCAGGAAGAAGCCATTAAAATTTCGAGGTAACAAAGTGCGGAAAGAGGGCTTAGAAAGATTGATTCTCACAAGACAAATTGAAGGCAGGATGCACAGTGGAAAGACATAACCTAAAAAGTGAGCTTGAGTGGTGGAACAAGGTTTGGGAGCGATAACCAAAATAATATTTATTAAGAGCTACAAATGATAGGAAAATGAGAGCCATGATCACCAACGTCCTGAAGGAACACGGCGCGTAGAAGAAGAAAACACTCCAACGGCCATGTCATTCATCTTTCTCACCAATCAATTCCCATATTAATCTTCACTTCCGGTCTTTGCGGCCAGAGAATAATTCTAGCTTTGTTAAAACACATTGTACGGTTATTGCAGCAGTTGACTTTCTGGAACAATGTGTTATTGCACCTCAGTCGAAGACAAAGACGTTTCCATCTGTTATTAAGAAAATGAAAAGAAAAGAAAAAAAGAAAAAGAAAGATTACATTTACGTTTCACTTATACAGAAAATGAAGGTGTAAGCTTTTATTTACTTTAAAAGCCCCTGAAAAGACAATGTTGTTTTCAAAGCACAAACAGCCATGGAAAGAAATACATGGTTATATTTAAGAGGAATTTGACGCCCGCTTGTAGTTAACGCATAAGCTTTCATCTCGACAAACGATCCGAAAAAAACAAAACAAGACAAAAACAATCAAAATACACATTCTGATTCTTTAAGAAAAATTGTTTAGAATTTTATTTTAATTTTTGTTTCCTTTTGAAATGACTTGATACTGTAATGACTTACATCACCATAACCACCTTCTCTTGGTAAACACGTTTGAGATGTGGTATGGCATATTTAAATGATCAGTGCCTTTCTCATCCCATCTGTGTATGTAAATGCACAGGGCATAGCTGAAGAAAAGATCAAATAGAATGTGGCTCTCATTTCCTCTTTGTGTTACCCCTGATGTTTCCGTATTAGTGCCCTCACCACATATGTAAGGTTTTTAGGACTGATAAATTTTCTCTATTACATCGATACATTCAGTGAATTTGGAGCTTGGAAAGTAGTTTCTAATGGATGAGAAAAGGAAGTCTCCATTGATGCGGTCATATGCTGCTGTGAAGTCAAGAAAGCAGGAATACAGTTTCCTATTAGGTATTGAACTCATAACTCTTTCGGTCAGGTCACTTTTTGGATTACTCAACCAACACTTTTATCCACTGGGTCATGAGGATGAATTTCGATTATATCACCTGAAGAAGGTTGGAGCATACAATGTCCGAAACGTTGTGAAAATAGCAATAATGATGAGGACAACAGTCCGAATGGTGTAAACAGTCACAATACCTCATCTCAGAAATATAGACAGATGATGTAAGATTTTGTAGGCCAATAAAGTTCCTCTCTTATATTGATGCATTCAGTGGATTTGGAACTTGGAATGCAGTTCCTAATGAATGAGAAGAGGAAAGCTCTATTGATGTGGTCACATGCTGTTGTGAGGTCGACAAAGCAGGTATACAGTTTCCTATTAGAGAGGTAAGCAATTCCTTGGAGTTATTTGATGACATATATGCCATCATTGTATCTCTTACCAGAACAAAAACCAAACAGAAGTTGAGTTTCATAAAACGATGAGGGCCTAGTTAATACAATGTTCATTAACCCTTTCACTATAATGAATCCACTTGAGATACTTCTGTGTGTTTCCGTAATGCATTAATTTGTAATAAACCCCACTTTTGGGGTTGCGTTTTTGATTCTAGATTCCCTTCGAAAAATTGAAAAACTTGTTAAATTAGGGGAGAAAGGAAGCTATTTTTAAAGAGTCAACCTCAATGTCAAGTGATGTTTTAATATTCATTAGTTTTTTAAAATTTATTTCTCAATTTCCTCATCAGTAGGATCATTATTGTTTATGTTTGGAGACAGGCTTTGTAATGATTGGATGTATATTGGTATATGTTGTTTCTGCAGGCAGCTTTAGCTTAGTGTGGTCGGGGTTCGAATATCATTCAAAGTATTTTTGAGACCAGGACATTTCTTCTGTGTTGATTTTGATTGTAAGTTGTTATTGTAATTTTCGCATTTCTTCACATTTTAAGATGTCTATGCTGCTTGGCTTCATTAATTTCATTTCCAATTTTCCGAGTTATTGCTTTCTCAAATAGTTCTATTTTTTAAATTTTCTTTGTTAATTCTTTAAGATTTTTCGTTTCCATTGTTCTTCATCTGTATCTTTTTCTTTCTCGATCTTGTTGGAATGGCCCAACGCGCTTCAGCTTATGAAGCTATATTATTTGATTTCCTTTTGTTATTTTGATCAATATTCATTGACATCAATTTAGATACTAGCTTATTACAGAAATCTGATATTGCTCATTTAGTTTTTAAGGTCCTGTACGTTATACCTAGGTTTTTTTCGGGGTTTATGCGAACGGAATCGACCTATTTTTTAGTTGATGTTGTCAATTTAGTAGCTTGTGATAAGATTCAAAGTAGGAGTTGTATACTCTAACATCTTTTACAAACTGCCTAATCCAAGAGATTCAGAAGTCAATTATCTTTTTTGTTACATTATCTAGACTGTGCCATGTGATCCGGTGTTCAATGGGATGGTCGAAACAAGTGTTCAAGATGGAATACCTTTCTGTTCCCCATTGCTATTTGAGGCTTCTTCTTCTAAGGTGACGTATTTTTACCATCAAAGAAGCAATGGCGATCAAAATACTTAAGGTATCATTAAAATCCCCATTAAAACACAATTTTCTCCTTGTTTTCCAATATATATATATATATATATATATATATATACACGGGGTAAAAGCAAAATTGTCCAAATCGTGTAAAAGTAAAATTGTCCATTTGTTAGACTAAACTCTGAACCGTTGTATCTCAGAAATGATTAAATATATCTTACTAGAATTCTCCGATGTTATTATAATACTATTGGACTGACTCTACTTTGAGCAATAAGAATGCACAATTGCACTCCAAGTTTATCAGAAGAATCATGTTGAAATCGATCATAAACGAAAATGGCATGTTCATCATTAATTAATCAAAGATAAGGATCGGAAGTTCATGAAGGATTCAAATAAAGTTCATATATATATATATATATATATATATATATATATATATATATATATATATATATATATGATGTTTGAGTTATTTTCAAACTTATTCAAGATTATCTTCGCTCTCTCTAACCGTCTAACTTTCTGTCCTGGATTAACAAGTTGCCACACACATTTCAGTTATGATTTCATTTTCAAGTCTTTTTTCACTCCTTTTTGGACTATAAGAAATTCCTCTTTCATGTGCCAAACGTTTTATGGAATGAGTTGGATCTTTTCTAATTGATCTCTTTAACTCTAAGTTGAAATGATCCCTCTTCCAGTTGTGACCTCCTGATCCAGTTTTCTTCTCTACTGTTTACTCTTTTTTATACTTATTCACTTTTCTCTTGATGTTTTCTTGAATGGACTTTGATGACGGAAGCCAGAGTATGAATATTGGTACCATTACTGAAGGCCTGAATGACCTTTTTCGTTTCACCATTGCTCAGCTGGGAAGACATAGAGGGGCTGACACAAAACGATTTTAACCTGTTCTCTTTCTAGCTGAATAACTCAAAGGTTTTTCAGTAATTCTTACGTCAAATGGCGTCTAGATGGCTAAACGTGTTATCTGAAAACCTGGAAAAAAGAAACTCAATTAGTTTAGTGGTTTTTTTTAGCTATTAAACCTTTTCTGAGATGAACAATTATGCTGTTACACGATTAGACAATTTTGCTTTTACACGATTTGGACAATTTTGATGTTACACCAAGTTCAATGTTTACTTAATACATTGCAGAATTTTTTTCTGAAACAACACTTTCTTCAGTTGGGGCATAACCTAATATCATTTGAATCTTACAGCCATGAACAACAATGTCGGCAACCATCAGACTTTCTGACTGGTGCAGGATACAATATTTAATGATTTGCGTATTGCAATTCCAACTCCATGTGGTCTTTTTTCCTTGTGGCCATCCCCCAATAAATTGTATCCTAAATTTGCAATAGAGTCACAACCAAGTCGGCGCACCTCTTGCATAGAGACAACATCAAGGTTTGCATTCTTCCATTCTTCTAACAGCAAGTGCACCTTGAAATCATCTGATCCTGACTGGACGTTGGTTTGTACCATGTTCCACTTTAAGAAAATTTAAAGTTTTGATTTTAAAATCAAACAAATACAGAAATTTCAATATTTGGGAAGTGTTCTAAGAGAAGATGGAAAGTGCGACACTGAAATCCGAGACATTAGGATGGCCAAAGATGCATTCCAAAAGCTAAACAGATTATTAGGAGACAGAAAGATTTCGTTAGAAACAAAGAAAAGATTGCTGAACTGTTACGTGATATCTGTTCTCCTGTATAGCAGCGAATGCTGGACAAGCTCCTAAAAGATGAAAAAGAAACTTGAAGCAACAGAAATGTAGATCTATAGAAAAACGCTGAGGATATCATGGAACGAACATGTGAGCAACAACAAGATTTAGAGAAAATAGAAACAAAAAGGAATCTTATACTTAACATCAGGAAGAGACAGTTGAAATTTCTGGGGCACGTAATGAGGAAGAAGGGCTTGGAAATTCTGATAGTCACTGGACAGTTTGAGGGGAAAAAGAGACAAAGGAAAGCACCGCGCAACATGCTCGAGTAAATGGATGGCAGAACAGGATTTGGGAGAAATAATAAAAAGAGAAAACTTATTAAGAGCTACAAAGGACAGGAAGATGTGGAGGGTCATGATCGCCTACATCATGGAGGGACACGGCACCTAAAAGAAGAAATCGATATGTTAGTTGCTGATAAGTTAAGTGGCTGATTAGAACACAGGAGATGCAAATATCACTGGCGATGCAATTGCGTTATTTGTTCATAAAAAATGTCGAAATATGGTAGACGGGGTGCCATTTGGATAGATCAAAATCTAAATCTAAACGTATTTGTCCGAAACACAATCATCATAATCATCATCATAATGACAAAATCCTACGATGAAAGGATTTCTTTTATTCTTTCTTGACAAAAAAAAAATGGGTTTCTAGGCGTCAAAGAATTCTGATAATATTGAATTGATTCCTTTCCAATTTCTAACGGTTTTGCCACTTGGAATGTGTTCCATTGAGCAAATTAAGTTGAAGATATCGTTATTATTTAAACCATTATTTTTTATGATACCGACAATGTAACCAGCGGATGGGAGAAGATTGAATAGAGCCGTGATTTCCATGTGTGTTTATGTGTCCGCCATTGTTCTAGTCCTCTCCAGCTCCAAACTCCCCGATCAAGGCCGATAACTTCGTACGGTTATTTTCTTTAGTTGACTCCGCCATAACAGTGGGGAAGTGTTAAATTCTTGAGGTAGGTCCTTCTAAGTTTATTTTACTGAGTGTAACTTTATATTGTCATTCTGGAGCATGAATGTTTCATTTGCATATATAATGGTATTTTATATTTAAGTCTTCCCGCTTATTCTAAGAGCTCGTTCTGGACGAAACCTACTGCATAACACGATGGTAGAAAATTTCGTTGTTTTTTTCGGAAAAAATGATGTTGCATTATGTTGGACTTAATACATTTATATTCAAATTTAACGAAATTTAAAATTATTTGTCAAGACAATAATAATAATCAGTAGTAATGAAAAAATTCCATAATGACAGGATTTCTTTTATTCTTTCTTGAGACAAAGATGCCAAAGAAATCTGATAATGCTGAATTGATTCCCGTCTCCTTTTAAAGGTTTTGCTACCTGGAATGTGTCCCATTGATCGAAATGATTATGGGAAGGTGTTAGATTCAATTAATATGGATACTGAGGTAGGTCCTTCTAACCCAGTGCTTCTCAACATTTTTTTTTATCTATGGACTACTTTTACTCATTTTTTTCTGTTTGTTTTTTGTTTTTTTGTGGACACCCACAACGATTCGATGAAAAAAAGCTTATTTTATTTTTTACTAATAGATAGGTTTAGTAATTATATTATAGAAATAGTAAATGTATATGCTTCCATTATATATAATCCTTATATAATTCATATATATTATTTAATTTTATTATTATTTTATTTTTTTAACATTTTATATTACTTAATTTATATTAATATACTAATAATTTATTTTATTTTACTTATATTTAAAATTAATATTATTATTAATATATAAAATTAATTTATTTAATAAATTATAATCTTACTTTTATATATATAATCCTTCCTTTATATATCCTTCTCAGTTTTTATTCAACTTTTACAATCAAAACAACCGGTAGAGTAAAAGGGACTGACTTACGTCGCTAGATCTCGTTTTCTGATAGTTTTAGAGTTGATTTTCTATTTTTAATATTTTAATATGGTGTAGCTTACTGTAGAAATTGCAGTTCTCAGTTGGAACAGCTGATTCGAAGTGAAATTGCTCTCTGGGCCACTAAAATATTACCGTGAACCCGCAATTTGCTATGTTTTTGTGGTCACTGGTAATGTTACATGGACTCCCAGGGTCCACATGCACCCAGGTTGAGAACCACTTTTCTAACGGGACATTTGATTCTTTTGAATTTATTTTATTGAGTGTGACTCTGAATTGCTATTCTGAAGAATCTCATAGTTTCAGTTTCCAGGGCAAGACGTTTCGCGTTTAATTTTTTTCTTGACTTTCATAGACAAAACCTACCATGTAACATAGCAAAAGCGAATAGTATTGGTTGTGCAAGAGAATTTAGTTGTTTGTTCGGAAAATAAAGTGTCAGAAGCCGAGATGCCAGGTTATCGGTCCTCGCCTGGCATCTCGGCTTCTGGCATTGTGCCATAACATAGCTTCCTTGTATCTTTTCTATATATTTTTTCATGGTAATTATTCTGATGAGCTTTCCTCTTTGATAATTTTAATTTACGAATTTAAGCGTAGTACTATATTGACAACTTGGTCTCATCATTTTACAACTGAGCTAGATAGATGTAACCGTAAGTTCTATGCTAGCAGCTTCTTCTTTCGCACTTCTCGCTTGTGGAACTCTCATCCGGCTTCTTGCTTTCCAATCAACTTTGATCTTCAACAATTTAAATGCAATATCAATCGCCATCTTCTTTCTCCTTAATATATGTTCTTTTATAGTCCTCTCCCCTTAATAATATTCTTTTTTTTTCTCAGATTCTTTCACATTCAGTATTGCGTCTTAGAGTTTTTATTACCTTGCTTGGGTGAATCATCTTTAGCAGAAATGACAATCGCACCTTATGTAGTGTTGCCGCTCAGATCAGACGTCAGGTTCATTCTCAGGGTGCAGCGTGTCTTACAAAATAATTGTTTGGCCAGAACGTTACCCATGTAATAAAATCATGTAACGAAATTGTAGCAGTAGACATTTTTTTTATTCTGTTTGTAACCTTCTGTTGTAGACCAATTAAGCAGAGATGAGGTGAGGGGTGAGCGGTCTAATCGGCTGGCGGGTGTGCGCTTTCCTATTTGTGTCGCGGTAAGCGGTCATCTGTTTTCGGCTGCTAGTTACCACTGTCTTATACAGGACAAACGTTCTTTGTCCTGTCACCTTGCGTCTAAAAAAGTAATTCATCAAGTCGTCGGTGTCTGGTTTCACTCAGTGATCCTCTTTATCAGGATCGTTTGACATGCTTGTGAGATCCACTTCACTTAGTCTATAATCATCCAGACAATAACTGTCGAAACAATTTCTGCACCATCTTTCAGATGTTTCTTTTTTCCTTTAAAAAGATGTCGGATGACACTGATATCGCTACACTTACTTTTAATTATTTTCCTACTAAGAAAGTATTCTAGATTGGAATTAATGAAAATAAAAAATGTTAAATGTAATGAATATAGAGGCTGAGGTAGATTCTGCTTCTTCTTTGATCTGCCGTGTCCTTTCAGGACGTAGGAGATCATGGCTCTCCACAGCTTCCTTTTTTGGTAGCTCTAAACAAGTTTTCCCCTCACCTGCCTGCGCGTTAAGTAAGTTATTCGATCTTTCTCTCTGACTATCTTGCGTTCAATTTGTCCTGTGAGTGTCAAATTTGTCAAGCCCTCTTTCCTCATTATGGGTAATCAATCGATTTTCTGTGTTTATTTTACTGGGTATGACTTTACGTTGTCATTCTGAAGGACCACATAGTTTCACTTGACCAGATCAGAGCAATTTATGTTCCCTCTTGTCTCTAAGAGCTCGTCGTAGACGAAACATACCATATAATATAGCACAAATAAATAACATTGGTTGTGTTAGTGAATGTGGCTGTTTCTTCGGAAAATAATGTCGGATGATGTTGAATGGAATAAAAATCCATTCTAATTAAATTTGTTTGTTGTTCATAGTGATTTGTTTTTTACGGCTTATCAACCACTTGCAAGTTATTTAAAGTCAGAAAATATTTTTAGATTGTAAGAATTTTATGGGGATCATAATGATTTACTGATTCAAGTCCTTCTTATTAGTCCATAACTTGGAGGGGAAGAGGTGGATTCATTCTTTTCCGAAGGATATTTGCGCGTAAATGAATATAACGAACCCGACTGGAATTGGAACTCGGCTCTCTGATTTTCAATTCCGAGCCGTTATCCGCTGCACCTCCCGCATATCCAAACTTACAGCACCTGGTATTCCCAAGCAGTCACCCATCTAAGTACTGAATAGGCTCAACGTTGTTTAATTCCAGTGATTGTACGAGAAATAGTGTTTGAACGGGATATGGCCGTAAGCCTTATTTTTCAAGAGCATAAACATCGAAAGTAGTAATGACAAAATACCACGAGGAAAGGATCTCTTTTCTTCTTTCTTGAAAAAAAGTTCGATTCTAGACGTAAAATGATTCTGATAACACTGGATTGATATGTTCCTTATTTTTAAAGCTTTTGTTAAAATGGTCCAATTGATAGGAGTAAATGAAAGTGTGAAGACGTTGTTGAGTTAGATGAATATGGATGCTGAGGTAGGTCCTTGTAACATAATGATTTGATCTTCTCAATTATTGAATGGAACTCTGAATTGTCTTTTCTGAAGACTCCCATCATTGTATTTTACTAAATTGAAGAATGATATTTTTCCTATGAACTTAATTTTTGTATTTATGCGTTAATCTTCACTCTTTGTTAACAATAAAGATATGTTGTGCCTACTTTGCATTATTCTAAGAGCTCGTAATAGAATAAACCTACCATAATTCACCGACTGCTCACAGAGATATTGTAAGCTTTATGTATAGTTTCTTTTAGAATAAAATAAGTTTTTCATTCTGAATTGCAAATTCTTTCAACGAGAAATTAAATGATTACTCTCATAGTGTTCATCTGCGATTTATAATATATAAAGATAACGTGGAAAAATTCAACATATTTCGCCGGTGATCTGGCACCAGAAAAATAATTTTATTTCACAATATATGAGGTAACACGGTAAATATATGTTCCGTACTACTTAGTCTGAAATTCTCTAAGGCACCATGTGTCCCTTTATCCTTTCTTAGAATTTATTTCAAGTTGTAATTTCGGTTTGAAAAGTTTTTACCTTGTTTGTGTATTTCTTTGTCCATTTCCGCTTTTCAGAGAGATGTTTGTTTCTAGTTTTCACTGTGTATTAAAGAAAAGAAAAATATTAACATGAAGTGTGGAACTTTTTTTCATTAAGACCAGCTACAAAGTAAGAACCCAATACGAGGACAACTGGTGACCCCAACGTGATTCGAACTCGCTTCTGTAACAAACCGATGACTCCGTTACATAGGCCTAAAAGAAATGGGAAGAATAGAAAGAAACAGTCCTGATTGTGTCCAGTTGTATCTCATTTGCTTTCTGCCTTAAGAGAAATTTTCAAAATGGCCGCCCGTGATTTGTTTGCATTTATTCTGTAAGCTTCTCTAAAGCCGCGATGATGCCACTATAATTCTGTTGGCGACAACGCAAATAGCAATGACAATCGATAAAATGCGACAGACAAAGATAAAATAATTAATGACTTGCATATCACTGGCATTGGAGTTCGCAGACTACGAATTATTCGCCGGACGCTGAACAAAGACACTGGTCAATGGATCGTGGAATTGGGTCAGATACTAAATGATAAATTAGATTGAAGCGATTTTTTTTTTGTATCTGTTTAAACAAATCCGGGGTTGAAAGCAATCATGAATCGTAATGTTAAATCATACTGAGATCGACTGTAATCAGATTTACTCTGTGATGCTTTAAAAATAAGTTTAAATGAACTTGGTTCACTGTATCACGATAGACATTCTTTCTCGCCAGAATCTATCTTATACATTGATAACTCTACGATTCCTCCATGTATTAAATATTGCTGTAATAAATTGTCTGGTGCTTCTGCTATATATATATAGAGATTCTTCATAAAATACAGGGTGCGATAGGTAAATTGTCACCATTTTTGTTTTAAATTTTGCGTGTTGTTTGCTTTCGATTTTGTCGACTGTACAGTATAGTAGGGTCAGTTGTACACCATTTGTGAGCACGATGACACAATTCACTCCGCTAGAAATTTGGAAATGGTATTCTGTACTGCTTGGCATTCGCGCAAGAAGCTCCAATACGAACATTTCAAAGTGTTGGACAGTACAAAGGATTTGGAAAGAGTTGGGTGAGTCTAATGGTGATTACGAAGGTAGGGCAACTCAGAAAACTCTCTGATCGTTCTGATTAGAAAAGAACACTCGAATTTGTGGGCTATGATTGACAATGATCCCTCCAAGTCACTCAAGTCCACAACCAGTTTCTTACCAGGCAGGTAGTACATGAAGACAATCGGTATTTCTCATACAAGATGAGAAAGGGTCAATTTTTTATCCCAAGTCATGAAGGACAAGAGAAAAGACCGCGCCACGAAGCTTTTGAACAAACACAAGCATCCCCTACAACCGAACATGCTTCTGTCTTTCACAGACGAGAAAGAATTTGACAGGAAAAGATAATGAACACACAAAACAGCCGTTGGATTGCTTTATCCACAAAATATGTACGGAGAGTGATGAAAACCAAATATCAAGTTAACACCATGGTGTTTGTAGTGATCACTAATGATGGCGACGTCATCTTCCCACAGAGTTTCAAACTAAAGACGGAGGCCTACGTCAAGTGCCTTGAGGAGGTAGTGCTGCTCTGAGTCAAGAGGGTGGCTACTGGAAGACCCTAGGTTTGGCAACACGACTACGCACCACACAAGCAGAAGAACCCAGTCATGGCAGTCAGACAATTTCTGCGACCACATAACCCTTTACATCTGGCCACCTAACTCCCCAGACTACAACTTCCTTGATTATTATTTGGGTAGTGCAGTTTAGCGAGAGAGCAACAAAACTCCTTTTAACACCAAAGATGAACTGAAGGCAAGGATTATGGTAGCATTCACCAACTTAAACAAGGAGACCGCCCAGAAGAGTTGCAAGAGATTATGAAGTCGTCTGGAGGCCGTGATTGAAGACAATGGCGATTTTATTGAATAAATTTACTCTTACGTCTTTCAAGATATTTTGTAATTTTCGTAGATATATCTGTTAAAATGAGATGTCAGTGTAATTTTCTTTTTTTGCGTAATTTAGACGATAATTTATCCATCGCACACTATAAAAAAAGAATCTGCAATGCTATTTGTCCTGACCTGGCATCTTGGCTTCAGTCACTTTCTCGCCGGCGTTATTTCACTTCTCTGTGTCTTTTCTATTAATATTTTCCCGGTAATTGACCTGACAAGCTTTCCTCTTTGCTATCTACACTTTCAGGATAGCGTACTACTCGATTGGCGACAAAGTTTCATCATTTCTCAGCCGCAAAATTGTTGACCCTTCGAATCTGAATAGTATTTGTTTTGTTTATGGTTTGCTTGTTTTTTTGTTTTTGTTTTCACCTCTCACTGTTATCTCGAAAAAGTCAAGGTAAGCCCTTTCTGCTTCCTATCAGCATGGCTGATGCTAACCTCCAGGAGAGTGGCTCGTTACGCCTTCTCGGGATATCATTCTCTGCTGACATGAAGTGGAATGAGGATATTGAATCCATTGCTAGGAAAGTTGGTTCATTTTGTCGTGCTAGGCAATCATTCTCTCCAGAATCTATCTTACATATCTACAAGTCTACCATTCGTCCATGATTAGAATATTGCTGCTGCATATGGTCCGGTGCTCCTGTTGTATATTTGGAGATATAACCCAAAGAAGTATCAACAATGTTACTGGCCCTTATCTGGTGGCTCGGCTTCAATCACTTTCCAACCGCCGTAAAGTTACTTCCCTGTACCTTTTGGATAAATACATTAATGGTAATTGTTCGGATAAGCTCTTCGTTGTGGTACTCGGACTTTATGAATGTAAACGCAGGACTAGATTACCGGCAATGTTTCATCATTTTTACAGTTGAAATGTCTAGATGTAAGCGTAAGTCCTATGCTAACAGTTTCTTTTCTCGCACTTCTCACTTGCGGAACTCTCTTCTCTCTTCCCAGTGAAGCGTGATCTTTAAAACTTTAAATGCAATGTCAATCGCTATCTGCTGTCTTATTGATTACACTTCTATTGTTCTCGCTCCTATGTGACAGCAGTATTCGAAGCATGGACGAATGGTAGATTTATAACTATGTAAGATAGATTCCAAAGAGAAAAATTCTCTAGCACGACACAGTGAACCAACTGCCTTAACAGTAGACCTAGTAATAGATTCAATATAATCGTTCCACTTCATGTCAGTTCGAGAAGGCGCAATGAGTCTATCTCCTGGAGGTTAGCATCAGCCATGCTAATGGGAGACCGAAAGATGTCTCTCAGGTGATTATTATTAAATTTACTTAGTGGTGATTATGTGCGTATTCATGATTTGTTATGTTGTTTATTATTTATTTACTTAATTTGTTTAATTATTATTTATTTTTTTCTTTTGGAGAATTGGTTATCTTATTTGTTTGTTCATATACAGTGCTGTTCTATAAAAGTGACTCACCTGATTTTTTTTACTTAAAAATGTTTTCGCCTATTGTTTTGTTGGTCAAACTAATTTATAATCTTACTAATATAAAGACCCCTTCCCGACCACCTAGTAAAAAAGTTTACTCACCCTAAGGTATTCTACTGATAATTATAATTTTGGATATAAATGAGATTTAGGGAAAAACTCCTGCAACTAGTAATCAATAGAAACATAACCGAACAGATTTAAATAAAGAATAATAGAGGTATAATTTATTTATAATAGGTAATATAGTTCGAAATATTTAATAATCTATGGGTCCTCCTTTATTTTGAATAACCTTTTCAACCATTTTTGGCATTGACTTGATTAGGTTCTGGCAAATCTCATTTCCAAGCATTGAATTCCATTCGGATATGAAATCCACAATCAAATCCTCTTTGTTGCTCAACTGCTTTCTCGAGAGCCTGTACTTTATAATGCTCCATAAGCTTTCTCGGGGGTTGAGGTCAGGAGATTGGGGCGGCCATGTCATAACACTCACCTGCTTCTCATCAAAGTATTCCTTCATCAATTTTGATTTGTGACAGGGAGCATTATCCTGCATAAAAATGAGCTTCGTGGGTCGATTTGCACCCTTTCAGCAGAAGGGAGCAGACAAGACTCTAAAATTCTCTTGTACTGCTCGTTCCTGAGGGTCTTTTCAATAGGTTTTAAGAAACCAGTTCCATGAAAAGAAAAGCATCTCCAAAAACTTTATACTGAACGGATGCTTGACAGTACTTACTGCTAAATTCAAAGAGCTTTCAAAGCTTCTTTTCGGATTTTAGGTCGCTTATCCTTTGAATTTAGCTCAACTTTCGTTTCATCGGAGAAGAGAACATTTAGTAAAAAAAAATCAGGTGAGTCACTTTTATCGAACATCACTGTATATATTAAATATTCTTTACAGGATCCCCCTTTTTTTCTTTTTTTGCCCTACACTTCTTCAGAAGAACACGTCAGTTTTTTCTTAAATAATCAAAATTAAACAAATTCGCACAGCGAAACCCAAGTATATACAGGAGGATTAAATGAGGAACCACGAGTAAAAGCAGGGGAAAAAAGGAATATAGCAATAAAACCAAATTATATAGGTTCCTAGTGAGTATAAAATAGAAAAAAATATTCATAGAACTCCTAACAGAAACAGAGAACTAACAGACACACACATATATGTGTGTGTGTGTGTGTGTGTGTGTGTGTGTGTGTGCATCGATGCATCTAAAAGACGCGTCACACAAAATCTTTTTCCAATTTCTCGTAGTTTTTCCCTTATATATATATATATATATATATATATATAAGGGAAAAACTATATATATATATATATATATATATATATATATATATATATATTAAAATATGTCTGATTAAATAATTTAGACAAGTTTTGTCTACTTATTTTTAATATGATCCTCTCATATTCAAAGACAAGCTTCATAGTATCTTTATTAAAGGAAGAAAGAAAATTACCATATTCATTTATTCTGAGTACTTTCGACATTAGTAAAATGTCATCCTCAGGGTCTTGTTTTATCTAAGACAAATGTGTTGTGTTTATTTGAAAATTTAGACAAGTTTTGTTTACTTATTTTTAATATGATCCTTTCATATTTACGAACAAGCTTCATGGTATCCTTAGAAGAAAGAAAATTACCAAATTCATGGTATCCTTGGAAGAAAGAAAATTACCAAATTCATTTATTCCGAGTACTTTCGACATTAGCACAATGTCATCTTCAGGGTCTTGTTGATAATTATTGTATAAAATATACAATTTTGGCACAAGGCTGAAGAAGGAGGAATGGATTGAGGCTGGCTTTCACTTATTGTCTTATACCTAGATAATCCGATTCACGACCCATTCACTTGTTACAATTGGCACATTCACATATACCATAATACCACATACTCTCATGGGATCATACAAAACATACCCCATGACTTTAAAAATGTCATTATTATACAATAGTTTTAAATCAATTTTAAGGAATATTACAGTGTTTTATTTATTTATTTTTTTTTGTATGTACAGTCAAAACATTCAGCATGTTTATGGACAATTATTTTCATTTTGCGAATACATCGATTTAAAAGTTAACTGACCTGTAATAATGTTAAGAATCAGGCTAAACGATAAAAATGTTATAGTAGGGTTGAGTTTAAATCCCCCCCATCAAAGTACAAATAAAATCAAAATGGCAAATATTTAAAGTAAGGCATCAAACCATACTTGGGGAAAAAAGGGTTAAATTTAGGAAGTTTAGATTACCTCCTCGGTTATCCATTGAAACTGTTATCCACCGAAAAAGAAAGAAAAGAAGCCAGTCCCCACCGTGGACCATTTAAAAGATAGTCCGCGCAGCGGATTGGTTGTTACAAACATCCAATCGGGTGTGCGGAAAAACGTGGTCTTTCTTCGTCTAATTCTTTAATAAGAAAAAAGAAAATAGAAAGAAAAGGCCAGAGTAGCTGTTAACGTTTGACTATGAGGGGGAGTCAGGGATTGATCTTCCCTGATTGCGTCGACTTGGTGATGGGGTGTATGATGTTGAAAGACCCGAAACTCCCTGATGAACCAAGTCAAATTACATCACTGACGACCCCCTCCGGCGCTCACTTAAGAGCATATTTTTCAATTAGTATAGAAGTTATCCATGATAGACGATGATGAGGAGGGTGTTTTATCAAGGTCTTGTTTTATCTAAGACGAATTTATTGTGATTATCTGAAAATTAAATGTTTTGTTTGTGCATTAAAAAACGCTAAACTTATGTACTGTACGATGTATGATGCAAGCATACTCGTACAGTAACGTCAAGAAAATGATGCATTTAACATTTCTAAGCATTTACAGCATCCTGCCTGCCCATATTCGCAATTTAGAAAGATTCCTGTTGAAAATATATTTAAACTTTTTCATGAAATAATAAATATAAACTAACAATTCTTGAAGCTATCTATATTAAAAAAATGAAACCAACCCTTAATAAAAATTAATTATGAATACTGCACAAATGTTTTAAAATGATTACAGTAAATAGTTTTAAAATATCTAGCATCAAAAAGTTTGTTAATTTTTTTTTAATATAGATAAACATCCTACTAACTGTGTCACCTTCAGTGACATTACTGTAATCGCTTTTCGGCCTTATGGCTGGGATCAAAGTGTAGTATCTGCCCTGGGGCGGATAGAATACATTTCATCTCTCATCATTTCGTCTCTGTCTTCGGACAAAGCGCAACTCAGTTGTGTCTATCTGCGGACAGAGCGCAACTGAAATTATTATTGAGACACAGCCGGCCTCGGGGAACAGGTTCCCGCAGCAGTACCTCCATCATTGCAATAAAGATGGGGATCGGTAGTAATACTAATACCAACGGTTGCGGGGCTGGACTATTTTTGGACCTGACCTGCGTGTACGCGACCGGCTCCCCACATTAAATTGACCTTGTGTCACATCCTGCCAGCGTCTGGTGGCAACAAAATTCAATCGCTTCTCGGCCTTTTGGCTAAGATCAAAGTGTAGTATCTGTTCGCAGATTACTCGCTGAATGATCGCCTTTAGGCCGGGAGCGATCACCGATACAGGCCGGTCGCAGGGATTCGTCCCTGCGCTGGTAGTATCGGGGCTACGTCTGACTAGCTATGACAAGCTAAGACCAGCCATGACTAGCTAAGACCAGCTCTGACCAGCTTGGACAAGCGAAGACCAGCTAAAGCACTGCGGCCCGGGTGAAAGCTCGGGTCCACTCCCCCTCCCGTCCCACGTTAAACCCCGACCTTGTGTCACAACCTGACCGTGTGGGAGGTCAAGTAAATCCACGGCCTTTTGGCTAAGATCAAAGTGTAGTATCTGTTCTCAGATTACTCGCTGAATGATCGCCTTTAGGCTGGGAGCGATCACCGATACAGGCCGGTCGCAGGGATTCGTCCCTGCGCTGGTAGTATCATAGCTAGACTAGCTAAAGCCAAAGCTAAAGACCAGCTTGGACAAGCTATGACCAGCTAAAGCCAAAGCACTGCGGCCCGGGTGAAAACTCGGGCCCATTCCCCCTCCCTTCCCACGTTAAACCCCGACCTTGTGTCACAACCTGACCCTGTGGGAGGTCAAGTAAATCCTGCTTCTCGGCCTTTTGGCTAAGATCAAAGTGTAGTATCTGTTCTCAGATTACTCGCTGAATGATCGCCTTTAGGCTGGGAGCGGTCACCGATACAGGCCGGTCGCAGGGATTCGTCCCTGCGCTGGTAGTATCATAGCTAGATTAGCTAAAGCCAAAGCTAAAGACCAGCTTGGACAAGCTATGACCAGCTAAAGCCAAAGCACTGCGGCCCGGGTGAAAACTCGGGTCCATTCCCCCTCCCGTCCCACGTTAAACCCCGACCTTGTGTCACAACCTGACCGTGTGGGAGGTCAAGTAAATCCCCGACCTTGTGTCACAACCTGACCGTGTGGGAGGTCAAGTAAATCCCCGGCCTTTTGGCTAAGATCAAAGTGTAGTATCTGTTCTCAGATTACTCGCTGAATGATCGCCTTTAGGCTGGGAGCGGTCATCGATACAGGCCGGTCGCAGGGATTCGTCCCTGCGCTGGTAGTATCATAGCTAGATTAGCTAAAGCCAAAGCTAAAGACCAGCTTGGACAAGCTATGACCAGCTAAAGCCAAAGCACTGCGGCCCGGGTGAAAACTCGGGTCCATTCCCCCTCCCGTCCCACGTTAAACCCCGACCTTGTGTCACAACCTGACCGTGTGGGAGGTCAAGTAAATCCCCGGCCTTTTGGCTAAGATCAAAGTGTAGTATCTGTTCTCAGATTACTCGCTGAATGATCGCCTTTAGGCTGGGAGCGATCACCGATACAGGCCGGTCGCAGGGATTCGTCCCTGCGCTGGTAGTATCATAGCTAGACTAGCTAAAGCCAAAGCTAAAGACCAGCTTGGACAAGCTATGACCAGCTAAAGCCAAAGCACTGCGGCCCGGGTGAAAACTCGGGTCCATTCCCCCTCCCTTCCCACATTAAACCCTGACCTTGTGTCACAACCTGACCCTGTGGGAGGTCAAGTAGATCCTGCTTCTCGGCCTTTTGGCTAAGATCAAAGTGTAGTATCTGTTCTCAGATTACTCGCTGAATGATCGCCTTTAGGCTGGGAGCGATCACCGATACAGGCCGGTCGCAGGGATTCGTCCCTGCGCTGGTAGTATCATAGCTAGACTAGCTAAAGCCAAAGCTAAAGACCAGCTTGGACAAGCTATGACCAGCTAAAGCCAAAGCACTGCGGCCCGGGTGAAAACTCGGGTCCATTCCCCCTCCCTTCCCACATTAAACCCTGACCTTGTGTCACAACCTGACCCTGTGGGAGGTCAAGTAGATCCCGGCCTTTTGGCTAAGATCAAAGTGTAGTATATGTTCTTAATCAGTTTTATCTGATTCTTACTCTCTCCCTCCACTTCTAACTTCGCATCTTTCTTTTATTTTCTCACTGAAAGCAAGTAGTGTCTTTTCTCCGCTTTCCACGCGATCAAAACAGAATAGTCCATTATTCGTGAGGTATTGGCAGGGCGTAATGGTCATGCGAACTAACGAAAGGATGGATAAGCACAACATATATATGTGTGTGTATGCGTTTGTATGAGTGTCATCCACAGACAAACTGTTTCGCTGTATCACAGATCATCAGTGTGATAAGACATCCGACTGCCTCAAGCCAAGATTGAAACTCAACAGATTTGGTATCAGTCGGAGATTTTTTCCTCTGAGCTATCAGCTCCTGGCGGAGAGGAAGGTGAATTTTTACGTATGTTAGAATAAACACACTAGTAACTCAGAGTGCCCAATTCATGGAAGAGCTTTTGCATCAGCAATAGCAGCCACTGTTTACAAATTCGTGCATATATATATATATATATATATATATATATATATATATATATATTGTCATCCACAGACAGACTGTTTCGCTGTATCACAGCTCATCAGTGTGGCTAGACGTCCGGTTGCCTCTGGCTAGAATCGAAAACCGGCTGAATTCGCGTCAGTCGGAAATTTTATCCTGAAGCCGTTGGCGCACAGCAGAGAAGAAGGTGAATTTAAGCGTATTTATATTTAGATAAACACACAGTGACTGAGAGAACTCGATTCAATTTACCGAAGAGTCTTGCATTATTAGCCGTAATAGTCAATGTTTACAAACCCACACATCCTCCCCAGAGAGCTCAACCGAAATAAATTTTTCAGGAGCATATATAGATGTTTCATGATTTAGGCTGTGTCCTCTTATTTTGGGCTTTTATTTATTTCTTCTCTTCCATATCTTTTTCCTTCATTCTCTCCTTCGTAATTTTCTGTCTGTCTCTGTTCTTGGCATCCGTTTTTCAAATGTTTAAATTCCTATTTATCTTATCGCCTCATTTCTCCCTCGTTAAATCTATCTTCTTTGATTTTCCTTACCCTACACAAACCTCCTCTCCTTCCTATACATTAGGCACCCTCACAGAACCACGCCTGTCTCTAATCGTTGCGTCTCGTGTCTCGACTGCATCTCTAATCCCGCCATTTTTCTTCATCCAGATGGTCTTTTATTATTAAAACAATATGCATTTATTTGTGACGCCGTAGGAAGAGACATCTTCAACGCCCAACGAAGAAAAAGACACCGATTCTGGTACTCATTTCTAGAGAAGTGACATACATATTCATAAATTCACATCTATGTTCTTTTATATATATATATATATATATATATATATATATATATATATATATATATGAATTTAACAAAAGCTTTCATATATATATATATATATATATATATATATATATATGAAAAGTTTTGTTAAATTCAGCCGACGACAAGGTCTATTTTTTGAACTTATATCGTTCTTGCCGTCAGTTTAAAACGGCGCTTTTTTTCCTTTTCAGATATCGTAATCGTTTCACTTAAAGCTTGTATTTTCTTGATTTCAAATGAACACTTTTAAATATTCCTTTACTAAAATTATGGTTTTTAATTACTAGAAGTGCCCTCGAAATTTTCACGGTTTTCCTATTTTAAATTTATGATGAATGTTAATTCTTAAGTTAATGATTGAATAAGCTCATGACGAGTTCTACGACAATAAAATATCTGTAGAGATTCTCCCCCCTTGCATCGTTAAATATTTGAGCTTAACATCTTTATTGCAATGACGATCGTAAATATGAATGCTGGTCGTTATTTTAAGAACTAAGGAAGTACAAATGAAAAGATTTCAAATTGACAGCGTTTTTCATTTCACTGAAGTAGACGTTAAATACTTCTATCTTCCTTTCTTTCTTTCATTTTCTCACTGAAACCATGTAGCGTCTTTGATATGCCTTATTTCTTTCCACGCGATCAAAACGGAAGAATCCATTATTTATGAGGTATTGGCAGGATGTAACGGTTTTAACGAGGTCGAATGTTGGGTTTGTGGTTTGTTAATTTAAGTTACCCCGTTTTTATTTGTAATTGATAGAGGATACCTTTTCTCTTTTTTTATACTGAAAATGAAATGAATAAAACGTACAACAATAACAACAATAAAACTTTGAGGTACATGTTGACATTAATGACAAGAATGTATATTTTTCTTTGTGTGACGTTAATTACAATATTGGTATTGTATGTGTTAAAAATGTTCTCAGTGTTATTGTCTCTTTTGTTTCTTTAAAAGTTTGTACTTGCTTGTATTTCCTTGTTTCGAGGATTTCGTTGTTAAGGGTAGCCTTTCAGACCGTTAAATGTCGATTTTCACGGAACGATGGTGATACGTCTGTGTTGTTTCTTTTTACTACTCTACTGCTACTCTACTGTCTTTGCTTGTGGTGGAAGGGTCGTTTTTATAATTATGAAGTTTCAAATTTTAGAATGATGAAATATCACCATCATTCTGGATCATAACACTGTCTTCGAAGTAACTAAGGAACTAACTAATGAAAAGAGTGACGTGCATAATTATTATATGTTGATAGTTTAAATAAACAGGGTGAAAGTCGTTTAAGTTTAAAATGAAGCTAGAACAATATTTGTTTTTTATAAGTCCCAAAAGAAAATTGCGAAGAAATTTTACAAAATTTTCATCGAGTACTTTCAGCTTTATACATGGTTGTCCCGTTATCACGTTTTCAGTATAGAAAAATTTTAAATTCAGTTGATGTCAATAATTAACGTTTCTTAACGTAATGTATTTAAAATAATAAATGTAAATATCGTATCAGTTAATGAATTCAATAGATTTATCTCATCTTGACGGGCTGGACGGTGTCTCTGTGAAATTTCATTGTTATACTTGTCGCTTATAACAACGATCTCTGGCATGATCTCTGGCACTAATAGGAAATGCTCAAAAACTTCAGCCACGAATCACCCCGTCAAGACGATTTACTAAGGTCACCTTAACCCGTCACAAGGATACAAACAACAGTTGGGTAGCCAGTGAGTATTGAACTCGCAACAAATTCACGAGACAAACTTGCTAACCACCATCAAGGTGTTACCCAACATTTTTACGCTGTTACTTCACTCATTACAAGGCTCAAGAGCCACACAAGTTAGAGGGTTATTGAATGGGGATGTAAGAATTGTAGATTATCAGTATATGTAGGATATATAACGGTTAACCCTAGACTTGAGGAGATTAAGACTGTAGTGGTCGAGGAAGCATCCTCTCTGGAGTATTTCACAAAACAACAACACTTGACATGAAGCTGTCCGAATGAAACTTAATTCTTACCAATGGAATATAAAGGGCATAAGGTCCCCCTCTAACGTGCATGGCATGGAGGGTTTTAGCTGTAAAGCTCATAACTGATAGAACTAAAAATGTGGCTCGTCAGATCACATTCCATAATAATAGCGATAGATTAGAGACGTTTTGTCTGTGGGAAATGGGTAGAAAATAATTAATCACCCACAAGGCCGTGTAAACGCTTTTGAACAGTGTCGAGGCTGAAAAGAGATGATCGGGCAGCTCCAGCACAGATATGGAAGCAATACTCCCTTTTTGGTCTGATCTGAATTTTGGAAAGATAGAGCATGGCGAGTGGAGTCAGATACTTTATGGGGCGGTACATGGGGTCAACCTACAAGGGAATCTGAGCAAGAACAAAATATGACCCCAATATCTAGTTTTCACCGGCTCCACCAAAATTGTTCTTATATTGATTCTTACACGGTGTTTCGCAAAGTGTACAGCTTACAAAGGGTAGCGGCACATTTCCGTACTATATTATATATTATGTGCTGTTCGATCACCCTGCACGTTTATGTGGTACTTTTTATACACTGCCATGCATTGGCCGAAAATAAATTATTAATTTTACGACATATCGATCCTTGATGGACCATTTAATGTTGATTTTCTTTAAAAGGATTGACTTGTTTCAGAAACAGGTAAATATTTATCGTTTATATTTGAGTTTTGTTATCGTCCAGGTCCTTGTACCACGGTGATGGTTCAAGGTAGAACCAATGAAGAATAACTCGAACACAGGTATGGAATAACACAGATATATATTACAAATAGAATATATGTACAAAAGAGTAGAAGTGTTAGTAGTAATAATCAGGTTAGGTTAGGGAGAACTATGTTGTCTCGAAGTATCACTATTCCAAAGTCTTACAGTAATCGTCGAGCCGACTGCCCGACTCTGTCTGTCTGTCTGTCTGTCTGTCTGACTCACTCACTGTCTCCGTCCCTCTGCTTCCTCTTGAGGCGCAGTATTTATGGGTTACGGACTAGTCCATTACTATTATGGGTAGGCTCCCATAACAAGTTTATATGCAGTTTCCTGGTTTGGTGATTGATCGCATATAGTTAAGTCTACGTAAGGGTTAAATTAAGTGATCACTTTTGGGAGGGGTCTGGCCCCTCTACAGTGGATGTAATCTGCGTATTCTAGGCCTGTATCAGACGTTAAAACCTTTTGCTGTTCACGCATGTATGAAAAGCCCTATCAGCGGAAGTAACCCCATTTCAGCCTTTGAGCATGCGTAAAAAGAAAAAAAATGGGGGCATGTGTGCTGTCGATCTGAGAGACTAGTTCTCTTTTACTTCGGATCGACATCACGACAGGTGGCAACAGTTAGCACCCCGTGAAATAGATGCAACATGGCGTAGGCAGTATACCTCACTCGTTTTCTGATTCACACAAACAAAGCTAGGCTTAATGAGTATACCTACTGACATGTACGAAAAATTAGAACAAGTTTTTCAGCAACGAAGCTACGGCTTCAAGATTCAATAAGAAACAAACACCATGAAAGAGAGGACGGATAGACGCGCAGCCAGATCACACGTGGGCGTAGCATAAACAGAATTAATTAAATGACGAGTGAGTTATCGCACATTAGTTCTATTGATTCGATTAACATTCGCTGGTGTTTAGATATCCGGCTGTTAAATCACTGGAGATATTTATAGTGACTTACTTTTGCCGGTCAGCAAAGAAATTCTATATCACACAACTAACAGGCTACTGTCAAGAGAAAAAAAAGGGGTAAAACTTTGGAGGAGAAGAATTAATATAATAATGCAAATTTTAAAATAGGTGAAACTTCTTAGATTTACACGTAAACATGATTTCATGAACATTAACTCACTTTGTGTAAAGGTGCTCTTTTTATCAGAAAGGATATAAAACAAATCTCTATATGTAATACTAAAACCCTAATCTTGTATGTGTGTGTGTGTGTGTGTGTGTGTGTGTGTGTGTGTTTGTGTTTCCGAGATACAGCTTGAACGATATATAATATCCTAATTTAGGAGCATATCGTATCTTGAACCATTGCCGAGTGCGGTACCAAATTTCAATAAATTAAACAAGGGATTCTTGGGCGAGCGCCATTTTTAATAGGAAATTCAGTATTTGTTTTCAGTGTACATTCTTATACCAATCCGCGTATATAAACAAACATTTGCATATTATATTCCAACTATTATGTGTGTGAAAAATAATAAATATTCCATAGTATATTATAATAACATTATTAAAATGAATTTAACACATATATTTATATTTATACAATTCACTGCATACATTAGGACTTTTTATATAAACTACTTGAAAGGTGAATAGGCTATATGTGTCACATGACTTGATGGTAAATAAATAACAATGCACGCTGATTTGCTGCCGTTACCTATGTTGAAATAAATGCGAGAAAGAAACAAGAACGTATAATAAAAAATATACTGATTATTTTGAAAAGACCTACATCTGCTATTATTCCAAATTTTCAAGCAATGTGTTAACTATGAAGCCCAGTGGAGCAATAAATCTACCCTTATCGTCTTCAGCATGAATTATTAATTTTATATTCTAAGTACATTTAGGGAAGAAATTTCTCTTTTAATATAAAGAGGTAAAACGTATATATATATATATATATATATATATATATATATATATATATATATATATATATATATATGGTGTCCCAAAAGTCATCAATGAATTTCAAAATTGTATAAGTCCTTTATTTTTTAACTTTAATTCACAATGCCATAGTATTATATAGAATCCATATGGGAAATGAATTTACACAAGTTGAGAAAGATTGCATCTTTGAAATGACATCCATTTTCAGCTTCGTATGAACATGTCCTTTCTAAGGTATTTCCCATCACTGTCATCAGTGTTTCAACCTCTAGTGCTTTGATGACTATTTGAATTTTGTCCTTCCGTAGTTTGAGAGTCATAAACTTTTTCTTTGGAAGTGGCGCATATGATGGACACAGGGCTTGTCTGATCTGCGAAACGTGGTGGCCAATTTATACCGCAGTCGCGAGAAATTTTTTTCTCCAAAAGATTTGCCTGAAAAACAAGATTGTGGCACTTGTAGTACGAGCTGTTGCCCCACCTCCACGTCCCATCTTCTTGTGCAGAAACAAGTTGATAAAATTTTAAAAAATCGTTGGGGTGACGTCCGAGAAATGCAAACCTGTCGCTTGGATTTTCTTCGATACTCTCCCTTACTCGCTAAAGTACTCCTTCGTTTCTAATCGAACGTGACCTTCCACGAAGTGCAAGGTCACTTACTGAATCTTTACTATCAAAAATTAGAGAATATCTTACACCGTCATGGCGACGATATGAGTTTGAATTATTGATCCTTGGTTTTGGTAGAAAGATTTCACAACTTGTGTTTATTTTTCAGTGGTTTATTTTTGCAGATTAATTTCCAAAGCCTTCTTTACAAGATAACCGAATGAAAACTAAAAAAAAGTAAATAAAAAAAATGTGATTAAAATATCAGTCACCTTGGCGACTTTTGTGTCGCTCTGTATAAAACTCCATCGATAAAACATTCATGTATATATTACTGACTTTTTTTTTATATCGCTGATGTTTCTGCGTATAGCGATTTGCTAAACGACGCTTAGATGTAGAACGAGGCTGAAAGTGTGAAGGCGCTAGTGATGATCGAACTCGCTATTAATTGATATGGCCAGACAAGCTTACTAAACATTAAACCACGCTGAAGTGCTCTAATGTGTATAGGCGAAGATCTAATTACAGGTGTTTTGAGTAACATATTGATCTTTAGGTATACTTGCAGTTTTGGGCCCCAAAATAAATATGTGTATATGTAAATGTGCTTCATTGTTTATCTATAGCCACGTACATTTATTGTATGTTTATGTATGAAAAGCAAACCAAAAATCTAGAACCTTCGCTTACCAGATTTGTGGCAACCAATCCTCGCGCCAAATCACAGCTTCTATCCTGTTTCCATATCCTGTTTGTTTTCTTCTTTTTTTAAAAATCAAAAAAATTAGTTTAACATATATAAGGGACACTCCGAAAGTAATGCCAGCTGTTTCTACAACAGGTACAACGAGAACAATAATAAGACCGTTGTTAGAGCAAGTTTTCAGCTACAAATCGCCGCCCTAACCCCGTATTGACCGCTACAAGCTATGCGTTGTCGCCAACGATCAATAAAATCCTGTATGTCAGCAATGACGGCGTCTATGTCAAAGGAATATTTCTCCTTGTTGTCCATTGTTCATCGACCGGAAGAGATGAAAGTTCGACACGGCCAAACCCGGTAAACATTCAGCAAATCCTGGTGAAGGTTACTAGGTGCAAATTTACCCCTTGAAAGAATTCAGTGGCACACCGTTGTGTGTTTTTTTTTTTGTTTTTTTTGTTGTTGTTTTTTTTACATACTTTCATGTCAGCCGTCATTTGCCATACTGCATCTCAGCTGCTAGCTAATATTTTTATTATTAGTTTTTGACGGAAAGTATCAAATTATAACACATATGATATCTTGGCTAGCATAAAATAGGTGGCATTACTTTCACAGCGAGTATCGTATATCCAAATTTACTTAAATGAAGATAGATAGATAGATACATAGATAGATAGATAGATAGATAGATAGATAGATAGATAGATAGATAGATATTAACAGAACCAGATACTTAGATAGATAGATAGATAGATAGATAGATAGATAGATAGATAGATAGATAGATAGATAGATAGATAGATGTAAAAGAATCAGATAGATAGATAGATAGATACATACATACATACATACATACATACATACATATATATGAACAGAATCAGATACTTACATAGATAGATAGATATTAACAGAATCAGATACTTACATAGATAGATAGATAGATAGATAGATATAAAAGAATCAGACAGATAGATAGATAGATACATACATACATACATACATACATGCATACATATATATGAACAGAATCAGATACTTACATAGATAGATAGATAGATAGATAGATAGATAGATAGATATTAACAGAATCAGATACTTACAATGATAGATAGATAGATAGATAGATAGATAGATAGATAGATAGATAGATAGATAGATATAAAAGAATCAGATAGATAGATAGATAGATAGATACATACATACATACATACATGCATACATATATATGAACAGAATCAGATACTTACATAGATAGATAGATAGATAGATAGATAGATAGATAGATAGATAGATAGATAGATAGATAGATAGATAGATAGATAGGTGGATGGGAATAGAGTTAGATAAATTACTAATTTCAGGAAACTTCATCATACCACCATCATGATAATATCAGATACATGAGCGCCGTAATATGAGTAATCAAAATGCTTTTCGTTCATTCCCTAAATGGATGAACAGACGTCGAATCGCTTATTGCCTGCATATCGTCAATCGGCGAATTTGTTTTTGAAAAACCGACTACGTGAACGAACACCAATAGGAAATCGTTTACCGGACTTTCGATGTGAATGATGTTATTTAGAAATTCCTCTCCTGCCATTGTTTATTCATTTAAATCTAAGTTCCATATGTTTGATTGTAGCGAAAAAGAAAATAACTTTCCTCTCCGTTTACACAAAGAATTTAATGATAGTAGTAATGCGTGTTGTTCTTAAGTAGACCTAGCTGAGTTTGGGCACAAATATGGGGCACCCAATGAGGATAGACATCGCTAGTCCACTGCACTAGCTTCGTTAACTACTACCCTACGTGGAGATGCCTTCATAATACTACGCTTAACTTAGTTTGGCCCATGATCACAAGTTTGGGACACCCAGTGAAGATCTCACTCACTACACAGTAACAATAGTCAGCTGGAATAACTCGTCAACCATTTCTTCGCACTAAGGTGCTCTTTTATTATTTACTAAGCTGAACTTAGTTTGGCACAAGCCCACAAGTATGAGGCACCCAGTGAGGATCAAACTCATTACTCGATAATAATAGTCAACCGGAATAGCTCGTTGACCGTTACTTCATGCGGAAGTACTCATTTATTTACTTAGCTCATTTTAGCTTGCTACATGGCCACAAGTATGGTGTTACCCAGTGAGGATAGCGATCACTACTCAGTAATATAGAGTAGCTCGTTAACCATTACCCCGCTGAAAGATTCTCATGTATTTACTAAGCTTATCTTAGTTTGACATGAGGTCACAAGTATAGTACACCCAGTAAGAATCTAATTGAATAATCACTAATAATAGACAAAGTAACTCGTTAACCATTACCCTACGCAAGGGCGCTCAGTTATTTATTTTGCATAGCTTAACTTGGCACAGTGCCACAGGTATAAGACACCCAGTGAGAATCAATCTGACTAATAAGTAATAATAGTCACTTAGAATAACTCGTTGACCATTACCCCGCTCAGTGGCGCTCAGATATTTCGCAAGCTTATATTGAAAAAACATGAAAAATCGATTATTTTGCTACGCAGCAATAGTCGTCCTCAAGTTGCAAATGCGACGCAGCAGACGATGTGATATGAGATTCTTCTAGATTTATCATATTCTCCAATTCTTGGTAATCTTCAGACTAACCGTTGTTTTGCTCTCTGCAACTCTCTGGCTTTGTCAACAGTCTGTACACGTTCGCAAAATTTCTCAAAGAATTAAATGATAACCGGAATCTTTCTTTTATGGTGGAATACCTAATTTATCTGAAAGGTAACGGAAGTTCTCATAGAGCCACGTAAAAAAAAAAGACTGAATAATGCGGCTACGAATTTTCGAAATGTTCTGCAGCTTCCTTCCTCGAGATGTTACATCACAGATGTTCCCTATTCCTATGGCAAATGTTCAGTTGAGTTCCATACTTTAGTTTCTACAGCTGACCCGCCATGCTACCTTCATAGAGTCAAATCACTATAATTGCCCCGTATTCCAATTGTAAGGAGGAAGCCCCATTCAATCAGCTTTTTTCTAAGAATCGCTTCTTTGTGGAACAGAACTCTGCGTGGATGTTCCTCTCCTGCCATTGTATATTCCTTAAACAAAACAAGCTTAACGTCTCAAGACGAGGGCCAATCTTCACTTACTACCACCTCCTCTTTCATTCATATTACACACTTTATACATCGATGTCATTTTAACAGTAACCCTCTACCTTTGGTGGCTCTTGAGACTTATATTTAGTGAGCCTGTTGAACTAACTAGATGCAACCGTCATAACTAGATGCAACCGTTAGCAGTTTTTATTTATTCTCGCACTTCATGCCTGTGAAACTCCCTTTTGATTTCTTGCTTCCCTGATAACTACAATCTTCAAAACTTTAAATGCATTTTCTGTCTTTTTGACACCTGTTACTTGTTTGCCCTTTCCTCAATGCTTCCCATCTTCAATCTTCTCATTCTAATTCAATTTCACTCCCTGTACCCTCTCTTGTTTGGGGTGAAATGATTAAATATATATATATATGAATAAAACATTTTGTTAAAAAACGCTGGGAACATTTGCATCAACCAAATACACTATTTTATCGTCCGTACGCCAAGTTCGCCTCGTTTCGGAAAAGAAAGAAATCATTAAAATATGTTGTCAGAAGCTTTCAAGGGATTAAAAGTTTATTTTCGATTGCTGATGGCGGCCTATTTTCCACGTGAGTGAAAATAACGTGTTCTTTCAGGCTTCAGAACAGTTATTTGCTTTTAATATATCAAACAACACGGAGTCTTTTTTTTAAACAGATTTCAACCTGCGAAGACGATGGTTCACACGTTAGACATTATCAAGTATTATCATAATAGCCTCATCCACATGTAAAAAAAAAAAAGGCTAAAAATAATGGAGGCATTATTAATAAAAAGAACAAAAAGCCAACACTCAATAATATCAACTCTGAACACGGCGACTACTTCCCATCCCTGTAGAGACATATATTGGCGGGGGGGGGGATGCATGACAAACTGGTAAAAAGTTTTCGTGTGAAGCGTTTCGTCCTTTAGGACTTCATCGGACAAAACGCGTCACATGAAACCTTTTATCCACTTTGTCATAGATTTCCCCGCACTCCAATATTGTTCTTGATATATAAAAATTCATATATCAGATATATATATAAATCTAAGTGTTCAGTTAAAAAAATAATGGGTAATAGAATAGCCGAAAGCCTTCGGATATTGTTATATACCGTACCTATGAACACTAATGTGTATGTCCTAATCCTCATAAATACGTTGGACACAATTGTAAGTGGGCGTAATATTCTAAGTAGTCCACCACTAGCAGTGGTTTACCTACTTCACGGCACTGGCGAGTACTGTATTTTGTTGATGTTATAAAAATTACCATATCATTTCCAACCTCCGTTTTGGTTATTCCTCATTCAGTAACCTTTTCTAGGTTACAACAGATATATAGAACATTTGGACAGTTTTTACACACTTTATGCCCAGAAAAGAAAATACTTGTATGAATGCAAGAAAAATTGTATATAAAGCTTAAATTCAGTAACTTGTCAGTTGTCTTTAATAAAACATGTACAAAAGAGGGGTTGCTGCCCAAATAGATAGATAGATAGATAGATAGATAGATAGATAGATAGATAGATAGATAGATAGATAGATAGATATTGTAGGCCAAAAGTTTGGGGGCTAACCACTGGTTTTAATAATTAGTAAGTTTACCTAAAATTTAAAATTAGTAAGTTAACTAAGATTTAAAATCATCCTAAGATTAGCATTAGACATCAACGTAGATATGGTAAAAAGGGCTAACGTTTTAAGGAAACTTTATGCAGTAATGGGTTAATTTCGTTATTATTCTTATAATTGTTTGTCTATATTTCTGAGATGAGGTATTGTAATAATTTATATTATCTACATTGTCTTTATTGTCATGTTTATTGGAATTTCGACCTGAACGCTTTATTTCGTCCACCAAGGTGGATTTTTCTAGTTTCACGTGGCATGCCTCTTATAGACGTCTCAGTTATTTCCGTTAAACTCAACTCACCAAGATTTTTTTTGTTCACAACTGCCGTAGCCAGGTATTGAAGTCACAACTATTTGGGTCAAGTTTTAAGGAAACTTTACGGAGTAATGAGTTAATTTCGTTATTATTATTATTATTATTATTATTATTACTATTATTATAATTTGTCTATATTTTCGAAATGAGGTATTGTAATAATTTATATTATCTACATTGTCTTTATTGTCATGTTCACGACTTTTCGGTCGTTCTATGATCCTTCCCTCTTCAAGTAATTTGAAATTTCGAACTGAACGCTTTATTTCGTCCACCGAGGTAGATTGTTCGAGTTCCACGTGCCATGCCTCTTCCGGACGTCTCAGTTATCTCCGTTTAACTCAACTCTCCAAGATTTTTTTTCACCACTGCCGTAGCCAGGTATTGAACTCACAACTCTTTGGGTCAAGTCACTGGATCAAACCAACGCTTTTATCAACTGGGCCATGTGTGACAATAAAGTCCGAGCAATGTAAATAATGTAAATTATTATTATTATTGTTGAATATGTGATAAAACCCTTCGGGGAGATAAGCCCCACGAGTTTTGAATTCAGAGTTATTGTTCACCTCCTCGAGCGGTTGCCAACCAAGACTAAAGAGCACAGTCTGTCCTATTATTTAACCCATAGATAGGGGAGACGATATGTTGGATTCATACCTTCCATGAAGGTATTTGCGCTTCTATATATATAAAGTTGGAGCTTCTGTCTGTCTGATTGTTATCAAACTCTTCCTAGGGTTTTGGAGATAGACCCCCTATAACCATATATATTCTGAAACTACATTACGCAGGGTGCTTGGATAATTATATTTCATTTTGATCAAAGGGGGGACCCGAAGGGGTATAACCCCCCCCCCCAACACACACACACACTGAATTTTTTTTCCCTTTGATATAAATTAAATTTAGATTTGAACAAATGAACGGCTCCTAGGGCACTTGGATAAGTATATTTCATTTTGATCAAAGGGTGTCCATGGGAGGGGGACACCCCCCACTGAATTTTTTCCCTTTGATTTAAATTAAATTTAAATTTGAACAAAGGAATGACTCCTATCCAAAATATAGAAGGTGAAAGCCAGAAGATGGAGGTCACATCGGCAAGATCAAAATAAAACAATATAGACGTCAAGTTGAACAAGAAATCACCAATTAGTGGGTAGTGCCTTACAATACATATTTGTTGCGACCATTCAACTATCATATCAATGTTGAAATCTGATCATCAATTCATTCAATCAAGTATTCCATCGAATACATATCAAAGGGGTCAGATCAAGCTGTTTTTGCACAACCCCTCACTGAAAATGTTTTAAATTAAATTTAAATTTGAACAAGGGAATGACTCCTATCCAAAATATAGAAGGAGAAAGCCAGAAGATGGAGGTCACGTCAGTAAGATCATTCAGTAATATTGAAATGCATCATTTTTCTCCACAAATTATAACAGTGATTTAAAACCAATCATCATTATCTTACAAAACAAATGTGTGATACGCAGCAAGGCGCGGGTAATTCGGCTAGTAATTGAATATAATGAAATCGACTGGAATTCGAACTCGGTTCACTATAACCACTCTCTGGCTGACTAAGTTAAGCTCTAATTCACGAGGACCCCAAGAGTCCCCCTCATTCGGTAAATAATAATTTAATGAAGAATTATCTTATCTTGGCGGCTAGCCAAGCGTAATATTTTCCCAAAGCTCGGGACTTCTATCTCGAGTCCCTAAAAACATTGGCGTCTGTCGCCTGGGATTTGAAAAATCATTCGCCTAATTCTAATTTTCGTAGAACTTGACTCACTAATAAATAAAAACAATAAAAGAATTTGGTTTCAACAACATTTCCTAAGTAATTTAATAACAGTAAACCTATGAGATTACGCGGCCATAGATATTATGAATTACGCTAAATCATGATAAAAGTCTATGTAATCAGTCGGGTTAAAAATTGTAATTCTTAGGGAAGCATACAGGCCCCAATGATTTTCTACATTATCATTCTGATTGTTTTTCTGGCAGTTGATCTCATTCTTTTTGCTTTAAAGTAATCTTATATATAAAGTACAATGTATGTGTTTGTGTGTGTGTGTGTGTGTGTGTGTGTGTGTGTGTGTGTGTGTGTGTCCAAGAAACTCCTCCACTCATAGCTCATTCAAAAGCCCTAAAAAAAATTTAGGCGCAGGGGACAATTTTCGTTTAAGGTTTGCTAGATTATGCGAGGTTGAAAATATATATTAATATATTATATTAGCCGCTAGCGTTGTTTCATGGCTCAAGGGGAGTAACTCTTATTTTCCTCTTGTATCCCAAATTGCAGCTAGCTTAAAATTTTAAGCTAGCTTAAAAGCGGCCCTATTATGCGGCATTTAAGCTAGCTCCCGTGGAGGACTCTTGGTTTGGCCATCATCACAATAGCTAGGGAGGAGGAGATGCGATAGGCATCAATGAACTACAGAAGAACTCAAAATTGATCGCTGCATTTAAGTATTGAATTAATGTTGAAGCTTACCTTTCAAAAGTTCAAGGATATTTCTTCTGCTGCCACTTAATTTAAAGACGATTTGATGTACGTTGATCCTTATATTCCGTACAAACAATTATTTTGATTGCGTGGGTGACAGAACATGTGACAATTTATAAGATAAAATTAATATAAAGATGGAAAAAGTAGAAATTAGAATTCGTTATACATTCAACATTTGAAGAGTTAGAGAAACATAACAGCTAATTAAATAAAACCTGTATTACGGAATCTATATGAATAAATGCGAAATTGGAGTTCTCCCACGAATTCTGAGATTAAAAAGGATCAACTCTACTTTACAGCAATTTACATACAAAATGAACATATTCAAATGGGCGCGTGATCGAGTGGTTAGAACATTCGCTTTTCGACTGTGAGACCCGGGTTCGAATCTCATCGTTGTCGAGTTATCGCGTCTTCTGAATGTTATCAGCCTTTGAAAATTGCTTGAAAACCATACCAAGCCTAGTGAGTGAAATTTATTAGACTGAACTATTTTGGAGCAGTTGATGGTTGTGCTAGCACGAATTCACAAGTCATTGTGACCGAGGGTTTGAGCGTACTGGCCTTGTTTTAAAAAGAAAAATGTTTATCACGCGCTCTTTCCCAGAAACTGTAACTGCTCTCCGGTGCAGTATAAAAATGAAAAAAAAACAAAACAAACAACAGAAATGTATCTCAACAGGCGTCTGCAACGGGGATTGCCTATCCGCCTTAGTATACAGGCACACTCAGATACGAGCAGCCAGCCACCACTACAGACTTAACGTAACGCGGCGCCTTTTACAGAGTGCACCTTACTGTAAACAAAAAATCAGACTCATAATAATGAAAAAGGGTAAATAATACATTAATGGTCATCATTATGATGGAATCCATTGGTACAGTGTTAGGGTTCGGGTTAACTATCTGGGATGCATTTTATGATGGAGAATGTGACGTAGCAACTCCAAGACGGAATTGGAATAGCGAAAGATGCCTTTCAAAGGCTAAACAAAATATCAGGAAACAGAAAATTGTCACCAGAAACGAAGAATACTGAACTCTCGATTCTCTTAGTGAATGTTGGACAGTTTCCACACAGATGGGAACCTGAGACAACGATGATGTCGTTCTACAGAGGAATGCTGAGAATATCATAGATGGAGCATCAGAATCATAATAAAGATATGTGTAATCGATCGGATCAGGAGGGGGTGAATGTATTTCGTATGGAAGCATACTGGTTCAAGCCCTACTGACTTGGATGTCATGTATTGGAACGGTTATCGGCGCAGAAAAGCGAAATCGGCGTGTTGTATCCATCTCTACTCCTGCCAGCTGTGGTAGAGTAGACTGTGCTTTCTTAGCCGTGGTCAGCAACCAATCTAGCAGAAGGATAACACTAAATTCAATACAGTATGTAACCGTTGGAAAGTTTAGCGAGGTCAAAATTAAATGTGGTGCAGGGTTGGGAGAATATATGGTCTCGGATGTGATCGAATAAAATTATTTTCTGTATTAATTCCGATCTAAAACATTTTTAGCGACATTTTCAACTGGTTCAATGTAAGCTACATCGAAATGACCTGAAGAACCTAACAGCTTTGATAATTTGATACTCTGTTTAATACAACCCCCGTCCTATAATAGAGGCTAATTTTAATGTATTTTACGCAAATATGGCGCAATACAATCTTCCTGATTTCTGTCTGAATTTCTGAGATGAAGAGTTATCATTATTTACATGTCAACTATTGTCTTCATTTTGTTTTTATTATCGCAACGTTTCGAGCGTCGTGCTTTCTAACCTTCATCAGGGGCATGTCGATACGAGTAATCTTCAGTGAATTTCGAATTGACCCCAGAGAATGAATTTGATGACATCGTAATTGTGATTGCAATCCCTGGGCTGGGTAGTGCGTTCTTAGGATCAGCATAAACGTCTCGAGCAATAATTGAACAGTACTATAAATAATAACAAGATTTGAATTTTTGTAGATCAAAATTAACCGGAAAGCAAGAAGCCAGAAGAAAGTTCCACAAGCGAGAAATGCAAGAAAAGAAACTCTTAGCATAGAACTTACGGTTGCATCTAACCATTTCAATTTTAAAAGGATGAGACCATGCCACCACTCTAGTACTGCGATTAAATACATAAATGGTTTGCTTAAGACCATATATAAATACCTATGCTGATGATCACAATGTTATATGGATGCACCTCCAAAAGTCTAGATGAACAGATCTTGGTAGCTGGTCTCGCCTCTGGCCGAGGTTTAACAGCCCAGTGGGGGTGAAAAACTGGCTGGTCCCATTCAATGCCTCGAAAACCAAACTGATGACGTTCCATCATGACCAAGCGAAACCCTGAATTTTCACATGTCATGATGTCTAAGGGAGGCTCCGTGCCTTAAGAGCCAGTTGGGAAACTCAAGCCAAACCTCACGTGGAACTCGTACATAGGATCCATCGCTAAAGATAGTGGAAAATATTATCGATTCCCTATACCGCTCCCGTATGTACCCGACTCCTCTTGCTATCCTCTGCCATGCGGATGCTTCCCCGATCACTATAATCTTAACCCGCAAAGTGTTGATAAACCGTAAAAAAACAGTCAATTCAAAGAGCTGTTACTTTGTGGAACAGACCCATCCTCATTCCCTTTGTATTCCATTAGTAAAAAGCTCTATTCGGCTAACATCATCCCAAGAACATTGCCTACAGTCTGATCACGCTAGTTCTCGTTCAATCACCAAACGTAAGCAGTGTCGAGCCCAGTCAGCACTTAAATGAGGGAATGCTTCGGAACATCGAATACTGTAAGCAACTTCCTACAATCCAAAATATATTTCAGCCTTAAATAAACCACAAAGGGTTGATAAATCGTAAAAAAACAAATCAATCAATCAGTCAATACCAAGAACTGCTACTTTGTAGAACAAACTCCCAAGAGGATGCTTCCTTGATCACTACAGTCTTAACCTGTTCAAGTTTAGGGTTAACCGTTATCTTCCCCACATATCCTCATAAACTGTGCCACTTACTCTTTAACCCTCTACCTCGAGTGGCTCTTGGGACTTGTACAGGGTGAACATCATTGTAAAAAAAAATAGAAAAAAACAATCTACCCTTGTAAATTAAATAAAGGATTAAACTTGAAATTCTCTGAAGGTTACCCAGATCGACAAGCACTTGATGAAGGCCAGAGAGCACAACGGCTGGAAAGTTGTGATAATAACAACAGGCGAGAACAATAATAAACATGTAAATAACAATCTTACTTCTCTTTGCTAGACCATGTGTTGTACTAAACTAAGCTTTAAATGTTAACCTGGAGGACAGAAAATGAAATCAACTGTAGATTGTATAGCGTCAATCTATTTGGCTGTGGCGTTCTGTCCAAAAATCCATAACACAGCCTTGATTGGGCTTCGACAACTGGTCACTGAAGTACCATGCTTGCAAATTCAACTTCCTTAATTGCTATTTCCATTCAGGAATTAGACGATCATGGACCTCCACCATTTCCTTTGCTTTACCTTTACATTCTCAAGGTTTTGCTTGGGAAAGACAGTGGTATGGTTTCTGATTGTCTATTCCTCGTGTTTGTATTCAGAGTTGCCCTTCGCCTAGACAAAATGCCAACCAAGGCTAAAGAGCTCATACTTACCTGTTATTTAACCGATGTTTGCGGGGTGGGGGCGATTTCATGACTCCCCAAGGACTAGAGCATTAAATGAACGAAAACTGTCCCAGTCGAAATGTTCTTTGCTGTTAACCGATTCTCCACCCACACCTTATCACTTGTAAATTGACCTATGCGGGTGGCTAATAGACATGAGGGTGTATCATTATTATTTTGGTTTTTTTTATAGGCCTTTACACTAAAGCATATTTCAAGTTCACTTCTAAAGACTTATACAAAGATTTATACCATTAATGTGGCCGTACACATATCCTCGTGTCTAGGAACCGACTCTGGTGACGTGAATTTTTTCGTGAATTGTATTGATTGATTGATTCATTCATTCATTTTTTACGGCTTACCAACCTTGTGCAGGTTATTTACAGTCAGAAAATATTTTTAGATTATAAGAATTCTTTGGGTATAATAATGATTTATTGATACAAGTCCTACTAGCCAAAGCAAATTTAAAGATTTTATTTTGCAACAAGTATTTATAGTGATTTTCCAAGCGTAGCTTAGATGCGGCTCAAGGTCGAAAGTATGGGGCACCCAGTGAGGACGGAACTCACTGCTCAGTCGTAATTGTTCTAGCGAGACAAGCTTGCTAACCGTTACACCGCCTCGAGGTGCCCTGCAACAAGTATTTATAAACCAAACTAATATACCGAGTGTAGCAGCAAAATTGCCCAAATCGTGTAACAGCAAAATTGTACAATTGTTAGATTAAGATTTGATCCGTTGTATCTTAGAAAGGATTAAAGATATCTTACTGGAATTCTCCTGGATTTTTATAACATTATTGGACTCTAATTTGAACAATAAAAATGTATTTAGCTCCAAGTTGAAATGATGATTCTTCTTCCTGTTGTAACCTCCTGGTTCAGTTTTTTTCTATACCGTTCTCTCTTTTAAAACTTATTCACCATTCTCTTGATGGTTCTTGAATGGAATTTGAAGGTGGAAGCCAGAGTATGAATGTTGGTACCATTGCTGAATGCCAGAATGATCTTTTTCCTCTCACCATTGCTCAGTTGGGAAGACAGTGAGGCTGACACGAAACAAATTTAACCTGTTCCATTTCTAGGTGAATAACTCAAAGGGTTTTTCAGTGATTCTTACAAGTGGTGCCAAGATGGCTAAACGTCTTATCTGAACACCTGGAAGAAGAAATTCAATTAGTTTAGTGTTTTTTTAGATATTAAACATTTTGTGGAATGAACAATTATTCCATGTGGCTCAAAGTGGAGTGCAATAGTGTTATAAAAACCTCGGAGAAGTCGATTAAGATATCTAATTATTTTTAAGATACAGTGGTTCAAATCTTAATCTAACAATTGAATAATTTTGCTGTTACACAATTTGGACGATTTTACTGTTACACCCGGTATATATTGATCCGGTATTTTTATTACTTCAAACGTTATGTGAACACACCAGAGGACACATTTTCTGAGAGTGAGCAGATAGGGACATTCGAGAAAAATATCAGAATGGAGAAGTCTGCTTTCTTTAAAAGCGAAAATTGAGCCTTGCTGGACTGCGTCGCTCTCTGTAAATGGTGGTTTCTCCTACACAGGAGGTCGCATCTTATCTTTCGGAGAACACATTTCTTTTATTATGATTTCTCTAATGTGCAAGTTGTTAGACTTAATACACACTATTTAATAAATAATAAAAATAAGTAGTGTCCAATATAATAATGTTTGCATTAATATATGCTGTACTGCTTGGCATTCGCGTCGGAAGCTCCAATACGGATATTTCAGATTGTTTGGGTGTCAATTTGAGGACAATACAGAGGATTGGAAAGAGTTGGAGATGTATAATTGTAATTACGATGTTTGGAGTAATCACTAGTGATTGCCACGTTATGCTTCAATTCCTCTTCCCACAGGGCCTCAGACTCAACACGGAGGCCTACATCAAGTGCCCTGAGGAGGTAGTGCTGCCCTGGGTCAAGAGGGTGGTTGCTGGAAGAACCTATGTTTGGAAACAGGACTCTGCATCGTGCTACACAAGCAGGAAAACACAGTCATGGATATCAGACAATTTCTGCGATCACATAACCCCTTATATCTGGCCACCTAACTCCTCAAACTGCAACCCTCTTGGTTATTAGATGTGCAGCGCAGCTGAGTGACAAACTATCAAAACTCCATGTGGCACCAACGATGAACTGAAGACAAGGATTATGGCAGCATTCACCAACTTAAACAAGGAGACCGTCCAGAAGAGATGAAGGAGATTCCGAAGTCGTCTGGAGGCCATGTTTGAAGCTAATGGCGATTTTATTGAATTAATTTACTCTTTAGTACTTCAAGATATATTTGTGTAATTTTGGTAAACATATCTGTTAAAATGAGATGTCAGTGTTATTTTCATTTTCGTGTAATTTAAACGACAATTTATCCATCCCACCCATATATATATATATATATATATATATATATATATATATATATATATATATATATATATATATATTAAAGTAAAACCAAAACCTTTAATGGAAGCAACGGACAACTTTTCAAAACACATAAATACCATTAAACAAGATAAAATCTCGAACAAGTACAACAATAAGAAGAAAAAAAAAATGAGTAAAACCTTAAGGCAAACACCTACCTAATCAGTAAAGTGCTCAACCCCTAGATTACCTATACCAGTTGTTCCCAAACAATGCGGCGCGCCTCATATAGCAGGTGAGGTGGAATGACAGAAAGACAATCAAAGATTTAGAAAAAGTTTCAAAAAATTCATATGCCATAAAACTAAAAATAATTATGATTTCAAAATTTTAAATATTATGATGCATTACTTGTAATTGCATGCATGAGTCCCAGTATAAATTGTTATAAATAATTATTGACCGATTTTATCATTGTGATATTTTTGCATTTTATCAGGTATTAAAAACATAGTATAGTAAGATCCGAAAATTGGAGGACAGAGTCATCAATGATAATGTTCTGCTTTCGAATCCACAGTATATTTACTAGGAAGGTAGGGAGTAATGAGTTGGTTAATGTATTTTGTTAGTTGATATACAGGAGTTGGAATTTGTGATATGATATATCAACTAACAAAATATAGTAAATATAGTGTTAAGTCAACATTAGAAGTAATCCAAATCCTAAAAAGTGAAAAACCCAACAACGAAATCATAGTTTCACTCGATGTTGAAAACTATTTACCAATGTCCCTGTTAGTGAAACTATTGACATAATTATAAGAAATATATACAGTAAGTCATCTTTACCCCAACTTAAAATTAATCCTAATATATTACGGAAACTACTACTAGCTTGTACTACTGAAGTCCCTTTCTTTGATCATAATAATAATAATATATATACAACGTGATGGTGTCTCTATGGGTTCAGTACTGGGTCCGACATTTAGCAATTTCTACAAAAATCTTCGAAAATAAGATATTTACAGATTTTAAAAAAACATCCATCTATCTAAGATACGTTGATGATATTCTTACGTAAGTTAAAAATACAGATGAAATACTTCAACTTCAAAAACGTTTCCAAAATAATTCTGTCCTTGAATTCACGTATGAATTCAATACTACTAATAAAATTCCTTTCTTTGACATATTGATAAACACAAATAATAACAAATTTACTATTTCGCCATACAAAAACCTACCAGCATAAATTCATGTACACTTAACTACAAGAGCGAATGTCCATATTACTACAAAATAGCAATTATAAAAAATCTAATACATCGTGCAGAAACTAATTCATCCACAAAACAGATTTTTTTACAGTGAACTAAAGAATATAAAACAAACACTTATTAATAATAGCTTTCCAAACTATATAGTTGATGAACAAATAAGATGCTTTCTTAGAAATCTCAATACTAAGCAAATAGTACATAATACTGCTTCTACTAATCTCAAACATATTAATCCCCTATATCGTAATCAAATGCATACTAATTATAAACAAGATGAAAATATACTAAAAAAAATAGTATATACTAATATATCTACAACAGGTCCGAGGAAAAAAATTAAGTTAATCATATACTACACTAAATCTAGTATATCCAACTCAATTATTCGCAATGATTCTTCTCCCCCGGTTAGCGATTTGCAAAAAACCAACATAGTTTACAAATTCAAGTGCCCTTTGGGAGATTGTACCTCCAACGAATTAAATAATATTTATATTGGTCACACCACAAACTCGCTTTCACGACGCTTGACACTACATTTGAATGATAACTCTAACATTTTTATTCATTTAAAACATCATGCCTGGCTACATACACAATTCCGGAAAATCCTTGTTGAAAAACTCTACTATACTTAAACATAAAAACAATAAACAAAAACTAAAAATTCTTGAAGCTATATACATAAAACAGTTGAAACCTAGCCTGAACAAAATAAACTATGAAATCTCCCCAAATATTCTTAAATGCCTATAATTGATAACAGAAGCCATTGGTTTATACCAACGGCTTCCCATACTTAATACTTCACGAATTCACTCTCGCGTGGTCATGTGTGACGTCATGAGCTGCGGTACGATTTTCGCTTCCAGCGTCTTATATGCACGTGTTTATCGTTGCTTGGAAATCATCCATGTAAACAGAAACAGACTATCATCACTTTCTCGTCCGTATATAGCTAAATATATTGTACTCTAATTGTCATCTTTGATAATGGCTTATGTAAGCCGAAAGCTTAGATTGGATTAAAAAATATGTATCAATATTGTGATTTTCTTTCTTCGTTTAATGATAATGTTATTAAACTTATCAGACGATATGAAAAGAATTTACATAAAATAAATAGACAACACTAGTCTATATTATTTAATGAAACATGTATGAATGAAAAAATGCTGCTTAAATACACATACAATATATATATATATATATATATATAATTTATTCAAAAATTATAACATAAATATGTTATAAAATCACTACAAAATATATACCATCACTTCATAAACACCAGAAGTGTTGAAACAAAATGGCTATTTTTGTAGTGATTTTTTAACATATTTATGTTATAATTTACGAATATATATATTTGCTCTACTCTGTATTGAGCACTCTTTCAAGAATAGCATTTTTTGATTATTGGAATTTATTCCATATACACCAGTCCTATACTTGGATATATATATATTATAATATTTTTTTATTATAAACGATTATAATAAAAACATTTTACATCGCTACTTAAAAACTTTCATGTTTCAATACTATGATTGTACTTCGTCAGGCGATGGTAGATAACTTGTAATAAAAACGTAAATGCTACGAACTGTGGATTTTTACTCCATCTGTTCTGTCTCTTATTTGTACACACACACACACACACACACACACACACACACACACACACACACACACACACACACATACATACATATATATATATATATATATATATATATATATATATATATATATATATATATATATATTCCGGCAAGCCATGAGAGAAATGATAATCACATATCTACGCCGATGAAAGTTGTGTAGATTGACAAATTTAGCTGAAGAGACATTTTACACGAGTTTCGGTAAGATTCTTCGACTTGAGTCTGACTGCGTTCACGAGCGCAGCGATTTCGCCATCTGTTATGTCGATAAAAATCGAGAGCGCACAGACCGTAACAACATTTTATTTCGACGACAAAGAGCTGAATTAACGGACAAATAAGAAACATTAAAAGCAGGTTTATTTAGAGAAATCGTCGCAGGTGCAAACTATCAGACAGTATCTCAAAAAATGGTAATGATAAGATGAACCGTTTCATTATAAGGAAAAAGTCGGCATTCATTGACCGAGCGGCCACTACTACTTTCGATTGAAATTTACTTTATACACAAGCATTCGCACTTACACAATTTGACACAGTTTGAAATAAGACATTAGAATAATAAATTCGTTCACACTTAGTCTGGGTAACCTCTACCCTGGGATGAGCAATAAAATAATCAAGTTAGAGACAAGGAAAAACGTTAATTTTTAAACTCTGAAAAAATCAAATATTTTTATCGAATTTTCAACAATTGTTCGGTAATAAGTAGAATTATTTTTTTAAATTTTTTATTTTTTTGAAATATTTTTAGGTACTTTATTAAATTAAAATATACATGCGCCGAGGTAATTGTACATATGCAATCAATTTGAATGAAGTTGAAATGGGTATCTGTGTCGCAAGGGCTAATTTCTCCTTCTGTCGGGCAATAACCCTTGGATAACAGAAAAGGTGTAGAACCCGAAATATGCAGCCCATTGGCTTCCTTCTTATGACTCCTTTAGTATTAAAAACTGAATATATTTTCTTAATAAATGTAGTTGTTTAAATAGACGGACAATTTAGATTTGAAATTTCGTCGTCTTGCCGTCATCGAAACGACTGGTACCGAGCTAGTATCCTTTAAAAATGAAATTCACTATCAATGGCTTGTAAGATAAACGTTTTAACGAGTACCCCATAACACCACCCGCACGCCCAAGCTTACAGCATCTGGCGTTATCCAGCGGTCACCCATTTAGGTACTGATCAGGTTCAATATTGCTTAACTTCGGTGATCAGACGGAACCGGTGATTCAACGTGTTATGGCAGTAAGCACTGTTATAAATTTAATATATTTTCGTAATAAATATAGTTGTTTAAATGGACAAACGATTTAGAATTGAAATTTCATCATCTTGCCGCCAGAGAAACACCTGGTATCGATCTAGTATCCTTTAAAAATGGAATTCACCTATCAATGTAAGATCAGTTTTTTTAGCGATAATAGGTGCGCTATTAGACATCAACTATAAGATAATAAAACTCTAAATTTCATCAAATGTATTGTTAAAATTCCGCTAAAACTAAATATATAATATCTACACTATTTACATTATTCGGACTATTGTCCTCATCTTTGTCGCCATATTTATTACAAGTTTTCGGCCGTTGTACGCTCCGGCCTCTGAACCCTTTATTTCCCTCACTGGGGTAGACTGTTCTAGTTCCACGTACCATGTTTAATGGATGTCAGTTATCAGTTATCTCCTGTTAATCCCCCCTCTCCAAGTTCTCCACTGACTTAACCGGGTATTGAACTCACTCTTTGTGTCCTGTCACTGGATCTAACCAACGCCTTTATCCACATAGATGAGGACAATAGTCCGAATAATGTAAATAGTGTACATAATACCTCATCTCAGAAATATAGACAAATAATATCTACAGAATAATAATCAAGCGTCCTCGACTTATTCGGGACACTGAAACGATTCCGGGAACGAGGTTTGGGGTATTACAGAGAAGGGCTGTTCAGTAGTAATATTCCTTTCGTAAATGAGTCAGTAATTTGTTTTAATCAAATGGGAAGAGTCAAACAGAAGCAAAATGGTCGATTAATAATCAGGGGATTGGATGGTGGTATTGGATACTCAAAGAATTTTGGGGACATTGCAACTGCATCAGACAGTGTGCGGCAGAAATACCTCCCACATATACCTTTGAAAAATACCTCCTACATACACCTACGAGAAATACCTCCCACATATACTTTCCAGAAATACATCCCACATTTACCTTCCAGAAATATCTCACATACATCCCTCCCAGAAATACCTCCCACATATAACTCCCAGAAATACCTCCCAAATATACTTTCCAGAAATACTTCCCATATATGCCTTTCAGTGTTGGAGATTTTGGGTACCATGGTATACTAGTGAGCCAGCCAAAATGAGCTGACTCATTTTGTAGTTCACCAATATAAGAGTTAACCAATCAGAATGCTCAAAATATTCACTTCGACGTATATAAAGGCGGCCATGTTTTCCTGAATATGCACTGCCAGCCTTTGATATCGAATACTGAAGAATTACGGAACAGCTGCTGGTGGTATTGACAATATAGTCAGATTCAGTAGCGTGTCTGACTCGTGAGTGTTAATCTTTAACGTTGTTTCATTGAAAAGATTACATACTGCGCTGGATTATATATTCATAGACTATGGTGAACATGGTCAACAAAGGTTATGAGCCCAGATTACGACTTTATTTTGACGGAGACGAGTCAAAATACGAATTGTGGGAAGTGAAATTCCTAGGCTACCTTAGAATACAAAAACTTCATGACATCATTCTTTGCCAAGATGACCAGAAAGAAGATGATTTTATGGAAAGAAATGCGACTGTTTTCGCCGAATTAATACAATGCCTGGATGACAAGAGTTTGTCTTTAATGGTGAGAGAAGCCAGGGACGACGGCCGCCAAGCTTTAAGAATATTGCGTGAACATTACTTGTCAAAAGGTAAACCCAAAATTATTGCTTTACATACTGAACTAACCTCGTTAAGGAGACGAGAAAATGAATCTGTAACAGATTATATTATACGAACTGAGAATGTCACAAATACCTTAAAAATGGCAGATGAGACTATCTCAGATGGGCTGCTAATAGTCATGGTTTTAAAGGGATTACCAGCAACATTCAAACCATTCACGACAGTCATAACTCAAAAAGATAAAATATTAACTTTCACTGAGTTTAAAATTGCGTTACGTAGTTATGAAGAAACTGAAAAAATGTGTAATCCCCAAAATCAAGGAAATAACGTAATGCAATTGAGAACGTCATTTAAATATTCATAAAACCAGTCCCTCAAACCTACCAGACTAGGAATTATGATATTAAAAACAAGGGGCTTAAAAACAACTATTACAATAACAACAACAACAGGTACAATAATAGAAAATCAAATATCATCTGCTTTCGTTGTGGAAGAGCCGGGCAGGTACGTGCGAAATGTCAATTTCATACAAGGAGTGATTTTTGTAAAAATGTAAAAGCTTTTTCGAATGAGCGAACATATGCTTTTTCGTTTGGGTTGGATACTATACCCAAGAGTTATAACTCTTACCTAGTCGACACGGGTGCGACAAATCATGTAATTACAGATGAAACAAAATTTATTAATTTTGACTCCAACTTCGAGCCAGATTCCCACTTTATTGAGTTGGCTGACGATACCAGAGCTAATAATTTAGTTTTAAAAAGAGGCGATGCCTGTATTTATTTACGCGATACTAAAGGAAATATTTGTAAATGTTTATTAAAAAGGGCTTTATATATCCCTAAATTTAAACAAAATCTTTTCTCGGTTCAGCCTGCTGTTAAAACTGGTGTTAAAGTTAATTTTCACCGAGACAATTCAAAGTTAATATACCCAGACGGGACTGAATTTAATATACAACAAAATGGACGTTTGTATAATTTGAAAAGTATTAAATCTGTGAAAGCAGCCACCCACGACTTAAGGACTTGGCATAAAATATTAAGCCACTGTAATAATTCGGATGTTAAAAGATTGCAAGAACACGTCACTGGAATGAAAATTACATCTCCAAGGGGCTTACAACATCCAGAAATACCTCCCAGATATATACCTCTCAGGGATACCTCCCACATATACCTTCCAGAAATACCTCCCACATATATATCTCAGAAATACATCCCATATATATACATTTCAGAAATACTTCCCACATATAACTTCCAGAAATAGTTCCAAGATATGCGATCCAGAAATACCTCCTACATATACCTTCCAGAAATACCTCCCACATACACCTTCCAGAAATTCCACCAACATATACCCCACAAATATAGCTCCCAAAAATACCTCCCACATATACCTTCCAGAAATACTTCCCACATAGATCTTCCAGAAATACCTCCCCAAAATACGTTCCAGAAATACATCCCACATAACGGCATTATATTAGTGGCAATAGTGTCTTCATCAAGCTAATATTTTACCCTTATTGGGTGGTATTTCTGTCGCACCCTGCGTAAGACACTGGACGACCATCAGAGTGAAACACAATAGAATGTGGTCACTTCAAATGGACATTTTTAGTTTTTTAAATGGATAAACAATTTCGCTTTGAAATTCTGTCATCTTGCTGTCAGCCAAGTGACAAGTGCCGAACTCTAAGGGATCGAAGAAGGTTAATAGTTCAGATCACAGGTCAAGATGCAATGTCAATCGTCATCTTCTGTCCCCTTGAAGCCTGTTCTTTTATTACCCACTCTTTTTCTTTTACTCTCAGTAATCCCTTGCATCCTAGTGATTTTCACATCGTCTTCCTTGGGGTGAAATGATTTTTAAAAATGTTAAGAGATATTATGCAACTGATAAAACAATAATCAATTGAAGTGGACGGGTGACATAGTAAGAAGCGAGGATAACAGATGGATCAAAAGGTTGTTTAAATCAAAATCTAGAGTCTATTCCTACTTGTTGGAGGAACCCCTTCCTGACTGACCATGTCTTCAGGGGTGTATCTGTTTTGACCACGCTTGTCCAATTGTGGGTTGGTGAATTCAGGGTTGTCCATTCCCTAAACTAGTTGCCATCCAAGGCTGTAGGGTCCAGTCAGTTGTACAATTTACCCATAGCTTGGGTGGGAGAGAAGAGATAGATTCATACCTTCCCAAAGGTATTTACACGTAAGTGAATAGTCCCCAATGGATAACAAATACAGTAGGTTTGATTTGGCTGTTTTTATTTAGTGGTATATCGACACTTCTATGCCGAAATTTAGATATTTTGTACACAATTTTTATTTAATTTTTTTAGTTAATAATAATTTAGCGATACAGGTCTTACTAATTAACCCATAGCTGGTGGAACGAGGCGAATTCATACCTTTTCCAAGGAATTTGCGCGTAAGTGAGTATAACGAACCCAACTGAAATTGAAACTAGGCTCCCCGGTTAAAAATTCCGATTATCCATTTAAACCGCCCGCACATCCAAGCTTACAGCATCCGGTATTATTCCCAAGCGGTCACCCGTCTAGGTACTGACCAGGCTCGACGTTGCTTAACTTCGGTGATCGTACGGGAACCGCTGTTTCAAAGTGATGTGGCCGTACGCCCAAATACAGCAGGAGTACACCAGATAGAAGAAGGGTTTGCTGATAAGATGCGGCAAAGATTAGCACAGTCGCAGTGGTCATGGGAGGAACTGGATAAGGCTTTTGTCCAGCAGTTGTCACACAATAGATGATGATGATGATGATGATGATGATGATGATGATTTTTCTCCGGTTTTTTGATTTTGTAGCTAAGCCAGGAGAGATGTGTGATTTAACCTCGTTGGGAGTTTTGAATCTATGGTGAGAATTCTTACAGGCCGGCTATTCTCCGTCTGGAGAATATTTATGAGAAATGGCAGATATCCAGACTGTGATCTATTGCTCAGTGAACTCTTTCCTTCGCCTCTGGGCATAGCGTTAAAGTGGCGGCGTTAATTGATGGGTAAAGATTTCACATAAACATAGCCTTTGCCGGGCGAGACAGATGCACGCTCGATAAGGTAACAGAAATAGACGCCACGCTTGCTACAAAGCCAACACTTCGTTCGAAGTTTCATCATTTGCTACTCTTGTGAGCAATTCTTTCGATTCATTTTTGTTTTAGCTAGAACCGAGCAAAAAAATTTTAAAAAACAGTCGGCTTTGAAAAATGGCCGATGAGATTTGTTAAGAAAGAAAAAACGAAAAAGAATCTTTATTTTTCAAAATAAAGATTCTTTTTCGTTTCAAGCCTAGCAAAAAAATATCTAAGATTTTTTTTAATTGCGAACGTATTTCTTTAACAATAAAAAAAAAAGCTTGTATATTTTTTACTCTGGGGAGCATTCATTTTTTAATCTTTTTTTTTAATCATTTCACCCCAGCAAGGCAATGAAGTTTTTTTTTTTTTACAATAAAAAAAATCTTGCAAGGGGAGGGTATTATTTTTATCTTTTTTTTCTCAGAAAATATTTATAGAAAAGACTCAAGAAAACTTCGTTATGGCAAGGGGAATATGACAAACTGAGATACCACGTCATATCCGATAACATTGCAGATTCTTTGGATTTTGTCAAGAATCTCTAAATACATTGTAGAAGCACCAGACCAGATGTGACAGCGTTATTCGTTGTATTGATGAATGGTAGAAAGGTTCAAGAAAAAACTTTTAATTCGGCCCAGAAAGAATTGTCTAAACCGACACAGTGAACCAAAGTTCTTAGCGGCATAAAGCGGCAATTGACCCTATCTAATCATTTCAATTCACATCAGCGGAAAACATTTAGAGCGAGAAGGTGTAATGAGTGACTCTATTGGGAAAAAAAAGGAAGGGCAGCTCGGGAAATCCAGACCCCGATATATCCGAGTGGAATATATTAACTTAAGTCCAAGACAAAGACAGTTTCTAGCCATGAGCTGAATATACTTAAGGCTTACGGCCGTATCACGTGGAAACACCAGTTCCCGTACGATCACTGAAATTATGCGAAGTCGAACCTGGTCAGTACCTAGATGGGTGACCATTTGGGATAACCGAGTTCTGTAAACGTGGATGTGCAGGTGGTGTAATGGATAATGGCTCCAAATTGTTAATCGTAGGCCGAGTTCCAATCCCAGGTTTGTTATATACACTTACACAAAAATGCCTCTGGGAAAGGTATGAATCCATCTACCCTCCAACTATGGGTTAATTAGTAAGTATTTTATCACTAAAATCGTTATTATCTCAAAAAAATTCTTACAAGATAAATATATTTTCTGGCTTTAAGCAACCTGCAATGACATAAGTCGTAAAAACGAATCGATGAATGAATTTACTTAAAGTTAGTAATACCTAATTGTAATCATAATTTTAATTTATAAAAGGTGAATAATCATTTTCTTGACAGATAATTTCTCATCCCCAATATTCACAATATGACGTATCGATTCTGTTTCCAGTCTATGATTGAGATACTTTCTCTTGTCTGCTATTTGAATACTTCAAAAGCTCGCTCGATAAAGAGTAAATCTATTCAAATAAAATCGCCATTGGCTTCAACCACGATCTCCAGACGACTTCAGAATTTCCTGCATCTTTTCTGGTCGATCTCCTTGTTTAAGTTGATAAATGCTGCCATAATCATTGCCTTCAGTGTTACATGGAGTTGTGTTGGTCTCCTGCTCAGCTGCACCCCACACATAATAATCAAGGGGGTTGCGGTCTGGGGAGTTATATGGTCAAGATGTAAGGGTTAATGTGGTCGCAGAATTTGTCTGACAGCCATGACTGTTCTCTTGCTTGCGCTGCATAGTGCAGAGTCTCTTGCCAGACCTAGGGTCTTCCAGCAGCCACCCTCTTGACCCAGGGCAGCACTACCTCCTCAAGGCCGCTGATATAGGCCTCCGTGTTGAGTCTGAGGACCTCACCAACAAATTCGAGAGTTCTTTTCTTATCAAAATGATCAGATTGAGTTTTCCGAGCTGCTGTCCCTTCGTAATCACCATTAAACTCATCCAACTCTTTCTGAATCCTCTGCACTGTCCTTAGATTGACACCCAAAAACTCTGAAATTTTCGTATTCGAGCTTGTGGCGCGAATTCAAATCAGTAAAGCCTGCCGTTTCCAAATTTCTGGCGGGGTAAATTGCGTCATCGTGCTCTTTTTCCCACAGACGGTGCACAACTGACCCTACTATACTGTGCAGTCGACAAAATCAAAAACAAAAAACGCGCATGCGCGAAATTAAAAATATAAAATACCCATCGCACCCTATATGGGTGATTTATAACAAATTTAGTATAAGAGATAAGGAAATTGAACATAGAATAGCTTTGTTCAACACTGTAAGATGCCACAAAACCAAAACATTAACCTAGGAACTGGAGTCATGTTCTTAAATTTTCTCGTCAGATTGAGGCTCTCACATGGATAACAACCATGGCGTCCAACTCGTTCATAAATTTCTAGAATATTAGCTATTTTCTCAGATCAATGATTAAAAAACACTGTCAAGTGAATGAACCCTTTAGGTTTTCAAGAACAATACCCTTCATCAGATGTTATAGATTGGCGCTACATAATCACAAACAAAGACCATTACCAAATAGCAAAAACACATCACTTGAAGACTTCCAAGAGCAGCAACAACTAAAATGGATAATATATATAATAATATAATCAAAATGTTGACTTTCCACGCTACTATAAGGTTAGGAAGGAAACTTTCATCAACACTAAAAAGAACCGTAACAGTTAATGAACTTGATAAGTCTAATTTCCTGAAAAACTGTTTTAACAAAAAAATATTTTTATAAATTCCAACCCAAAGTAACGCTAATTTTTCGGTCAATGAATGCCTAACGTTTCCTGTATGAAAACGGTTATTCTCACTGTTACAATTTTTTGTAAAACTCACACTGTAAATGCCTGCCATTCTAAAGATTTTTTTTCTCCTGATATTGGCAAGCCTTGTTAGTTTTGAGTGCAAAATTGTTTAAGCGATGGAAAAAAATGGCGTTTATCTGCTTAGATCAAACAGTGACCCGAGTGAAGACACAATCATCGTTAAGTCAATGGAAACATTTTCTGACAAGTAAAATACCGTGCGTTCGGAAGACTGATTAAATCAACTCGTGCTCACTGAAATGTAAAAATAACTGGCCATTCAGAAAGCCAAAAAACGGACAGCCCACTCCCGCATTCCAGGGTGCCCTATCTTCACGCGCTCTGACGTCATGTTCTCGCCATCACCGACGCATGCGCGCGCAACAATTCTCGTTAATTCCCACAATAGATGATTGCGAAAAATATTTTTAATCCACAGACTCTTCATTGAACATCAGCTTAACTGATCCACACGTGGCAAAAAATAAAATGAATTTTTTTGGATGGATGGACTTCCACTTCCGACAGTAGTGGTTCTCTCGTAATAAGTAAGGCTTTCATAATTATTTATCGACTAGGTTATGAAAAAATAGTACCATTCGTTAAAAAATATAAATATTTAACAAAAAATACAACTATGCTATTTTGCCATTAAAAAAAAACTTAATAAATTTATATGGTTAAGTAAGAGTTTGAAGTGGCTGTAGTGTAGTGGTTATCAGCGTCGAAATCTGGATTGGCGTGTCGATTTCAAATTCGAAATGAAATAGCTGATTGGCTGTTGTGCAAATACCGTGTGAAATGTGTGAATCCTTCTCTTCTCCCTCCAGATTGGGTTAATAGCAGGGCATGCTGCCTTGGTTGGCAAACAGTCTAGAAGAAGGACAATTCTGAATTAAAAACAGTGAGATAGGGTTAGCAAATCCACTCCTACTTTCTACAGGAACCATATCAGCAACGTCTAGCATAGGGAGGCTATGGTCCTTTACTCCACAAGGGAGTCGACAGGACTTAAAATAATGCATAAGTATAAGTGAAAGATGCCTTCTAAAAGCTAAATAATGTATTAAGGAAAATTTCGTTAGAAACAAGGAAAAGAGTACTGAACAGTTACGTAATATCATGTAGTGAATGCTGGATAATCTCCTCGCCGATGAAGTAGACTTGAAGCAACATAAATGTGGTTCTACAGAAGGATGCTGAGAATACTATGGATCGTACATGTTACAAATGACGTAGTTTTATGAAAAATGAAAACAAAAAAAGAAACTTATATTTAACATCAGGAAAAGATGTTTCTATGACACATGAAGAAAGAGGGCTTGGAAAATTTGATACTCACGGGACAGATTGAAGGCAAGAAGAAACAGAGGAAACGGCGCATAACCTACCTGATGAGCTTGAGTAAATGGATAACGGAACATGATTTTTTTTTTTTTAAGCGTATCACCCCCAAGCAAGGCTGGAGGCCACTATCACGCAAGGGGTTATAGAAGGGTTGGAGGAAGAGCAGATAGGAGTGGTAAAGGAGAGGATGTGGAGAAAGAGAAAGACAGTGGGTCGATCAAGGCAAGGGGGTTACAGAAGATTTGGAGCGAGAGCAGATAGCAATGAAAGGTGAAAGGATGTGGAGAAGGGAAGTGGATAGATCAAGGCAACTGGAGATGTCGATTGACGTTACGCTTAAATAGTTGGGGATTGTATTTGTCAGGGAAACAGGAATAGGGAATGGAGTTCCACAGGCGAGATGTGCGAGACATGAAGCTATTGGTGTAGAAGAGACGTCTACATCTAACAGTTTTAACGGTGAAGGGGTGGGAACGGGATGCCAGCCTCGTAGGACGTTTAAATTCATGAGGCCTAGGGACAAGCGAAAGCAGCTCCTCGGAGCAATTACCGTGAAAGTACTTGTAAAAAAGACAGAGCGAGGCAACATCGCGTCTGAGAGATAACAAAAAAACTCTTATTAAGAACTACAAATAACAAGAAACTGTGGAGAGCCATGATCGCCAACGCACTGAAGGGACACACCACATGGAAAGAAGGTTAAAATTTGTGGTCGACGCCATATGAAAAAAGTTTTAAGAAAAATGGATACAAAAAGAACATTTATACTCCGAAACAAAAAAGACAGTTGAAAATTCTGGAACACATAATGAAGAAATAAGGCTTGAACAGAATATATCGAAGGAATTGCTAGATTTGCTGTTAAAAATGTTGGTTCACTGTGACGTTTGAGACAATTTTTCTCGGCAGAATCTATCTTACATATTTATAATTCTAACATTCGTCCATACATTGAATATTGCTGTTACATTTTGTCTGGACCTTCTGTTATGTATCAAGAAATTCATGATAAAATCCAAAGAAGAATCTGCAACGTTATTGTTCCTGACCTGGCATCTCGGCTTCAGTCACTTTCCTACCGCCGTAATGTAGCTTCCCTCTGCCTTTTCTATAAATATTTTCACGGTAATTGTCCTGGTGAGCTTCCCTCTTTGGCACCGAGACTTCAATTTTTCTATACTGCAAATTCCTAATACCGTGAATTTATTACAATAACTGAAAGCCTAAATTTTCTATTTTTGATTTTGATTTTATATATATATATATATATAATTATTTATTTGAATATTACAACATAAATATGTTATAAAATCACGACAAAAGTAGCCATTTTGTTTCAACACTTCTTGTGTCTTGTCAAGTGATAATATAGAATATAGAATAAATGGTTTTAAAAGTTTCAAATTAATCAACGATCCTTAGCTAAGAGTAAACGCTGTTACGTAAGCCAGAGTGGCCAATCAAAAAGCAAGTATAGGATGATTCGAAAAATTTGACAACTAAGCAAGGCTATCTAGATATTAAAAGATTTATAAAATTTGAAATTAAAATTAAAAGTAAAAAATTAAAATTACCTATTAAGAAATCTAAATCAGATCTCTATTAAGTTTTAAATTGTAAAATTACTAAGGAGAAAAAAAAAAAAAATAAATAAATAAATAAATAAATCTAAAAATAAAAATAAAAGATATATATGCTATTTAATTTATATTTTCATTGAAATTAAGTTGAAAGTTGTATTTAGAGTCCCAGACATAGATGTATACATTTTTCGTTACATTTCAGCATATATATATATATATATATATATATATATATATATATATATATATATATATATAAAAAGAAATATAGTCTTAAAGTGTGCTATATTTATGGGATAAAGTGCTCAATATCAGGGATAGAGCGTGTGTAAATATAAAAGTGGACATGGAAGTCAGCACTTAGAGGCGACAGTCTGTTTCATGCTAGTGCAATCGTCAGGCCTATATTATATATATATATATATATATATATATAGATTTTTGCTTGCAGATAAATGTATAGTAATTTTACAACTGCATTGTACTCACAAACTATTAAAAATTTAAATAAAACCGGCTAACGTCGAGCGGTTGATGACCATTTCTCGGCCAAACTACCTCCTAAAATCTGTATTTCAACTCCCAAGTAACAGAATATTGATTTGGGGAAGTAGATTCACCGAGTGCTTCTTGACTTTCGCTTCAGTGGATTTTCTTTTTAATTGGATTTATTTCAGAACAAAGATGCGGTTGAAAAAAAATGAAAGTCACCGTGAAAATGTGATCTGGTACAGGTGATGCAAGTGTGACATGATACCAGAATATACATTGCAGGCCATAAAAGAAACCAGGTGCACCAGAGGTGTGAACAAGCGTTGCTTTCTGTTGCCGAATCAGGACCACAAACATGCATCCAATTGCAAACGTGGGGAAAATTGTGACAGGCGTGGTTACATTAACAACTGTCCAAATATGTCTTATGCAGTCCCGTGTAGTCACTCGCACACGGTTGGTTTAGAATGTAAGCACTTCGGTTCGGACGAGGGCTCAGTGGACCACACAACGAATTAGGAGTTGAATAAAATATAATGTTAAATAAGAAAGAATCAAGTCTAATGTTATCCTTAGTAATCGGTACACCAAATTCATAACGCGAGAACGAAACACTCGGCGACTGACAAGTCATGTGACGTTTTCTAAAGGAAGCAAAACATTCAGTGTAGGTTGGCGAATGACGTTCGGGAGAAAGCAAAATCAAATATAGAATTTCAACGAAAAGATATGAGGAAATCCCTCCGGTGTAAAAGCCCCCGATCAGAATCTGGAAGTGGTTGAATCGAGTTAATATCGTAGGCAGGAATGTTTAAAATGTTGGGAAAGTTATTAATTAATTTGATACGCTCGAAGATATTGGCTTTTCGAGAATGTTGGTCTGCACTCGAAAGTTCATTGGCATGTGTAGATAGTTGTTAAGCTCAGCTTCGTACGACAAAGAGAAAATAGGACATTTGTAGGAAGATTATGTTGAACCAATCTTCTGTGTCGAGTGGGAGGGGGTATGTCTGCTTTGAAAATCAGCGTTCGGAAAGTGTCAGTTTAATGGGAATGCACTTGGACATGTGTAGATTGTTTCTAAGCTTAGCCGCGTATAACAAAGAGAAAATAAGACATTTGTAAGAAGATTGTGTTGCGCCATTATAACGTGACGGGGGTATGTTTGCATTGAAAATAAGCGTTCGAAAGTGTCAGTTTAATAGGAAAGCACTGAATATAAGTAAAGAGTTATTCCACAGAGACTCGCTCTTTTAGTGCAATGAAGGAGGTTTTGCTACTCCATTAATTAAAGAGGAGACTGGTTTAGTTTGTTTTATTTTGTTTTACGGTATATCAACCTCAATGGGTTATTTAATGCCGACAACATTGTTATTGCTGGTAATATTTTTTCCCTTCAAAAATGCATTTCTGCTAATATTCATAATTCATCGCTGGTAATAATTTTTTACAAAAATGTATTGCTGTCATTAAAACCTATTTTTACACTTTCATAGTGTTTTGACCCCAGTTTGAGGGTTAACTATTTGTCCATACCTGGGACCCTAACAGGTGCTACCACCCCGGGTCAGGGGTAGACCTGAGAACACCAGCAATTAAGAGGTGGTTCCACGCTCCTCAAAACCTCCTGATCAGAGGCCTTGCTGTCGGATATAGTTTATCGTCTTACCCGGGACTGTTAAAGGGGAGAACAGATACAAGACATTGATCTCGGTCCGAAAGCCAAGAAGTGATGATATTTAGCCACCTCGTCACGAGGGTAGAATGTGACACAATGTCGTTTTTAATGTGGGGTGCACATCGGTCAGTTAAAAATACCCCAGTCCCCACAACTGTCACGGTGGCGTTAATATTCCACCTGCCTTCTCTCTTTTAGCACAATGAATGAGGTGCTGCTACGGGGTTCGAATCTCTGGGACCAGGGGCCTTCTCCATTGATTAATATTGAGAACAGATATTTCGCCTTGATCCCGGCAGGAATACCTAGGAGCGTTATTTACATGACCTCCCCACTAAGGCAGGTTATGCTCTTCCTTATGTGGAGAAGGAGAAAAGTTGTCCGCCCCCCGTGACCACTGTCAAGTTAGCGGCGATATTACACCGATCTCCACCTCTCTTAGCGGAATGTACTGCCTCAGGGTTGGAAAGTCCGAAACCGGGCGCCTTTTCCCACTTCAAATGAGGAGAGAACGGATACTACACGTTGATCCTGGCCAAAAGGCCGAGAAGCGATGCTTTCTATTTCGACAATACGGGAATCAACTTCAGTCAGTTATGTGCCATACGTGATACACGCTTAGGCGATACATGACAGACAAGGCAGATTTTTTTCCCTGCGGTAGACCAGTTGCCATCCAAGGCTATAGAACCCGGTCTGTCCTGTTATTTACCCATAGCTGGGGGGAGGGAGAAGAAGAGGATTCATACCTTTCCCAAGCACGTAAGTGAATGAAATGGATTCGAATGGAATTCGAACTCGGCTCTCCAATTCCTCAGCCGCTATCCATTACTCCACCGTGCATGATATGCACAAAGAAAACAAAAATAGAAAGTTAAGTTCGCTTTAAAATGTTTTTTTAAAAAAAGACTAATGAAACAACACGGTCGATAAATGCCCACAACATATTAATTATTTGCGCCAAGTGGGTGCCTGATGTCAGGCCATTTTGACGTAGATAATGACACTGACGATATTAAGTGAAAAGTTATTTAAAAATTCCGGGAAACTCTGCCTATTAACTGGCACTCCCTCTTTCTCTTTCTACTTCTCTTTCCCTCCTATCCCCACCTGCAAGAATTATCATTTATAGCATAGTCACATGACAACTTACGAAATAGCCTAAAAAGCCGTTTAAAATAAGATTATGCACTTAAATTGCAGCAACAATAATAATAATAAAAACTACAATAATTATTAATAATATAATACTAATTTTATTGTGATTTGCTAAGCGCAGCTTAGACATGACACAAGGCGGAGATTAAAGAGCATCCAGTAGAGAATTTGTACATTCACGCTTATTTTTTATTATTTATTATATATTTTACTAATTTTTAATTATTTATTGATTACTTTCTACTATTTTTCATTTAAACTGTTGTTGTAATCATAATAATAATCATAATAATAATTTCAAGAAATAAAGCAACTTCCGGTTTGAAATTACCAGAAATTGTAACGTTCAGGCCACTATTGTCCCCGTTTATCATTGGGGCGTTGGGGTCTATACCAATTTCTATACCATTGAGTTGGAGTCTATATCATCAAACTTCGTGTCCTACACAGGAAAAATTGGGATAAGACCTAGTAATCAATCGCTTCAGAAGTTTTTGTTGCTTGGCACTCAAATACTTTGCAAAAGGTGATTTCTGTCTGAGGTCATAGGACTTAATGGTGAATACCCATAATGCAAAATTTCCGAAAACCATACAAATGAAGATAATAATTATTGATATATATTAACAACGATCCGGTTTCCGCCTACGTCCTGTGTAAAAAATTATATATATATATATATATATATATATATATATATATATATATATATATATATGTATGTATGTATGTATGTATATATAAGATGTTCTATAAGAAATTTGACTACTAAGTAAATAGAATATAATACTTCTTCAACTAACCGCCAACATATTAATCGTTTATATCGATCCCAAATACATTCTAATTATAAACAAGATGAAAATATCCTAAAAATTAATAAATACTAATATATCTACCACACATCGTAGTAAAAATATAAAATTAATTATATACTACACTAAATCTAGTATATCTAATTGAATCATTCGTAAGGACTCTTCCCCACCTACTAGCATGTTGCAGAAAACCAACATTGTTTATAAATTTAAATGTCCATTGGGAGATTGTATCTCCAACGGAAAAACATAATAATATTTAGTTGGGCACACTACGACCACGTTGTCTCGTCGGCTGAGTTTTCATTTGAATGATATATCCAACATTTCTAAACACTTACAACAGCATACCTGTCTACATTCGTAATTCAGAAATATTCTTGTTGAAAATACATCTATACTTTCTCATGATAATATTAAAAATAAACGAAAAATTCTCGAAGCTATCTATATCAAAAAATTGAAACCAAACCTTAATAAAATTAATTATGAATACTGTACAAATGTTTTAAAATGTGTACAATAGATCATTTAAAATACCAATGTTTGCACTAATAGTTTTAATAATTATTTCTTAAAAACTCTCGACACACCATACCTAGTTACCTCCCCTGAATCTGTGTCAAAGGATCACGTACTCACTCAGCGTTCTTCACTCAAAAGTAAAAAAAAAAATAACTTTCAGATGAACACAGCAATTCTTTCTTTGAAAATGATGAATACTACAATATTTGTTTTCAAATAAACAACACCCTGCTGATGACATTGTGGTATGTAGAAAGTAGCCGGAATAAAATATGTATTAACACGGCGATTTTCTCTCTTCCTTTAATCATGAGACCAAAAAGCTTGTTCCGTGAATATGGAAGGACCCAGTTGAAAATAAGTAGACAAAACTTGTATAAATTATTCAATAAAACAAGACTCATTGATAACATGCTACCAAAATATAAAATATACGCAATATATATATATATATATATATATATATATATATATATATGTATGTATGTATGTATGTATTAAAAAAACGGTCCTTCATGAAAAACCCAATGAATGAAAAAATATATTATCCTACCAACTAACTCTATCATATCTACAATTTAAAAGAATCTATCTAAACCAAAAAAATAATTGTTACTACTACATCCAAAGCAATAAAAGACTTAGTAAATACTAAACAAAACAATAAGCTAAAACTTGAAGGAGGAGTTTACTCCATCTCTTGTAATAATTGTCACAAAGAAATACAACGGATAAACCTGAAGAAATCTAAATAAAAGATTATATGAACACAAAAGGAACATTTTACAAAATAATACGTCAGATGCGTTGGTTGCCCACCGTAACAAGAATGACCACAATTTTGAAATAAAAATGCTACTCTGATCAAATAAGAAACTGATTCACTACGACGTAAATGTCTAGACAGTGCTTTAATTGCAAGGTCATTTACAGTAAATTTGTGCCCTGGGTCTTACAAAATTTCACTATCCCTGGTAGATCTTCTAATATCACAGTGTGGAATCCCTACTTAAAAAAATGATGGAAAGAAAAACTCTAAGTGAATTCGGCTAGATAAAATTTCTAAAATTCCCAGCACAACCTCGTTCGTGCGCATGTGTAGTCGTAACAACATAACAAATTTAGTCCGATTGAGTCCTGAAGGACGAAACGCGTCGCAAATAAACTTTTCCATTTTGTCATACAATTTCCCCAATACTGTTCTTGACATATAAAAATGTATTTGGTTATATCATATATATATATATATATATATATATATATATATATATATATATATATATATATGTATAAATTGTGTATATTTCGGTAGCATGTTTTCATTAAGACATGTCTCATTAAATAATTTAGACAAATTTTGTCTACTTATTTTTAATAGGCTCTTCTCGTAATTACAGACAAGTTTCTTAGTATTCTTCTTAAAGGAAGAAAGAAAGTATACATCAACATGGTAATTTTCTTTCTTCCTTTAATAAGGATACTAAGAAACTTGTCAGTAATTACGAGGGGATCCTATTAGAAATATTATAAACAAAACTTGTCTAAATTATTTATTGAGACATGTCTTAATATATATGTGTGTGTGTGTGTGTGTGTGTGTGTGTGTGTGTGTGTGTGTGTGTGTGTGTGTGTGTGTTGTAACCTAGAAGGGTTACTGAATGAGGAATAACCAAAACGGAGGATGGAAATGAAATGGTAATCCTTATAATGTCAACAAAATACAATACTCGCGAGCTGCGTGAAGTGGGTAACCCACTACTAATGGTGGACTACTTAGACAGCATATTACCCCATAGTGTCCAATGTATCTATGAGGATTGTGACATACCCATTAATGTACATAGGTACGGTATATAACAATATATATTGGAAAATGCAAGTGAAGTCTTATATTTATTGACAGTAACTTTACCGATTTCACAGTTCTCCGATTTTCAAAAGTCCAATTGAAATGGACAGACGTGTGGCTATGCTATGTTTAGTTTCGCATCTGAAGATGGCATAGCGACACGTCTTTCCAAACGCGTGCAAAAGATCCGGGATCTCTGTGGATTCAAGGTCCTATTTGCCCTGGAATGACATTAAGATTGAGTTCAGGGAAGCATCCATACGGGAGTCTGTTCAACAAAGGAAAAAGATTTTGTGGAGGAAACAAAACTGTGTGAGTGGAACATCTGTCTTACGTTTGAAACACGGAGGAAATTAGAGTGTCTGAACTGGTGGAACATAAGAAGGGTGCGCTCATCTGAACATTTGCCATGGAAAAAGCGAGAGGATAATAAAAGGTTTGCAACGTTGCGGCTGTAGGGAAGAGGCGGAAGGGTGGAGAATAGATCTTCCATCACAAGACAGCGTAAACGATTTTGAATGCTATCAAGGCTTGAAAATGGGGATTGACCAGCTAATGCCTAGATATGGCAGCAATATTCCATTTTCGACCTAATCTATCATTTAGAGAGATAAAACATGGCAGAAGGAGTCCGGTATTGTCTGGAGTGATATAATGAGCTGAAAAATTCTCCAGCATTCAATGGTGAATCGACCGTATATACTCGCGTATCATGCGACTTTTGAAGACGTAATTTTGAAGTTAATTTTAAGGGGGTCGCATCGTACACGAAATATAAAATTAACGTATGTACCGCTGGTCCTGTCTACGCCGTTGGCCAAAGGATATATCCATTTACTGTAATCAAATTAGCTTCAAAATTAGATCTTCAAAGGTCGCATGATACGCGAGTATATACGGTACATTTTGAGGACCCTGAAGCTTGAACAGATATGTAGTCCTCGTCACAACCAGCAAGAATATAATTGAGTATCCGACTGCCAAAATGTAGGCTATGAATAGATTATGAGGGAGCTTAACGAGCCCATACAGCTGGGGGTGCGGGTGCTGCAGACCCCAAAGAGAAATTTGAAATTTGACCAATTACAGGGGAATTATAAGGCCATATAAAATGAATCTTAGAGTATATTCAATCCATTGGTTTATGATTATATTATAAAAAATGAATTTAAACCGTATATACTCGCGTTTCATGCGACTTTTGAAGACCTAATTTTGAAGCGAATTTTAAGGGGGTCGCATCGTACACGAGATATAAAATATGCGTATGTACTGCTGGTCCTGGCTACGCTTTTCACCAAACTATATATCCATTTATTGTATTTAAAAATACAGCTGTATTTAAAATAAACATGATTTTGATAAAACTGACGTCTCACTTAACTGTATGCAATAATAATGCATGTAATATTCACGTATTAGTATCGTATTATAAAATACAAACATGGCGAATATTCATCTTTTCCATTGTTTACGTTTATAAGATTTGACATGTGTAGATTGTTTCTAAGCTTAGCCGCGTATAACAAAGAGAAAATAAGACATTTGTAAGAAGATTGTGTTGCGCCATTATAACGTGACGGGGGTATGTTTGCCTTGAAAATAAGCGTTCGAAAGTGTCAGTTTAATAGGAAAGCACTGAATATAAGTAAAGAGTTATTCCACAGAGACTCGCTCTTTTAGTGCAATGAAGGAGGTGTTGCTACAAGGTGAGAATCCGCGGGACCAAGCGTCTTCTCCATTAATTAAAGAGGAGACTGGTTTAGTTTGTTTTATTTTGTTTTACGGTATATCAACCTCAATGGGTTATTTAATGCCGACAACATTGTTATTGCTGGTAATATTTTTTCCCTTCAAAAATGCATTTCTGCTAATATTCATAATTCATCGCTGGTAATAATTTTTTACAAAAATATATTGCTGTCATTAAAACCTATTTTTACACTTTCATAGTGTTTTGACCCCAGTTTGAGGGTTAACTATTTGTCCATACCTGGGACCCTAACAGGTGCTACCACCCCGGGTCAGGGGTAGACCTGAGAACACCAGCAATTAAGAGGTGGTTCCACGCTCCTCAAAACCTCCTGATCAGAGGCCTTGCTGTCGGATATAGTTTATCGTCTTACCCGGGACGGTTAAAGGGGAGAACAGATACAAGACATTGATCTCGGTCCGAAAGCCAAGAAGTGATGATATTTAGCCACCTCGTCACGAGGGTAGAATGTGACACAATGTCGTTTTTAATGTGGGGTGCACATCGGTCAGTTAAAAATACCCCAGTCCCCACAACTGTCACGGTGGCGTTAATATTCCACCTGCCTTCTCTCTTTTAGCACAATGAATGAGGTGCTGCTACGGGGTTCGAATCTCTGGGACCAGGGGCCTTCTCCATTGATTAATATTGAGAACAGATATTTCGCCTTGATCCCGGCAGGAATACCTAGGAGCGTTATTTACATGACCTCCCCACTAAGGCAGGTTATGCTCTTCCTTATGTGGAGAAGGAGAAAAGTTGTCCGCCCCCCGTGACCACTGTCAAGTTAGCGGCGATATTACACCGATCTCCACCTCTCTTAGCGGAATGTACTGCCTCAGGGTTGGAAAGTCCGAAACCGGGCGCCTTTTCCCACTTCAAATGAGGAGAGAACGGATACTACACGTTGATCCTGGCCAAAAGGCCGAGAAGCGATGCTTTCTATTTCGACAATACGGGAATCAACTTCAGTCAGTTATGTGCCATACGTGATACACGCTTAGGCGATACATGACAGACAAGGCAGATTTTTTTCCCTGCGGTAGACCAGTTGCCATCCAAGGCTATAGAACCCGGTCTGTCCTGTTATTTACCCATAGCTGGGGGGAGGAAGAAGAAGAGGATTCATACCTTTCCCAAGCACGTAAGTGAATGAAATGGATTCGAATGGAATTCGAACTCGGCTCTCCAATTCCTCAGCCGCTATCCATTACTCCACCGTGCATGATATGCACAAAGAAAACAAAATTAGAAAGTTAAGTTCGCTTTAAAATGTTTTTTTAAAAAAAGACTAATGAAACAACACGGTCGATAAATGCCCACAACATATTAATTATTTGCGCCAAGTGGGTGCCTGATGTCAGGCCATTTTGACGTAGATAATGACACTGACGATATTAAGTGAAAAGTTATTTAAAAATTCCGGGAAACTCTGCCTATTAACTGGCACTCCCTCTTTCTCTTTCTACTTCTCTTTCCCTCCTATCCCCACCTGCAAGAATTATCATTTATAGCATAGTCACATGACAACTTACGAAATAGCCTAAAAAGCCGTTTAAAATAAGATTATGCACTTAAATTGCAGCAACAATAATAATAATAAAAACTACAATAATTATTAATAATATAATACTAATTTTATTGTGATTTGCTAAGCGCAGCTTAGACATGACACAAGGCGGAGATTAAAGAGCATCCAGTAGAGAATTTGTACATTCACGCTTATTTTTTATTATTTATTATATATTTTACTAATTTTTAATTATTTATTGATTACTTTCTACTATTTTTCATTTAAACTGTTGTTGTAATCATAATAATAATCATAATAATAATTTCAAGAAATAAAGCAACTTCCGGTTTGAAATTACCAGAAATTGTAACGTTCAGGCCACTATTGTCCCCGTTTATCATTGGGGCGTTGGGGTCTATACCAATTTCTATACCATTGAGTTGGAGTCTATATCATCAAACTTCGTGTCCTACACAGGAAAAATTGGGATAAGACCTAGTAATCAATCGCTTCAGAAGTTTTTGTTGCTTGGCACTCAAATATTTGCAAAAGGTGATTTCTGTCTGAGGTCATAGGACTTAATGGTGAATACCCATAATGCAAAATTTCCGAAAACCATACTGTTGAGTCTTGACTCAATGTTGAATCTCGCCTATTGCATGGAATAATAATGCAACACAAAATGTACTTAGAACAATGCAAAATTTCCGAAAACCATACAAATGAAGATAATAATTATTGATATATATTAACAACGATCCGGTTTCCGCCTACGTCCTGTGTAAAAAATTATATATATATATATATATATATATATATATATATATATATATATATATATATATATATATATATATATATATGTATGTATGTATATATAAGATGTTCTATAAGAAATTTTACTACTAAGTAAATAGAATATAATACTTCTTCAACTAACCGCCAACATATTAATCGTTTATATCGATCCCAAATACATTCTAATTATAAACAAGATGAAAATATCCTAAAAATTAATAAATACTAATATATCTACCACACATCGTAGTAAAAATATAAAATTAATTATATACTACACTAAATCTAGTATATCTAATTGAATCATTCGTAAGGACTCTTCCCCACCTACTAGCATGTTGCAGAAAACCAACATTGTTTATAAATTTAAATGTCCATTGGGAGATTGTATCTCCAACGGAAAAACATAATAATATTTAGTTGGGCACACTACGACCACGTTGTCTCGTCGGCTGAGTTTTCATTTGAATGATATATCCAACATTTCTAAACACTTACAACAGCACACCTGTCTACATTCGTAATTCAGAAATATTCTTGTTGAAAATACATCTATACTTTCTCATGATAATATTAAAAATAAACTAAAAATTCTCGAAGCTATCTATATCAAAAAATTGAAACCAAACCTTAATAAAATTAATTATGAATACTGTACAAATGTTTTAAAATGTGTACAATAGATCATTTAAAATACCAATGTTTGCACTAATAGTTTTAATAATTATTTCTTAAAAACTCTCGACACACCATACCTAGTTACCTCCCCTGAATCTGTGTCAAAGGATCACGTACTCACTCAGCGTTCTTCACTCAAAAGTAAAAAAAAAAATAACTTTCAGATGAACACAGCAATTCTTTCTTTGAAAATGATGAATACTACAATATTTGTTTTCAAATAAACAATACCCTGCTGATGACATTGTGGTATGTAGAAAGTAGCCGGAATAAAATATGTATTAACACGGCGATTTTCTCTCTTCCTTTAATCATGAGACCAAAAAGCTTGTTCCGTGAATATGGAAGGACCCAGTTGAAAATAAGTAGACAAAACTTGTATAAATTATTCAATAAAACAAGACTCATTGAAAACATGCTACCAAAATATAAAATATACGCAATACATACATACATATATATATATATATATATATATATATATATATATATATATATATATATGTGTGTATGTATGTATGTATGTATGTATGTATGTATTAAAAAAACGGTCCTTCATGAAAAACCCAATGAATGAAAAAATATATTATCCTACCAACTAACTCTATCATATCTACAATTTAAAAGAATCTATCTAAACCAAAAAAATAATTGTTACTACTACATCCAAAGCAATAAAAGACTTAGTAAATACTAAACAAAACAATAAGCTAAAACTTGAAGGAGGAGTTTACTCCATCTCTTGTAATAATTGTCACAAAGAAATACAACGGATAAACCTGAAGAAATCTAAATAAAAGATTATATGAACACAAAAGGAACATTTTACAAAATAATACGTCAGATGCGTTGGTTGCCCACCGTAACAAGAATGACCACAATTTTGAAATAAAAATGCTACTCTGATCAAATAAGAAACTGATTCACTACGACGTAAATGTCTAGACAGTGCTTTAATTGCAAGGTCATTTACAGTAAATTTGTGCCCTGGGTCTTACAAAATTTCACTATCCCTGGTAGATCTTCTAATATCACAGTGTGGAATCCCTACTTAAAAAAATGATGGAAAGAAAAACTCTAAGTGAATTCGGCTAGATAAAATTTCTAAAATTCCCAGCACAACCTCGTTCGTGCGCATGTGTAGTCGTAACAACATAACAAATTTAGTCCGATTGAGTCCTGAAGGACGAAACGCGTCGCAAATAAACTTTTCCATTTTGTCATACAATTTCCCCAATACTGTTCTTGACATATAAAAATGTATTCGGTTTTATATATATATATATATATATATATATATATATATATATATATAAATTGTGTATATTTCGGTAGCATGTTTTCATTAAGACATGTCTCATTAAATAATTTAGACAAATTTTGTCTACTTATTTTTAATAGGCTCTTCTCGTAATTACAGACAAGTTTCTTAGTATTCTTCTTAAAGGAAGAAAGAAAGTATACATCAACATGGTAATTTTCTTTCTTCCTTTAATAAGGATACTAAGAAACTTGTCAGTAATTACGAGGGGATCCTATTAGAAATATTATAAACAAAACTTGTCTAAATTATTTATTGAGACATGTCTTAATATATATGTGTGTGTGTGTGTGTGTGTGTGTGTGTGTGTGTGTGTGTGTGTGTGTGTGTTGTAACCTAGAAGGGTTACTGAATGAGGAATAACCAAAACGGAGGATGGAAATGAAATGGTAATCCTTATAATGTCAACAAAATACAATACTCGCGAGCTGCGTGAAGTGGGTAACCCACTACTAATGGTGGACTACTTAGACAGCATATTACCCCATAGTGTCCAATGTATCTATGAGGATTGTGACATACCCATTAATGTACATAGGTACGGTATATAACAATATATATTGGAAAATGCAAGTGAAGTCTTATATTTATTGACAGTAACTTTACCGATTTCACAGTTCTCCGATTTTCAAAAGTCCAATTGAAATGGACAGACGTGTGGCTATGCTATGTTTAGTTTCGCATCTGAAGATGGCATAGCGACACGTCTTTCCAAACGCGTGCAAAAGATCCGGGATCTCTGTGGATTCAAGGTCCTATTTGCCCTGGAATGACATTAAGATTGAGTTCAGGGAAGCATCCATACGGGAGTGTGTTCAACAAAGGAAAAAAATTTTTGTGGGGGTAACAAAACTGTGTGAGTGGAACATCTGTCTTACGTTTGAGACACAGAGGAAATTAGAGTGTCTGAACTGGTGGAACATAAGAAGGGTGCGCTCATCTGAACATTTGCCATGGAAAAAGCGAGAGGATAATAAAAGGTTTGCAACGTTGCGGCTGTAGGGAAGAGGCGGAAGGGTGGAGAATAGATCTTCCATCACAAGACAGCGTAAACGATTTTGAATGCTATCAAGGCTTGAAAATGGGGATTGACCAGCTAATGCCTAGATATGGCAGCAATATTCCATTTTCGACCTAATCTATCATTTAGAGAGATAAAACATGGCAGAAGGAGTCCGGTATTGTCTGGAGTGATATAATGAGCTGAAAAATTCTCCAGCATTCAATGGTGAATCGACCGTATATACTCGCGTATCATGCGACTTTTGAAGACGTAATTTTGAAGTTAATTTTAAGGGGGTCGCATCGTACACGAAATATAAAATTAACGTATGTACCGCTGGTCCTGTCTACGCCGTTGGCCAAAGGATATATCCATTTACTGTAATCAAATTAGCTTCAAAATTAGATCTTCAAAGGTCGCATGATACGCGAGTATATACGGTACATTTTGAGGACCCTGAAGCTTGAACAGATATGTAGTCCTCGTCACAACCAGCAAGAATATAATTGAGTATCCGACTGCCAAAATGTAGGCTATGAATAGATTATGAGGGAGCTTAACGAGCCCATACAGCTGGGGGTGCGGGTGCTGCAGACCCCAAAGAGAAATTTGAAATTTGACCAATTACAGGGGAATTATAAGGCCATATAAAATGAATCTTAGAGTATATTCAATCCATTGGTTTATGATTATATTATAAAAAATGAATTTAAACCGTATATACTCGCGTTTCATGCGACTTTTGAAGACCTAATTTTGAAGCGAATTTTAAGGGGGTCGCATCGTACACGAGATATAAAATATGCGTATGTACTGCTGGTCCTGGCTACGCTTTTCACCAAACTATATATCCATTTATTGTATTTAAAAATACAGCTGTATTTAAAATAAACATGATTTTGATAAAACTGACGTCTCACTTAACTGTATGCAATAATAATGCATGTAATATTCACGTATTAGTATCGTATTATAAAATACAAACATGGCGAATATTCATCTTTTCCATTGTTTACGTTTATAAGATTTGACATGTGTAGATTGTTTCTAAGCTTAGCCGCGTATAACAAAGAGAAAATAAGACATTTGTAAGAAGATTGTGTTGCGCCATTATAACGTGACGGGGGTATGTTTGCCTTGAAAATAAGCGTTCGAAAGTGTCAGTTTAATAGGAAAGCACTGAATATAAGTAAAGAGTTATTCCACAGAGACTCGCTCTTTTAGTGCAATGAAGGAGGTGTTGCTACAAGGTGAGAATCCGCGGGACCAAGCGTCTTCTCCATTAATTAAAGAGGAGACTGGTTTAGTTTGTTTTATTTTGTTTTACGGTATATCAACCTCAATGGGTTATTTAATGCCGACAACATTGTTATTGCTGGTAATATTTTTTCCCTTCAAAAATGCATTTCTGCTAATATTCATAATTCATCGCTGGTAATAATTTTTTATAAAAATATATTGCTGTCATTAAAACCTATTTTTACACTTTCATAGTGTTTTGACCCCAGTTTGAGGGTTAACTATTTGTCCATACCTGGGACCCTAACAGGTGCTACCACCCCGGGTCAGGGGTAGACCTGAGAACACCAGCAATTAAGAGGTGGTTCCACGCTCCTCAAAACCTCCTGATCAGAGGCCTTGCTGTCGGATATAGTTTATCGTCTTACCTGGGACGGTTAAAGGGGAGAACAGATACAAGACATTGATCTCGGTCCGAAAGCCAAGAAGTGATGATATTTAGCCACCTCGTCACGAGGGTAGAATGTGACACAATGTCGTTTTTAATGTGGGGTGCACATCGGTCAGTTAAAAATACCCCAGTCCCCACAACTGTCACGGTGGCGTTAATATTCCACCTGCCTTCTCTCTTTTAGTACAATGAATGGGGTGCTGCTACGGGGTTCGAATCTCTGGGACCAGGGGCCTTCTCCATTGATTAATATTGAGAACAGATATTTCGCCTTGATCCCGGCAGGAATACCTAGGAGCGTTATTTACATGACCTCCCCACTAAGGCAGGTTATGCTCTTCCTTATGTGGAGAAGGAGAAAAGTTGTCCGCCCCCCGTGACCACTGTCAAGTTAGCGGCGATATTACACCGATCTCCACCTCTCTTAGCGGAATGTACTGCCTCAGGGTTGGAAAGTCCGAAACCGGGCGCTTTTTCCCACTTCAAATGAGGAGAGAACGGATACTACACGTTGATCCTGGCAAAAAGGCCGAGAAGCGATGCTTTCTATTTCGACAATACGGGAATCAACTTCAGTCAGTTATGTGCCATGCGTGATACACGCTTAGGCGATACATGACAGACAAGGCAGATTTTTTTCCCTGCGGTAGACCAGTTGCCATTCAAGGCTATAGAACCCGGTCTGTCCTGTTATTTACCCATAGCTGGGGGGAGGGAGAAGAAGAGGATTCATACCTTTCCCAAGCACGTAAGTGAATGAAATGGATTCGAATGGAATTCGAACTCGGCTCTCCAATTCCTCAGCCGCTATCCATTACTCCACCGTGCATGATATGCACAAAGAAAACAAAAATAGAAAGTTAAGTTCGCTTTAAAATGTTTTTTTAAAAAAAGACTAATGAAACAACACGGTCGATAAATGCCCACAACATATTAATTATTTGCGCCAAGTGGGTGCCTGATGTCAGGCCATTTTGACGTAGATAATGACACTGACGTCATTAAGTGAAAAGTTATTTAAAAATTCCGGGAAACTCTGCCTATTAACTGGCACTCCCTCTTTCTCTTTCTACTTCTCTTTCCCTCCTATCCCCACCTGCAAGAATTATCATTTATAGCATAGTCACATGACAACTTACGAAATAGCCTAAAAAGCCGTTTAAAATAAGATTATGCACTTAAATTGCAGCAACAATAATAATAATAAAAACTACAATAATTATTAATAATATAATACTAATTTTATTGTGATTTGCTAAGCGCAGCTTAGACATGACACAAGGCGGAGATTAAAGAGCATCCAGTAGAGAATTTGTACATTCACGCTTATTTTTTATTATTTATTATATATTTTACTAATTTTTAATTATTTATTGATTACTTTCTACTATTTTTCATTTAAACTGTTGTTGTAATCATAATAATAATCATAATAATAATTTCAAGAAATAAAGCAACTTCCGGTTTGAAATTACCAGAAATTGTAACGTTCAGGCCACTATTGTCCCCGTTTATCATTGGGGCGTTGGGGTCTATACCAATTTCTATACCATTGAGTTGGAGTCTATATCATCAAACTTCGTGTCCTACACAGGAAAAATTGGGATAAGACCTAGTAATCAATCGCTTCAGAAGTTTTTGTTGCTTGGCACTCAAATACTTTGCAAAAGGTGATTTCTGTCTGAGGTCATAGGACTTAATGGTGAATACCCATAATGCAAAATTTCCGAAAACCATACAAATGAAGATAATAATTATTGATATATATTAACAACGATCCGGTTTCCGCCTACGTCCTGTGTAAAAAATTATATATATATATATATATATATATATATATATATATATATATATATATATATATATATATATATATGTATGTATGTATATATAAGATGTTCTATAAGAAATTTTACTACTAAGTAAATAGAATATAATACTTCTTCAACTAACCGCCAACATATTAATCGTTTATATCGATCCCAAATACATTCTAATTATAAACAAGATGAAAATATCCTAAAAATTAATAAATACTAATATATCTACCACACATCGTAGTAAAAATATAAAATTAATTATATACTACACTAAATCTAGTATATCTAATTGAATCATTCGTAAGGACTCTTCCCCACCTACTAGCATGTTGCAGAAAACCAACATTGTTTATAAATTTAAATGTCCATTGGGAGATTGTATCTCCAACGGAAAAACATAATAATATTTAGTTGGGCACACTACGACCACGTTGTCTCGTCGGCTGAGTTTTCATTTGAATGATATATCCAACATTTCTAAACACTTACAACAGCACACCTGTCTACATTCGTAATTCAGAAATATTCTTGTTGAAAATACATCTATACTTTCTCATGATAATATTAAAAATAAACTAAAAATTCTCGAAGCTATCTATATCAAAAAATTGAAACCAAACCTTAATAAAATTAATTATGAATACTGTACAAATGTTTTAAAATGTGTACAATAGATCATTTAAAATACCAATGTTTGCACTAATAGTTTTAATAATTATTTCGTAAAAACTCTCGACACACCATACCTAGTTACCTCCCCTGAATCTGTGTCAAAGGATCACGTACTCACTCAGCGTTCTTCACTCAAAAGTAAAAAAAAAAATAACTTTCAGATGAACACAGCAATTCTTTCTTTGAAAATGATGAATACTACAATATTTGTTTTCAAATAAACAATACCCTGCTGATGACATTGTGGTATGTAGAAAGTAGCCGGAATAAAATATGTATTAACACGGCGATTTTCTCTCTTCCTTTAATCATGAGACCAAAAAGCTTGTTCCGTGAATATGGAAGGACCCAGTTGAAAATAAGTAGACAAAACTTGTATAAATTATTCAATAAAACAAGACTCATTGAAAACATGCTACCAAAATATAAAATATACGCAATACATACATACATATATATATATATATATATATATATATATATATATATATATATATATATATATATATATGTGTGTGTGTATGTATGTATGTATGTATGTATGTATGTATGTATTAAAAAAACGGTCCTTCATGAAAAACCCAATGAATGAAAAAATATATTATCCTACCAACTAACTCTATCATATCTACAATTTAAAAGAATCTATCTAAACCAAAAAAATAATTGTTACTACTACATCCAAAGCAATAAAAGACTTAGTAAATACTAAACAAAACAATAAGCTAAAACTTGAAGGAGGAGTTTACTCCATCTCTTGTAATAATTGTCACAAAGAAATACAACGGATAAACCTGAAGAAATCTAAATAAAAGATTATATGAACACAAAAGGAACATTTTACAAAATAATACGTCAGATGCGTTGGTTGCCCACCGTAACAAGAATGACCACAATTTTGAAATAAAAATGCTACTCTGATCAAATAAGAAACTGATTCACTACGACGTAAATGTCTAGACAGTGCTTTAATTGCAAGGTCATTTACAGTAAATTTGTGCCCTGGGTCTTACAAAATTTCACTATCCCTGGTAGATCTTCTAATATCACAGTGTGGAATCCCTACTTAAAAAAATGATGGAAAGAAAAACTCTAAGTGAATTCGGCTAGATAAAATTTCTAAAATTCCCAGCACAACCTCGTTCGTGCGCATGTGTAGTCGTAACAACATAACAAATTTAGTCCGATTGAGTCCTGAAGGACGAAACGCGTCGCAAATAAACTTTTCCATTTTGTCATACAATTTCCCCAATACTGTTCTTGACATATAAAAATGTATTCGGTTTTATATATATATATATATATATATATATATATATATATATATATAAATTGTGTATATTTCGGTAGCATGTTTTCATTAAGACATGTCTCATTAAATAATTTAGACACATTTTGTCTACTTATTTTTAATAGGCTCTTCTCGTAATTACAGACAAGTTTCTTAGTATTCTTCTTAAAGGAAGAAAGAAAGTATACATCAACATGGTAATTTTCTTTCTTCCTTTAATAAGGATACTAAGAAACTTGTCAGTAATTACGAGGGGATCCTATTAGAAATATTATAAACAAAACTTGTCTAAATTATTTATTGAGACATGTCTTAATATATATGTGTGTGTGTGTGTGTGTGTGTGTGTGTGTGTGTGTGTGTGTGTGTGTGTGTGTGTGTGTGTGTGTTGTAACCTAGAAGGGTTACTGAATGAGGAATAACCAAAACGGAGGATGGAAATGAAATGGTAATCCTTATAATGTCAACAAAATACAATACTCGCGAGCTGCGTGAAGTGGGTAACCCACTACTAATGGTGGACTACTTAGACAGCATATTACCCCATAGTGTCCAATGTATCTATGAGGATTGTGACATACCCATTAATGTACATAGGTACGGTATATAACAATATATATTGGAAAATGCAAGTGAAGTCTTATATTTATTGACAGTAACTTTACCGATTTCACAGTTCTCCGATTTTCAAAAGTCCAATTGAAATGGACAGACGTGTGGCTATGCTATGTTTAGTTTCGCATCTGAAGATGGCATAGCGACACGTCTTTCCAAACGCGTGCAAAAGATCCGGGATCTCTGTGGATTCAAGGTCCTATTTGCCCTGGAATGACATTAAGATTGAGTTCAGGGAAGCATCCATACGGGAGTCTGTTCAACAAAGGAAAAAAATTTTTGTGGGGGTAACAAAACTGTGTGAGTGGAACATCTGTCTTACGTTTGAGACACAGAGGAAATTAGAGTGTCTGAACTGGTGGAACATAAGAAGGGTGCGCTCATCTGAACATTTGCCATGGAAAAAGCGAGAGGATAATAAAAGGTTTGCAACGTTGCGGCTGTAGGGAAGAGGCGGAAGGGTGGAGAATAGATCTTCCATCACAAGACAGCGTAAACGATTTTGAATGCTATCAAGGCTTGAAAATGGGGATTGACCAGCTAATGCCTAGATATGGCAGCAATATTCCATTTTCGACCTAATCTATCATTTAGAGAGATAAAACATGGCAGAAGGAGTCCGGTATTGTCTGGAGTGATATAATGAGCTGAAAAATTCTCCAGCATTCAATGGTGAATCGACCGTATATACTCGCGTATCATGCGACTTTTGAAGACGTAATTTTGAAGTTAATTTTAAGGGGGTCGCATCGTACACGAAATATAAAATTAACGTATGTACCGCTGGTCCTGTCTACGCCGTTGGCCAAAGGATATATCCATTTACTGTAATCAAATTAGCTTCAAAATTAGATCTTCAAAGGTCGCATGATACGCGAGTATATACGGTACATTTTGAGGACCCTGAAGCTTGAACAGATATGTAGTCCTCGTCACAACCAGCAAGAATATAATTGAGTATCCGACTGCCAAAATGTAGGCTATGAATAGATTATGAGGGAGCTTAACGAGCCCATACAGCTGGGGGTGCGGGTGCTGCAGACCCCAAAGAGAAATTTGAAATTTGACCAATTACAGGGGAATTATAAGGCCATATAAAATGAATCTTAGAGTATATTCAATCCATTGGTTTATGATTATATTATAAAAAATGAATTTAAACCGTATATACTCGCGTTTCATGCGACTTTTGAAGACCTAATTTTGAAGCGAATTTTAAGGGGGTCGCATCGTACACGAGATATAAAATATGCGTATGTACTGCTGGTCCTGGCTACGCTTTTCACCAAACTATATATCCATTTATTGTATTTAAAAATACAGCTGTATTTAAAATAAACATGATTTTGATAAAACTGACGTCTCACTTAACTGTATGCAATAATAATGCATGTAATATTCACGTATTAGTATCGTATTATAAAATACAAACATGGCGAATATTCATCTTTTCCATTGTTTACGTTTATAAGATTTGACATGTGTAGATTGTTTCTAAGCTTAGCCGCGTATAACAAAGAGAAAATAAGACATTTGTAAGAAGATTGTGTTGCGCCATTATAACGTGACGGGGGTATGTTTGCCTTGAAAATAAGCGTTCGAAAGTGTCAGTTTAATAGGAAAGCACTGAATATAAGTAAAGAGTTATTCCACAGAGACTCGCTCTTTTAGTGCAATGAAGGAGGTGTTGCTACAAGGTGAGAATCCGCGGGACCAAGCGTCTTCTCCATTAATTAAAGAGGAGACTGGTTTAGTTTGTTTTATTTTGTTTTACGGTATATCAACCTCAATGGGTTATTTAATGCCGACAACATTGTTATTGCTGGTAATATTTTTTCCCTTCAAAAATGCATTTCTGCTAATATTCATAATTCATCGCTGGTAATAATTTTTTATAAAAATATATTGCTGTCATTAAAACCTATTTTTACACTTTCATAGTGTTTTGACCCCAGTTTGAGGGTTAACTATTTGTCCATACCTGGGACCCTAACAGGTGCTACCACCCCGGGTCAGGGGTAGACCTGAGAACACCAGCAATTAAGAGGTGGTTCCACGCTCCTCAAAACCTCCTGATCAGAGGCCTTGCTGTCGGATATAGTTTATCGTCTTACCTGGGACGGTTAAAGGGGAGAACAGATACAAGACATTGATCTCGGTCCGAAAGCCAAGAAGTGATGATATTTAGCCACCTCGTCACGAGGGTAGAATGTGACACAATGTCGTTTTTAATGTGGGGTGCACATCGGTCAGTTAAAAATACCCCAGTCCCCACAACTGTCACGGTGGCGTTAATATTCCACCTGCCTTCTCTCTTTTAGTACAATGAATGGGGTGCTGCTACGGGGTTCGAATCTCTGGGACCAGGGGCCTTCTCCATTGATTAATATTGAGAACAGATATTTCGCCTTGATCCCGGCAGGAATACCTAGGAGCGTTATTTACATGACCTCCCCACTAAGGCAGGTTATGCTCTTCCTTATGTGGAGAAGGAGAAAAGTTGTCCGCCCCCCGTGACCACTGTCAAGTTAGCGGCGATATTACACCGATCTCCACCTCTCTTAGCGGAATGTACTGCCTCAGGGTTGGAAAGTCCGAAACCGGGCGCTTTTTCCCACTTCAAATGAGGAGAGAACGGATACTACACGTTGATCCTGGCAAAAAGGCCGAGAAGCGATGCTTTCTATTTCGACAATACGGGAATCAACTTCAGTCAGTTATGTGCCATGCGTGATACACGCTTAGGCGATACATGACAGACAAGGCAGATTTTTTTCCCTGCGGTAGACCAGTTGCCATTCAAGGCTATAGAACCCGGTCTGTCCTGTTATTTACCCATAGCTGGGGGGAGGGAGAAGAAGAGGATTCATACCTTTCCCAAGCACGTAAGTGAATGAAATGGATTCGAATGGAATTCGAACTCGGCTCTCCAATTCCTCAGCCGCTATCCATTACTCCACCGTGCATGATATGCACAAAGAAAACAAAAATAGAAAGTTAAGTTCGCTTTAAAATGTTTTTTTAAAAAAAGACTAATGAAACAACACGGTCGATAAATGCCCACAACATATTAATTATTTGCGCCAAGTGGGTGCCTGATGTCAGGCCATTTTGACGTAGATAATGACACTGACGTCATTAAGTGAAAAGTTATTTAAAAATTCCGGGAAACTCTGCCTATTAACTGGCACTCCCTCTTTCTCTTTCTACTTCTCTTTCCCTCCTATCCCCACCTGCAAGAATTATCATTTATAGCATAGTCACATGACAACTTACGAAATAGCCTAAAAAGCCGTTTAAAATAAGATTATGCACTTAAATTGCAGCAACAATAATAATAATAAAAACTACAATAATTATTAATAATATAATACTAATTTTATTGTGATTTGCTAAGCGCAGCTTAGACATGACACAAGGCGGAGATTAAAGAGCATCCAGTAGAGAATTTGTACATTCACGCTTATTTTTTATTATTTATTATATATTTTACTAATTTTTAATTATTTATTGATTACTTTCTACTATTTTTCATTTAAACTGTTGTTGTAATCATAATAATAATCATAATAATAATTTCAAGAAATAAAGCAACTTCCGGTTTGAAATTACCAGAAATTGTAACGTTCAGGCCACTATTGTCCCCGTTTATCATTGGGGCGTTGGGGTCTATACCAATTTCTATACCATTGAGTTGGAGTCTATATCATCAAACTTCGTGTCCTACACAGGAAAAATTGGGATAAGACCTAGTAATCAATCGCTTCAGAAGTTTTTGTTGCTTGGCACTCAAATACTTTGCAAAAGGTGATTTCTGTCTGAGGTCATAGGACTTAATGGTGAATACCCATAATGCAAAATTTCCGAAAACCATACAAATGAAGATAATAATTATTGATATATATTAACAACGATCCGGTTTCCGCCTACGTCCTGTGTAAAAAATTATATATATATATATATATATATATATATATATATATATATATATATATATATATATATATGTATGTATGTATATATAAGATGTTCTATAAGAAATTTTACTACTAAGTAAATAGAATATAATACTTCTTCAACTAACCGCCAACATATTAATCGTTTATATCGATCCCAAATACATTCTAATTATAAACAAGATGAAAATATCCTAAAAATTAATAGATACTAATATATCTACCACACATCGTAGTAAAAATATAAAATTAATTATATACTACACTAAATCTAGTATATCTAATTGAATCATTCGTAAGGACTCTTCCCCACCTACTAGCATGTTGCAGAAAACCAACATTGTTTATAAATTTAAATGTCCATTGGGAGATTGTATCTCCAACGGAAAAACATAATAATATTTAGTTGGGCACACTACGACCACGTTGTCTCGTCGGCTGAGTTTTCATTTGAATGATATATCCAACATTTCTAAACACTTACAACAGCATACCTGTCTACATTCGTAATTCAGAATTATTCTTGTTGAAAATACATCTATACTTTCTCATGATAATATTAAAAATAAACTAAAAATTCTCGAAGCTATCTATATCAAAAAATTGAAACCAAACCTTAATAAAATTAATTATGAATACTGTACAAATGTTTTAAAATGTGTACAATAGATCATTTAAAATACCAATGTTTGCACTAATAGTTTTAATAATTATTTCTTAAAAACTCTCGACACACCATACCTAGTTACCTCCCCTGAATCTGTGTCAAAGGATCACGTACTCACTCAGCGTTCTTCACTCAAAAGTAAAAAAAAAAATAACTTTCAGATGAACACAGCAATTCTTTCTTTGAAAATGATGAATACTACAATATTTGTTTTCAAATAAACAACACCCTGCTGATGACATTGTGGTATATAGAAAGTAGCCGGAATAAAATATGTATTAACACGGCGATTTTCTCTCTTCCTTTAATCATGAGACCAAAAAGCTTGTTCCGTGAATATGGAAGGACCCAGTTGAAAATAAGTAGACAAAACTTGTATAAATTATTCAATAAAACAAGACTCATTGATAACATGCTACCAAAATATAAAATATACGCAATACATACATACATATATATATATATATATATATATATATATATATATATATATATATATATATATATATATATATATATATATATGTGTGTGTGTGTGTGTATGTATGTATGTATGTATGTATTAAAAAAACGGTCCTTCATGAAAAACCCAATGAATGAAAAAATATATTATCCTACCAACTAACTCTATCATATCTACAATTTAAAAGAATCTATCTAAACCAAAAAAATAATTGTTACTACTACATCCAAAGCAATAAAAGACTTAGTAAATACTAAACAAAACAATAAGCTAAAACTTGAAGGAGGAGTTTACTCCATCTCTTGTAATAATTGTCACAAAGAAATACAACGGATAAACCTGAAGAAATCTAAATAAAAGATTATATGAACACAAAAGGAACATTTTACAAAATAATACGTCAGATGCGTTGGTTGCCCACCGTAACAAGAATGACCACAATTTTGAAATAAAAATGCTACTCTGATCAAATAAGAAACTGATTCACTACGACGTAAATGTCTAGACAGTGCTTTAATTGCAAGGTCATTTACAGTAAATTTGTGCCCTGGGTCTTACAAAATTTCACTATCCCTGGTAGATCTTCTAATATCACAGTGTGGAATCCCTACTTAAAAAAATGATGGAAAGAAAAACTCTAAGTGAATTCGGCTAGATAAAATTTCTAAAATTCCCAGCACAACCTCGTTCGTGCGCATGTGTAGTCGTAACAACATAACAAATTTAGTCCGATTGAGTCCTGAAGGACGAAACGCGTCGCAAATAAACTTTTCCATTTTGTCATACAATTTCCCCAATACTGTTCTTGACATATAAAAATGTATTCGGTTTTATATATATATATATATATATATATATATATATATATATATATATATATATATATATAAATTGTGTATATTTCGGTAGCATGTTTTCATTAAGACATGTCTCATTAAATAATTTAGACAAATTTTGTCTACTTATTTTTAATAGGCTCTTCTCGTAATTACAGACAAGTTTCTTAGTATTCTTCTTAAAGGAAGAAAGAAAGTATACATCAACATGGTAATTTTCTTTCTTCCTTTAATAAGGATACTAAGAAACTTGTCAGTAATTACGAGGGGATCCTATTAGAAATATTATAAACAAAACTTGTCTAAATTATTTATTGAGACATGTCTTAATATATATATGTGTGTGTGTGTGTGTGTGTGTGTGTGTGTGTGTGTGTGTGTGTGTGTGTGTGTGTGTGTGTGTGTGTTGTAACCTAGAAGGGTTACTGAATGAGGAATAACCAAAACGGAGGATGGAAATGAAATGGTAATCCTTATAATGTCAACAAAATACAATACTCGCGAGCTGCGTGAAGTGGGTAACCCACTACTAATGGTGGACTACTTAGACAGCATATTACCCCATAGTGTCCAATGTATCTATGAGGATTGTGACATACCCATTAATGTACATAGGTACGGTATATAACAATATATATTGGAAAATGCAAGTGAAGTCTTATATTTATTGACAGTAACTTTACCGATTTCACAGTTCTCCGATTTTCAAAAGTCCAATTGAAATGGACAGACGTGTGGCTATGCTATGTTTAGTTTCGCATCTGAAGATGGCATAGCGACACGTCTTTCCAAACGCGTGCAAAAGATCCGGGATCTCTGTGGATTCAAGGTCCTATTTGCCCTGGAATGACATTAAGATTGAGTTCAGGGAAGCATCCATACGGGAGTCTGTTCAACAAAGGAAAAAAATTTTGTGGAGGAAACAAAACTGTGTGAGTGGAACATCTGTCTTACGTTTGAAACACGGAGGAAATTAGAGTGTCTGAACTGGTGGAACATAAGAAGGGTGCGCTCATCTGAACATTTGCCATGGAAAAAGCGAGAGGATAATAAAAGGTTTGCAACGTTGCGGCTGTAGGGAAGAGGCGGAAGGGTGGAGAATAGATCTTCCATCACAAGACAGCGTAAACGATTTTGAATGCTATCAAGGCTTGAAAATGGGGATTGACCAGCTAATGCCTAGATATGGCAGCAATATTCCATTTTCGACCTAATCTATCATTTAGAGAGATAAAACATGGCAGAAGGAGTCCGGTATTGTCTGGAGTGATATAATGAGCTGAAAAATTCTCCAACATTCAATGGTGAATCGACCGTATATACTCGCGTATCATGCGACTTTTGAAGACGTAATTTTGAAGTTAATTTTAAGGGGGTCGCATCGTACACGAAATATAAAATTAACGTATGTACCGCTGGTCCTGTCTACGCCGTTGGCCAAAGGATATATCCATTTACTGTAATCAAATTAGCTTCAAAATTAGATCTTCAAAGGTCGCATGATACGCGAGTATATACGGTACATTTTGAGGACCCTGAAGCTTGAACAGATATGTAGTCCTCGTCACAACCAGCAAGAATATAATTGAGTATCCGACTGCCAAAATGTAGGCTATGAATAGATTATGAGGGAGCTTAACGAGCCCATACAGCTGGGGGTGCGGGTGCTGCAGACCCCAAAGAAAAATTTGAAATTTGACCAATTACAGGGGAATTATAAGGCCATATAAAATGAATCTTAGAGTATATTCAATCCATTGGTTTATGATTATATTATAAAAAATGAATTTAAACCGTATATACTCGCGTTTCATGCGACTTTTGAAGACCTAATTTTGAAGCGAATTTTAAGGGGGTCGCATCGTACACGAGATATAAAATATGCGTATGTACTGCTGGTCCTGGCTACGCTTTTCACCAAACTATATATCCATTTATTGTATTTAAAAATACAGCTGTATTTAAAATAAACATGATTTTGATAAAACTGACGTCTCACTTAACTGTATGCAATAATAATGCATGTAATATTCACGTATTAGTATCGTATTATAAAATACAAACATGGCGAATATTCATCTTTTCCATTGTTTACGTTTATAAGATTTGACATGTGTAGATTGTTTCTAAGCTTAGCCGCGTATAACAAAGAGAAAATAAGACATTTGTAAGAAGATTGTGTTGCGCCATTATAACGTGACGGGGGTATGTTTGCATTGAAAATAAGCGTTCGAAAGTGTCAGTTTAATAGGAAAGCACTGAATATAAGTAAAGAGTTATTCCACAGAGACTCGCTCTTTTAGTGCAATGAAGGAGGTTTTGCTACTCCATTAATTAAAGAGGAGACTGGTTTAGTTTGTTTTATTTTGTTTTACGGTATATCAACCTCAATGGGTTATTTAATGCCGACAACATTGTTATTGCTGGTAATATTTTTTCCCTTCAAAAATGAATTTCTGCTAATATTCATAATTCATCGCTGGTAATAATTTTTTATAAAAATATATTGCTGTCATTAAAACCTATTTTTACACTTTCATAGTGTTTTGACCCCAGTTTGAGGGTTAACTATTTGTCCATACCTGGGACCCTAACAGGTGCTACCACCCCGGGTCAGGGGTAGACCTGAGAACACCAGCAATTAAGAGGTGGTTCCACGCTCCTCAAAACCTCCTGATCAGAGGCCTTGCTGTCGGATATAGTTTATCGTCTTACCTGGGACGGTTAAAGGGGAGAACAGATACAAGACATTGATCTCGGTCCGAAAGCCAAGAAGTGATGATATTTAGCCACCTCGTCACGAGGGTAGAATGTGACACAATGTCGTTTTTAATGTGGGGTGCACATCGGTCAGTTAAAAATACCCCAGTCCCCACAACTGTCACGGTGGCGTTAATATTCCACCTGCCTTCTCTCTTTTAGTACAATGAATGGGGTGCTGCTACGGGGTTCGAATCTCTGGGACCAGGGGCCTTCTCCATTGATTAATATTGAGAACAGATATTTCGCCTTGATCCCGGCAGGAATACCTAGGAGCGTTATTTACATGACCTCCCCACTAAGGCAGGTTATGCTCTTCCTTATGTGGGGAAGGAGAAAAGTTGTCCGCCCCCCGTGACCACTGTCAAGTTAGCGGCGATATTACACCGATCTCCACCTCTCTTAGCGGAATGTACTGCCTCAGGGTTGGAAAGTCCGAAACCGGGCGCCTTTTCCCACTTCAAATGAGGAGAGAACGGATACTACACGTTGATCCTGGCCAAAAGGCCGAGAAGCGATGCTTTCTATTTCGACAATACGGGAATCAACTTCAGTCAGTTATGTGCCATGCGTGATACACGCTTAGGCGATATATGACAGACAAGGCAGATTTTTTTCCCTGCGGTAGACCAGTTGCTATCCAAGGCTATAGAACCCGGTCTGTCCTGTTATTTACCCATAGCTGGGGGAGGGAGAAGAAGAGGATTCATACCTTTCCCAAGCACGTAAGTGAATGAAATGGATTCGAATGGAATTCGAACTCGGCTCTCCAATTCCTCAGCCGCTATCCATTACTCCACCGTGCATGATATGCACAAAGAAAACAAAAATAGAAAGTTAAGTTCGCTTTAAAATGTTTTTTTAAAAAAAGACTAATGAAACAACACGGTCGATAAATGCCCACAACATATTAATTATTTGCGCCAAGTGGGTGCCTGATGTCAGGCCATTTTGACGTAGATAATGACACTGACGTCATTAAGTGAAAAGTTATTTAAAAATTCCGGGAAACTCTGCCTATTAACTGGCACTCCCTCTTTCTCTTTCTACTTCTCTTTCCCTCCTATCCCCACCTGCAAGAATTATCATTTATAGCATAGTCACATAACAACTTACGAAATAGCCTAAAAAGCCGTTTAAAATAAGATTATGCACTTAAATTGCAGCAACAATAATAATAATAAAAACTACAATAATTATTAATAATATAATACTAATTTTATTGTGATTTGCTAAGCGCAGCTTAGACATGACACAAGGCGGAGATTAAAGAGCATCCAGTAGAGAATTTGTACATTCACGCTTATTTTTTATTATTTATTATATATTTTACTAATTTTTAATTATTTATTGATTACTTTCTACTATTTTTCATTTAAACTGTTGTTGTAATCATAATAATAATCATAATAATAATTTCAAGAAATAAAGCAACTTCCGGTTTGAAATTACCAGAAATTGTAACGTTCAGGCCACTATTGTCCCCGTTTATCATTGGGGCGTTGGGGTCTATACCAATTTCTATACCATTGAGTTGGAGTCTATATCATCAAACTTCGTGTCCTACACAGGAAAAATTGGGATAAGACCTAGTAATCAATCGCTTCAGAAGTTTTTGTTGCTTGGCACTCAAATATTTGCAAAAGGTGATTTCTGTCTGAGGTCATAGGACTTAATGGTGAATACCCATAATGCAAAATTTCCGAAAACCATACTGTTGAGTCTTGACTCAATGTTGAATCTCGCCTATTGCATGGAATAATAATGCAACACAAAATGTACTTAGAACAAGAATGTATTATAACAAGGAAGTGTACACAATAAGTACATATGGTATTTCTGTATATTTCTGGGAAGACGTTCCTGGAGAATGTGTTGACTAGTCGCAGTCGATCAGAGTCTCTAGTTGGATCTCATGATTCCTTTTCCTCGTCTTCCGGTACCAACCACTATTTATATAGTTGGTAGTCACCTATGCAGATTAGGTGGATCCCACCACAACACATACAAATGAAGATAATAATTATTGATATATATTAACAACGATCCGGTTTCCGCCTACGTCCTGTGTAAAAAATTATATATATATATATATATATATATATATATATATATATATATATATATATATATATATGTATGTATGTATGTATATATAAGATGTTCTATAAGAAATTTTACTACTAAGTAAATAGAATAGAATACTTCTTCAACTAACCGCCAACATATTAATCGTTTATATCGATCCCAAATACATTCTAATTATAAACAAGATGAAAATATCCTAAAAATTAATAAATACTAATATATCTACCACACATCGTAGTAAAAATATAAAATTAATTATATACTACACTAAATCTAGTATATCTAATTGAATCATTCGTAAGGACTCTTCCCCACCTACTAGCATGTTGCAGAAAACCAACATTGTTTATAAATTTAAATGTCCATTGGGAGATTGTATCTCCAACGGAAAAACATAATAATATTTAGTTGGGCACACTACGACCACGTTGTCTCGTCGGCTGAGTTTTCATTTGAATGATATATCCAACATTTCTAAACACTTACAACAGCACACCTGTTTACATTCGTAATTCAGAAATATTCTTGTTGAAAATACATCTATACTTTCTCATGATAATATTAAAAATAAACTAAAAATTCTCGAAGCTATCTATATCAAAAAATTGAAACCAAACCTTAATAAAATTAATTATGAATACTGTACAAATGTTTTAAAATGTGTACAATAGATCATTTAAAATACCAATGTTTGCACTAATAGTTTTAATAATTATTTCGTAAAAACTCTCGACACACCATACCTAGTTACCTCCCCTGAATCTGTGTCAAAGGATCACGTACTCACTCAGCGTTCTTCACTCAAAAGTAAAAAAAAAAATAACTTTCAGATGAACACAGCAATTCTTTCTTTGAAAATGATGAATACTACAATATTTGTTTTCAAATAAACAACACCCTGCTGATGACATTGTGGTATATAGAAAGTAGCCGGAATAAAATATGTATTAACACGGCGATTTTCTCTCTTCCTTTAATCATGAGACCAAAAAGCTTGTTCCGTGAATATGGAAGGACCCAGTTGAAAATAAGTAGACAAAACTTGTATAAATTATTCAATAAAACAAGACTCATTGAAAACATGCTACCAAAATATAAAATATACGTAATACATACATACATACATATATATATATATATATATATATATATATATGTATGTATGTATGTATGTATGTATGTATTAAAAAAACGGTCCTTCATGAAAAACCCAATGAATGAAAAAATATATTATCCTACCAACTAACTCTATCATATCTACAATTTAAAAGAATCTATCTAAACCAAAAAAATAATTGTTACTACTACATCCAAAACAATAAAAGACTTAGTAAATACTAAACAAAACAATAAGCTAAAACTTGAAGGAGGAGTTTACTCCATCTCTTGTAATAATTGTCACAAAGAAATACAACGGATAAACCTGAAGAAATCTAAATAAAAGATTATATGAACACAAAAGGAACATTTTACAAAATAATACGTCAGATGCGTTGGTTGCCCACCGTAACAAGAATGACCACAATTTTGAAATAAAAATGCTACTCTGATCAAATAAGAAACTGATTCACTACGACGTAAATGTCTAGACAGTGCTTTAATTGCAAGGTCATTTACAGTAAATTTGTGCCCTGGGTCTTACAAAATTTCACTATCCCTGGTAGATCTTTTAATATCACAGTGTGGAATCCCTACTTAAAAAAATGATGGAAAGAAAAACTCTAAGTGAATTCGGCTAGATAAAATTTCTAAAATTCCCAGCACAACCTCGTTCGTGCGCATGTGTAGTCGTAACAACATAACAAATTTAGTCCGATTGAGTCCTGAAGGACGAAACGCGTCGCAAATAAACTTTTCCATTTTGTCATACAATTTCCCCAATACTGTTCTTGACATATAAAAATGTATTCGGTTTTATATATATATATATATATATATATATATATATATATATATATATATATATATATATATAAAACCGAATACATTTTTATATATATATATATATATATATATATATATATATATATATAAATTGTGTATATTTCGGTAGCATGTTTTCATTAAGACATGTCTCATTAAATAATTTAGACACATTTTGTCTACTTATTTTTAATAGGCTCTTCTCGTAATTACAGACAAGTTTCTTAGTATTCTTCTTAAAGGAAGAAAGAAAGTATACATCAACATGGTAATTTTCTTTCTTCCTTTAATAAGGATACTAAGAAACTTGTCAGTAATTACGAGGGGATCCTATTAGAAATATTATAAACAAAACTTGTCTAAATTATTTATTGAGACATGTCTTAATATATATATGTGTGTGTGTGTGTGTGTGTGTGTGTGTGTGTGTGTGTGTGTGTGTGTGTGTGTGTGTGTGTTGTAACCTAGAAGGGTTACTGAATGAGGAATAACCAAAACGGAGGATGGAAATGAAATGGTAATCCTTATAATGTCAACAAAATACAATACTCGCGAGCTGCGTGAAGTGGGTAACCCACTACTAATGGTGGACTACTTAGACAGCATATTACCCCATAGTGTCCAATGTATCTATGAGGATTGTGACATACCCATTAATGTACATAGGTACGGTATATAACAATATATATTGGAAAATGCAAGTGAAGTCTTATATTTATTGACAGTAACTTTACCGATTTCACAGTTCTCCGATTTTCAAAAGTCCAATTGAAATGGACAGACGTGTGGCTATGCTATGTTTAGTTTCGCATCTGAAGATGGCATAGCGACACGTCTTTCCAAACGCGTGCAAAAGATCCGGGATCTCTGTGGATTCAAGGTCCTATTTGCCCTGGAATGACATTAAGATTGAGTTCAGGGAAGCATCCATACGGGAGTCTGTTCAACAAAGGAAAAAAATTTTGTGGAGGAAACAAAACTGTGTGAGTGGAACATCTGTCTTACGTTTGAAACACGGAGGAAATTAGAGTGTCTGAACTGGTGGAACATAAGAAGGGTGCGCTCATCTGAACATTTGCCATGGAAAAAGCGAGAGGATAATAAAAGGTTTGCAACGTTGCGGCTGTAGGGAAGAGGCGGAAGGGTGGAGAATAGATCTTCCATCACAAGGCAGCGTAAACGATTTTGAATGCTATCAAGGCTTGAAAATGGGGATTGACCAGCTAATGCCTAGATATGGCAGCAATATTCCATTTTCGACCTAATCTATCATTTAGAAAGATAAAACATGGCAGAAGGAGTCCGGTATTGTCTGGAGTGATATAATGAGCTGAAAAATTCTCCAGCATTCAATGGTGAATCGACCGTATATACTCGCGTATCATGCGACTTTTGAAGACGTAATTTTGAAGTTAATTTTAAGGGGGTCGCATCGTACACGAAATATAAAATTAACGTATGTACCGCTGGTCCTGTCTACGCCGTTGACCAAAGGATATATCCATTTACTGTAATCAAATTATCTTCAAAATTAGATCTTCAAAGGTTGCATGATACGCGAGTATATACGGTACATTTTGAGGACCCTGAAGCTTGAACAGATATGTAGACCTCGTCACAACCAGCAACAATATAATTGAGTATCCGACTGCCAAAATGTAGGCTATGAATAGATTATGAGGGAGCTTAACGAGCCCATACATCTGGGGGTGCGGGTGCTGCAGACCCCAAAGAAAAATTTGAAATTTGACCAATTACAGGGGAATTATAAGGCCATATAAAATGAGTCTTAGAGTATATTCAATCCATTGGCTTATGATTATATTATAAAAAATGAATTTAAACTGTATATACTCGCGTTTCATGCGACTTTTGAAGACCTAATTTTGAAGCGAATTTTAAGGGGGTCGCATCGTACAAGAGATATAAAATATGCGTATGTACTGCTGGTCCTGGCTACGCTTTTCACCAAACTATATATCCATTTATTGTATTTAAAAATACAGCTGTATTTAAAATAAACATGATTTTGATAAAACTGATATTTTACTTAAGTGTATGCAATAATAATGCATGTAATATTCACGTATTAGTATCGTATTATAAAATACAAACATGGCGAATATTCATCTGTTCCATTGTTTACGTTTATAAGATGTTTAGCTGTTTCTCGTTCGGTTGTTTATGGCTGTACGCGTTTACTCAACGACTATATAGCGTTACTAACGATACTTTTATCATTCTCTTTTACTTTTTTGAACTTATTTAACTAGAAGATGGATAAATAGATAGAAGGAAGAGGTTAGTCTATTCTGATTTGATCTCTCAAAAAAGAAACTCTTATGATACACAAGATACATGATAAAATCATTTTTATAAGTGAAAATTTGGGGGTCGCACGATATGCGAGATCGCGCGTTACACGTGTATATTTTAAAAAAAAGATTGATTTTGTTGAAATATTTACTAAATAACAAAAGTTGCTTCAGGGACTCCATTGGGATTAAGAACGCTTAAGCTTCATTTATTTCATGGTAGATCAGGCACTGCCAGCATTTTAAGCAATAGATTGTATAGATTTGCGGCATGGTGGGGTAGAATAATGGATAGCGACTCGGATTGAGAAATTGGAGGGCTGAGTTCGAATTCCAGTCAGATCTATTAAATTCACTTACGTGGAAAGGTATGAATACTCTACTTCAACAGACTGGGTTCTATAACTTTAGTGAATTCCGAAATGTATGTAGCTCTGGCGTGACTACGATCGAATGATGATGACTACGACTCTTTTTTTTAAAAATTGTTTTCCTTCAAGATGTAAGATCACGGTCCTCCACATATTCCTTTGCTTTACTATCTGCGAAATACCATGTCTTAGGGAGGCACGTTGGAGTAATAGCGGCTCGAATTGAGGAATCGGATTTCGAATTCCAGTCTGATCCATTACATTACGTTTTAATATCTTTGGAAAAGTATGAATCCTGTTCTTCTCTCCCTACCCCAGATATGATTAAATAGCAGGACAGACTAGATTCTATAGCCTTGGACGGCAACCGGTCTAGGAGAAAGTAACTGTGAAATCAAAACTGTATTTAGCCCTGGCGTAGCACATACTATACGGCTAAGGAAAGGACCATTCGCATTGGCTCGATGATCCCGACTGCAGTCGAACTGGATGGATGTATAGATGAAAAATATTTTGATGGGTGTTCTATCATCCACGGTATTAATGGAGAGTTAAATAAATCTTTTTGATGAATAAATTCTTTTCTTTAATTATCTGTTTGAAGTTCCTTTTTTGCAGTTTATGGCATTCAAAAGAAAGAATATTTTTTTTGTGTGTGATTTTTATTTTAAGCAATCGAGGAATTACGCTTGGGTTTTCGTCTCAGTTGTAAATATTCAGTAGACAGCCTGTCTCAGCCTACAAAATTTCTCACTATTTTTAGTCCTACAGTTCAAACATACACGTGGTTAATCATTACGACGGATTTTAATTAAGGATCAGTAGATATACTAAATTAAAATTGAGATATGTAATCATTAATTAAAATAGCTATTTCTATATTAGCTACTACAATTATTTCACGCGCTCCGGGCGCGCACACACACACGCACACACACACACACGCACACAGACACATACACACAGGATGTCCATGAAGTCCGTGTGCAATTTAAAATACTTGTAGCTTTGTAACGATACGTAATAGAAACAATCTGTAAAAAAGGATAAGAAAGCATGACATGTTTTGTTTTTTTCTTGTCTTCGGAAAAATTTATTCATTATTTGTTTTACCTATTTATTTTTTTTCAATTTCTTGAAACTGAAAACTGACTTTGATTTTCAAATGTCCATAGTTAACTGGGACAAAAGATGACTTGTTAATTTATACACCACCAAAACTAAGCTTCTCTCTATTAATCGTCTGAGAGACCCCTCTCTGCCTTCCATCAGCATGGCTGATGCTAACCTCCAGAAAAGTGAATCGTTGCGCCTTCTCGGGCTAAGCTTCTCAGCTGACATGAAGTGGAAAGACTATATTGAATCCATTGCTAAGTCAGATATCTTACATATCTATAAGTCTACCATTCGTCCATGCCACATATAGTCCGGTGCCCGTGCTATTTACCGAGAGCTCCTTGATAAGATCCAAAGAAGAATCAGCAATATTATTGGTCCAGATCTGGCGGCTCGGCCCCAGTCACTTTCCCACCGCCGTAAGATTGCCTCTCTCTGCCTTTTCTATAAATACTTTCATGGTAACTGTTCGATCAAGCTTTTCGCTATCGTACCTAGACATCAGGAATTTCAGCACAGTACTAGACTGGCGTGGAGATCTTATTACTTTACAGTTGAGCAAGCTAGATGTAGTAGGAAGTCCTATGCTAACTGTTTCTCGCTTGTGTAACTCACTTCAGGCTCCATGGTTTCCAGACAACTTTAGTCTGCAAAAATTTAAATACAATTAAAGTCAATGTGCAATTTAAAATACTCATATATATATTTCGTCTGTAACTTCCAATTCAATGTTGGCCTATTCTCTGCCTGCTTGGTTGAATTATTAATTCGACACGGAATTCTGACCGTTTCTTCATCGTGTCGATTTGAATATTCTCCTTTAGTAGCACGCTCGCCAAGCCCACGGTTGGGGTGGAAGGGTCGCCCCCCCCCCCCCGGCACTGCGTTCATTATAACTTGTCGCTTGGCATGAGATAGGTAAGCCTTAAATTCTCGACGTTGTCTTGTATAGATTATCGTCGTCAAACGAGCATTTTCTCTGTCCGTTTAAGTATAAACCCACCCCATACTTGATTCCGTGTTCCTTGTGTATGTATATGTAATTTTTAATTTATTTCAAAATTTTTGTTTTTTTTATTTTAATTTTATTTTTTTTATTTTTTTTATTTGTATTTTTGTTTTTTTGCTTTTTGTTAACAGGCGCTTTTGGACCCCCTAACATATCTTATTTTAGAAGTAACTATTCTAACGTAACTCGTAATATTACATTTTTTTTTTTAAATATAGGTCAATGGGACTTATACTAAGTTAAAACTTACTGTTAATGTATACAATACAATGTCATTCCTATCCCCCACTGCGACTATTCCTACTAAATCTCACTCTATTGTTTTGTTGTCATCGTTGTATATGTTATATGTAATAGGAGCAGGTAGGCTTTCCTACCGCCCGGTCTACACTCCTCCCCCCTCTATTGGACACGATTAGAGGCTCAAACCTTGTTTCGTGTTTAGGAAGGGGTTCCCGGCTCTCTCTCTCTCTCTCTCTCTCTCTCTCTCTCTCTCTCTCTCACTCTCTCTCTCTCTCTCTCTCTCTCGCCTCTGTACTGGTGCCGCCGTGTTTCTCCCGTGTTGCGTGTAGTCTGTGGCATTGCCTGTTCATTCTGAGGGTACACGGTTGACAGTTCCCTGGTTGCTGTTTCCGACTGGTAGTTAGGAGCCCTAACTCTTGCGTAGCGTCTTGAGCGGCCGCTCTGATCAACAGTTGCATAATATCGGGGTGTCTGTATTGCCATGTCGCGCATGGATAGGTGTCCCTGCAGTCATCTCCGGTGGGCAACCCTGAGGCCACATTATGATTCAGGCTGTGGCAAACCCCCTCTCTGCCCGCGTCATGGGTGATAACCGTCGACTTCCTTTAACTCAGGCCTTCTCTTTTTACAACACCAATTACCCACATGAATTACAAAAACCAGAAATATAAACCTAAACCAGCCTTCCAAAAATCACCCAAACCTTTAAATATCTCCAACATCCGTGGCATCAGAACCAACTTCTGCAGCGTTGAGTCTTTCCTCATTGCTAAGTGCCCGGATATACTGGCCCTGTGTGAGACCAATCTTGACTCCTCTATCCCTTCCTCTGATCTCTCGATCCCTGGATACCTTCCTCTCCTCAGAAAAGACTCTCTAACCCACATGCATGGCCTGGGTGTCTACGTCAAAGACCATCTCCCTCTGGCTAGAGAGTGCTCTCTCGAATCGCCGGATCATTCGTACGTGTGTCTCCGGCTATCTCTTCTCAATGCTGTAAGCTATCTTTTCTTCCTCTACCGCTCTCCATCCTCTCAGGACTGTGGGATACTCGATGTCATTTCTGACAGCATAGATAGGGCCCTCTCTGTCCATCCGTACGCTCACATATTTGTGTTTGGCGATTTTAACGCCCATCACAACCAGTGGCTTAAGAACGCTAAAACCGACCTCGCAGGCATTCACACCCTCAACTTTTCAGTCTCTCAATCCCTCACTCAGATAATCGATTTCCCCACGCGTTTTGCTTACAACCGTGACTGTAAGGCCTCACTCCTCGACCTGTGTTTTACCTCCATCCCTGAGTCTTGTAGTGCCACGCAGCTCTGTCCTATCGGTAACTCCGATCATGCTGTAGTTTCTGTTAGCATCTCCTTCAGCCCCACCCCCTGCAAGGAGCCTCCTACCACCAAATGTTTTATAGTTCCGAGCGCTTTCGGCTATACCTTTAGCCATTATCAAGGAAGAATCAATTTTTCAGCTTAATTGAGTGTGTGCATTATGTGTATATTTTAGTGTGTTGTAGGAATGTTTTTTAATTTCAGAATACGGTTAGTACATTGTGGCCTTGTTCGTAGTTAATATTGTTAAGAGTTGGCTTTTTCTTTTTTATTATTAAATGATTAAAGCTTCCGTTATTTTTAATCTTTTTTACAGGTGGATGAAGTTATTATATTTGTGTTTTCTACTAGTAGAAATCACAAATATAATGTGTGTGTATATATATATATATATATATATATATATATATATATATATATATATATAGCTGAACATTTCATTTCCTTCATTGGTCTGGTATGTCACATACTTGGCATTCTTTGAATTATAAAAGGACGGAAGACATTGTAATAAATAGAATTTAAGAGAAGAGAATAGTAAAAAAGAAAAAAAAGCAGTTCCTATTGACTCACACACAAAAAGCAATTCGCATTTCACACACACATACACGCCCGCACACATAAACACACACACACACAATCTTGTGTTTTCAAATATGTAGATGCACCTAGACCTTCACGCCACGCCTCTTCAATTCGCACTCCCGCTAAATCCACAAAACGAACACATTTGCTCGTATATTTTCATTACCCACACATATGGATATGAAGACATACACACACATGAGCACAAAGCCATACACAAACCTGCACAAAACACGCAGTATAAACAATTAACGCTTACAACTTAAAATATTTAAAACAAATCCTAGAATTAAACTATGAGTTAAAATAGCAGAGTTAAGTGAGATATCTAGCTTTGTTTGGCAACTAATCTCAGATTCCCAAACCGTGCCGAAAATAACTTGAAACCATTCCACTAACTTTCCCAATAACTCATGGCAATTCATAAATAATAATAATAATAATAATAATAATAATAATAATAATAATAAAGAAAAGGAAGGTGTGGAGAGTCGTGATCGCATATATCCTGAAGTTTAAATTATAGTCTAGCCTACTGTATTCACCTTTGCACTTATTCCCTTGTTAAAGGCGTGAAGCCTTCTCTTCTGTCCCTAGCTATGGATTAAATAACAGGGTAGACTGGACATTAACATTGAGTGACAGCCAGTCTTGAAGAAGGGCAGCACGAAACCACTCCACTATCTTTCCTAAGACGTCATGACAGTTCACAGGTAGTCATAATGAAAAAGAATCTGTGAAGAGCTATCATAACTAGTCTCCTCAGCACCGGTTTTGGGGCTCTTTTCTCAAAAAGAAATTTGTCTGGAAGACTTTGTTATCAAATCTTAGCAGCTATTTTGCCCATTGGTGGTAGTCAACGACAATAGAGATTAAGGTCTTTTTAAGGAGCCTTTGTATCTCTAATGGCTTCATTCTTCTTATTCTGTATGCCGTGTACCTTCAGGCTGTGGGCGATCATAGTTCTCCACAACCTCCTATCATTTGTAGCCCTTAGTAATGATATTTGTTTTTTCACTATCTCTTTCAGTCCCTGTTCTGTCATTCACTTACCCAAGCTTGTTAGGTAAGTAACTAGCTACTTTCCCCTGTCCATCTTGCATCCAGCGTGTCCTGTGAGTGTCAAATACTCCAAGTCTTCTTTCCTTATTATGTGTGCGACATATTTCAACTATTTCTGGTTCTAAGTGTAAGTGTTCTTTTTGTTTTCATTTTCCTTAGACTTTCTATGCTAACAGTTTCTCCTCTCGCACTTCTCCCTTGTGGACCTTTCTACTGTCACTCGAAAAATGCGTACCCAATAATAATACGTACAGAAGGCATCAAATTTCTTTTCACATCTTTTGATCGATGAAGAATACACGTTCTAATATTTTCCTGGAATTCATAATCCATTATCTGTTAATGTTACATTACAAGGCAACGTATTTGTAAAGTTGCAGGCATATTGTGGGGAGTCAATCAAGCAAGTACGAAAATTTAAATATTATAAAAGTAATAATGTACATTACTTACATTGTCCACTTGGTTCAATCCAGTGACTTCACCCAAAGAGTTGTGAGTTCAATACCTGGCTACTGCAGTCGTGAACAAAAATTTGAGTTAAAGGGAGATAACTGAGACATCTGGAAGAGGTTTAGCGCGTGGAACTAGAACAATCTAGCTGGTGGACGAAATAAAGGGTTCAGTTCGAAATTCTAATCACCGGAGCGTACAACAGCCGAAACGTCGTGAATATGGCAACAAAGATGAGGACAATAGTCTGAACAATGTAAATAATTACAATACCTTATAGACATATATTATAGGAGTAGGTAGATTAGCCTATTGCTTGGTCCACACTCCTCCTCGGTTTTTTGAACAGTAGTAGATTTTTCTCCCTTGTTCCCTGTTTAGAACTGGGTTTTAGGTTCCTTCTAAAGTCTAGTTCAACTCTATACTTCTAACGTCTCCGCCTAAACTATGAAATTTTATTTACTAATCATTTTTTTTCGTTCAATAGGAGTAGATAGGTTCGCCTATCGCCCGGTTCACACACCTCACCTGTCTTTTTAACAGGTGTAGAGGTTTATCCCTTGTTCCCGGTTTAGGATTGGGTTTTTGTTTCTTTCTAAAGTTTTTCATTCTCTTACCCTCTTTGTAACCCCTTGCGACTTAATAACATTTTCACTTTGTTTGGAGTGAATAGACTAAAAGTGTTTTAACTTGACGAAAGATGTACCGTTGAAATCTGAAGGCGCAATGGAATAACCAAAGGTACCTTCCAAACGTTAACCAAAATATTTTTAAAAAAACGCGAAATTTTCGTTAGATATAAAGAAAAAAACTTCTGAACTGCTACGTAATATCTGTCCTCCTCTATGGCAGTGAATGCTGGACAATCTCCTCACAGGTGAAGAAGAAACTAGAGACAACAGAAATGCAGTTCTACAGAAGGATGTGAGAATGCCATGTATTGAACATATGAGTAGCGAGGAAGTTTTATTTTCTAGCATGTCACCCTAAACAAGGCAATAAAGCCACTAAGACACAAGGGATTACTGAGTGCGAAAGAATATGAGAAAAAGAAAACCGGAGAAAGAACAATGAAAGAACCGGTATTAAGAAGACAGATGATAACGATTGACATTGCACTTAAATTTTTGAAGATCAAAGTTGACAAGAAAGCAAGAAGCTGGAAACGAGTTCCACAGGTGAGATGTACGAGAAAGGAAACTATTAGCATAGACCTTACGGTTACATCTAGCCACTTCAACTGTAAAATGATGAGACCTTGCAGCCAATCTAGTACTGCGCTTAAATTAATAGTCTAGGAATCATAGAAGAATGTTTATCAGAACAATTACCATGGAAATATTTATAGAAAAGGCATAAGGAAGCTACTTTACGGCGGTGGGAAACTGACTGAAGCCGAAGTGTCAGGTCAGGGCCAATGACATTACAGATTTTTCAACGATCTCTTAATATATAACAGAAGCAACAGACCAGTTATGACAGTAGTATGCAAAGAAAGAATGAATGAATGATTTATAAATTGAGTGAGGAAAATTGTCTAGTACAACACAGTGAACCCATTTTCCTACCAGCAGACCTAGCAATTGATTCGATATAATCTTTCCACTTCATTTTTGTTTGTTGGGATACATAGTGAAAGGGGTGTTGAGAGTTGCTAGGAACATTTACAAAAATAAGCATACGAATAGAAGAATACCAATAAAAATACCAATTAAGAAAGAATACCAGTCAAAAAATAACTGTAAAAAATAAGTCAAAATACCAGTCAAAAATACCTGTAAAAAGCAACAATCAAAATACCAGTCAAAAATACCTGTAAAAAGCAACAGTCAAAATACCAGTCAAAAATACTGCTGAAAAAATAATACTAGTCAAAAAGAAATACCTGAAAAAAATACCTGTTAAAAATTAATACTTGTAAAAAAAAACTACTTGTAAAAATATACCAGTAAAAAATATAGGTAAAAATAATACTGGCAAAAAATACCTCTAAAAAAATACCAGTTAAAAATAATACTTTTAAAAAAATACCTGTAAAAAATACCAGTAAAAAATACCGGTAAAATTATAATACCAGTCAAAAAATATCTGTAAAAATACCAGTTTAAAAAGAATACCAGTCAAAAAATACCTGTAAAAATACCATTAAAATAAATAGAAAATCATAATCTGGTAACCAAGCGACAAGTGCTAAGTAAGTAGAGCAGTTCAACTACTTATAACGAGATCACTGACCACAAGAACGCATTAATTTGCTGAACGTTCTGGGAAACGAATGTTACATTCTTAGCAACGTTTTAAAGGCTATCGTGCCCAAGAGAGAACTGAGTGTTTGGTATGCGATGTGTCCACATTTGTTGACGTTTGCATATGATTAAGAATTATTGAGGAGACGTGTGCATTCACATAACTTAAAGTCCAAGTAATGTAAATATCTAAGAAGTGTTTTAATAGAAGATGGAAAAGGTGACAGCGAAATCCGAAGGTACATTGGAATAGCGAACGATGCCTTCCAAACGTTAAGCAATGTATTATGAAACAAGAAAATTTCATTGGAAACGAAGAGTACTGAACTTTCATGTAATATCTGTCTTTCTATCTGGCAGTGAATGCTGGGCAATCACCTCACAGATAAAGAAGAGACTTGAAGCAACAGAAATTTGGTTCTTCAGAAGGATGCTGAGAATGCCATGAACTGAACCCGTGAGCGACGATAAAGTTTTAAGGAAAATGGAAACAAAAAGGACACTTATACGTAACATCAGAAAGAGGCAGTTGATATTTCTTGGGCACAGTGTGAGAAAAGAGGGCTTGGAAAATCTGATACTCATAAGTCATAGTGAAGGCAAACTTTACTAAGGACTAAAAAGGACAGAAAGTTGTGAAGGGCTATGATCGCCTTCGCCTTGAACGGACATGGCACAGAAGAAAAATGCATGATTATATTTATATACTGAAAAATGCGCTTCGCAAAAAACAAAATGTTAACCAGTGTATTTCTGGAGGATAACGCTTTTAAGGCGAGCAGTCGTGATAATTAAAGTGTTCAATACCAAGAGATAGCGCATGAATAGCAAAAAATGAGGTTGTGTATCAGGGTTTGCGTGACTAATTTGTTTTTTACGGCCTGTCAACCCTTTCTGGGTTATTTAAAATCGAAAAATATTTATAGATTATATAAGTTTGCTTACGGTAGCTGGTGATCCCTGCGGTATCCCATCTCCGTACTGACCGGGATCGACACTGCTTAACTCCAGAAATCGAACGAGAGCCTGCTGTGTTTTCAGCGTCATTCCTATTTTTATCACTTTACATTGCTTTTGGCATACGGCCACATCACATTGAAACGCTGGTTCCCGTATGATCACCGAAGTTAAGTCAACGTCAGCCAGGTCACCATCTAGATGGGTGACCATTTGGGAATACCAAGTGCTATAAATCTGGATGTGCGGGTGGTGTAATGGATAATGGCTCGGAATTGTTAAACCGAGTTCTAATTCCAGTTGTGTTCGTTTTATTCACTTACGCGCAAATACTCTTGGAAAAGGTATGAATCCATCTCTTCTCCCCACAACTATCGGTTAATTAGTAAGTTTTGTGTCACTAATTCATTATTATCGCCCCCAAAATTATTACAATCTAAAAATATTTTCTGGCTTTAAATACCCTGCAATGGGTTGATAAACCGTAAAAAAACGAATCAATCAATTCATTTTCGTCTACCGACCTGATTATTCTAGAAATCTTATAAGTGAGGCGCAGATTCGAATCCTGTCGGAAAGCAAATTCTTTCTTTAATAAGATTTATCGAATATTCAGACTGGTAAACGAAAATAAATATACTATTTAAAAAATAAACGAGGAGTCTACACAGATAAAAAAAAAATAACGTTTAAAGTGATAAAAATATGTTAGATTAATAAATTTAAAAAATCCATTATTTCTTTAGAAATTGCTTTGTTTACGTTTGGATACGAAACTGAGCAATGAATGGTTTGAGAATCTTTGAAGAAATTTGCACTATTCAGCTTTGCTCGATTGGCGATCCTTCGTGGCCGAGTTAGTTAAAGTATGTCGGGTAATGACGGTTTCTCTTGCTCGGGGAATTCAGTTTTGAAATCCTGCTAGAGGGCTCATATTTTCTCTAATAAGGATTTCTGGAATATTCAGGCCGTGTGATGAAAATAAATAAATAAATATACTGTTTAATAAATAAACGGGGCGTCTACTCATATATGGGTATCCACTAAAAATAACGTTTAAAGTGATAAAAATATGTTAGATTAATAAATTTAAAAAATCCATTACCTCTTTAGAAATTGCTTTGTTTACGTTTGGATACGAAACTGATCTGATATGAACTTTGGCGAACCTAAAACAAGAGTGCGTTTAAAAGGCAGTATTCAACTTTGCTTTATCGACGTCACCCTTTGTGGACGAGTTGGTTAAAAGCACGTTGGATCTAACTACAATTTCTCCTGCAAAAGTGAAAGCAGGTTCAAATTTTGCCGGAGGGCGAATTGTTTCTTTAATAAAATTTATCGAATATTCAAGCCGGTAGACATAAATAAATAAATAAATAAATACGCTGTTTAAAAAAATAAACGGGGCGTCTACTCAGATATGGGTATCCACTAAATATAACGTTTAAGGTGAGAAAAAATCTGTCGGATTAATAAGTAAAAATCCATTACTTCTCTAGGAGTTACACATTCCTATCCATAAGGAAGAAACTTCAATCCTATTTTATTCATATTTGTTCTTCCGGTCTGTTTTGCAATTCCTCAGGGGATCCGGAGGAGGGCTGCCGCAACACAAGTATGGACGGGCAGAGTCTGTAACTGTGGGGTACTCAATTTTGTGCGTTGCCAGGTCGTTGACGTAATGATGAATTGATCCATTTCCAAAACAAACCACTGCGCGAAGAATTTATAATGGGAAAATCCTTGCATTGGGATAATTCCACTCTCTCTCGGCCCGTGGGAGTCTTTTATCCGGTGGGATGTGTGAGCAGGTTGTAATGGATAGCACCTCGGAATGATAAATCTTTATATTTTACATTCTTTACATTCACTTACGCGCAAAAAGCCTTGAAGAGGTTGTGAATACATCTCTTTCCCTGAGATATGGGTTAAATAGTAGGAATCGTATATGGAAAAGTCATTGTCATTCTCAAAAAAAAAAGAAAGGTCACTGTAATATTCACCCGGGAAAAAAAAGATTTATTCATACAATCCAAAAAGGTGTGATAAGCATTAAAAAGAAATTAATCAAACAATATACAAGCAATTTTTGTAAAATATTACACGTACATGTACCTTATCTAGAGCAAGTTTCTCAACACTAATGCGCCCTGGAAGGTAATCAGGTGCGCCTGAAGTTAACAGAAGAGTAATTTATGAATTATTTTTATTAAATTTTCTTTTTAATGTTAGAGATACCCGTCTTCCATATCTGAGTCAAAGTCAAGTCATTGTCATTTGATATTTTAAATTGGATGCTAAATTCCTTAATCTTTAAGGGGTGCATAATCCTTTCCTTTTGCCTTCCTTAAGGGATTTAAATCAGTTATTATCGGCCTCTCAAAAAAAAAAAAAAAAAAAAAAACAGATTCTTCATAAATCTCTTTAAATGAAAGATATAGCGCTAATCTTCTTTTGGGGATGCCAAACCAAAAATAAAATCCATTAAAAGGTAATTTTTTTTCCTTTGCCAAAGCACTGGTTTCACATACGCATGCGTAAACGCGTAATGTCTTAAAAATAAATGCTTATTTCAAGAAACTCATTTATTATTATCCTATTTTCAAATTTCATGACTAATTTTTTCTTATTAAGATTTAAAGTGTGCCCTGGAGTTTTTGTTTTTCTACAAGTGGGCCTTGAAGTAAAAAAAGGTTTATAAACACTGACCTAGAGAGTAGAAAAATAACATTTTAGTTCTTCTTCCAAGAAAATCTTTAAAGGTCGACACTTGGTGATTTTGGGTCTTGGTGCAGGCAAGTAAAAATAACTTTAGCACTTTAAAAAAAAAATCTAATTCACCCCAAGCAAGGCTGTAAAGCAGCTAAGACAAAAGGGATTTGCAGGGTGTAGAAGAATTAGAAAACAGAAACATTATTAAGGAGCAAGAACAAGAGAAGAGTAATCAGGAAGACAGCAAATAGCGATTGACATTGCATTTAAATTTTTGGAGATCCAAGTTAACTGGAAAGCAAGAAGCCAGAAGAGAGTTCGGCAAGCGAAAAATGCGAGAGAAAAAAATTGTTAGCATAGAACTTACGATTACATCTTGGCAATTCAAGTGTAAAATGAAGAGACCTTGTCGCCAATCTAGTACTGTGTTTAAATTCATAAAGTCTAGCGCCGATAGAGGAAAGTACATCAGAACAATTACCATGAAAGTATTTATAGAAAAGGCTCAGAGAATCTATGTTATGACGGTGGGGAAAGGAACTGAAGCGGAGATGCCAGGTCAGGACCAATGACATTGCAGATTCTTCTTTGAATTTTATCATCCTTATTCTTTATTTCTAATTTGTGCATTTTATTATTTTATCTACGGTGGTCGGCTTGCAAGAGGAATTTTAGGATGTGACCCCGGAATATTTTTAAGCAAACATTTGTTTGAGCAAATTACAGTACACACTCACTCTGGTGTTCTTTGATTGAATTGTTTGGTTATGTGTATTAGATAATTTGTATGCAATTGAATTGCATGTGAAAACTGATTCCGGGCGGAGTGGGCAAATGAGATCTCCTACAGACCTGGCGGCCATGATGACGGTGTCAGCAAAAGCGCATCAGAGTAAGAAAGTGACACGTAAAAGTTCTGGCAATCATCTTCTGCAGCCTGGAAGCCTTCCTCGTGCCACCGGATAAAGTTTCATGGATTTGTTTTCTGACAGATTATGAACCCTTTGTGGGTTATTTAAAGACGAAATTCTTTTATTTTACGAGTGAATATTCCATTAACAGTTTTTGTTAGAATTACAATAATTTTTCAAGATACAAGTTCTACTATTTAACCCCTAGTTGGGGGAGAAGATGGATTCATATCTTTCCCAGGGATATTTTCGCGTAAGTGAATGTAACGAACTCGATTGGAATTTCGAACTCGTCTCTGCGATTTCTTGTTCTGTTGCTCATAAAAAAACGTATAATTAACTTATAAAACTAATAATATTATATTCATATCAATTCTATATTATATATATATATATATATATATATATTAGGTCATCCCATAAGTTCTGTCCGAATTTTAACTTTTTGTTAAAATGAATGAAATTTAAAGAGTATTTTATAACGTCTAATGGAGCTGAACATTATTTTTATGTTTAGATGCATTTAAACTGATCAAATTTTATTTCAGAGAACAATAAAATTAAATTTTGTTTGATTAAAACCCTGCTAACATGGAAGTACCCAAGAATCATTTGAGGTACATAATGCTTTATGAGTTCAAGAAAGGAAACTCACCAGCCGTAGCGGCTAGAAACATTCACTCAGTTTATGGAGAGGAATGTGTGAATGAAAGAACTTGCGGAAGATGGTTTGCAAAATTCAGAGATGGAGATTTCACCCTTGAAGATGAAGATCGAACCGGACGTCCAGTTGAGTTTGATGAAAAGCTTCCTGGAGCAGCCCTTGAAGAAAATCCTGCTTTATCAGTTGAGGAATTGGCAGTGGTTCTCAGTTCAAACCATACAACTGTTAATCGTCATCTTCAACAACTTGGAAAAGTTCCTAAACTTGGAAAATGGGTGCCTCAAGAATTGTCTGAAAATAACCTCAAATCCCGAGTTGACATCTGCTCTTCTCTCCATTCTCGCCAACTTGTTTCACCTTTTTTGGATATTGTGACTGGCGACGAAAAATGGATCTGTTATCGAAAAGTTAAGCGTCGGAGACAGTGGCTTGGTAAAGAGGAAGGACCCCAGCCACAGCCGAGAAGGGAACTTCATGGGCAAAAGGTTCTTCTTTCAATCTGATGGGATTGCCAAGGAATAATCCACTTTGAATTCTTACGATCTAATGCAACAATTAATGCTCAAATATACTGTCAGCAATTAGAGCGTTTTAACCAAGCTTTGAGAAAAAAAAGGAACCTGCTCTAGTGAATCGAAAACGGGTGATGTTTCATCAGGACAATGCGCGACCACACACAGCAAGAATCACGTCACAAAAGATCGAAGAACTTGGTTGGGAGAAAACTCCTCATCCACCTTATTCTCCCGATCTTTCTCCTTCAGACTACCATTTGTTTCGTAGCTTACAGAATCATTTGGAAGAAACAGCTTTTGTAACACAGGAAGAGGTTAAAACTGACATGCTCTTGTCAGAATGCACACGATCATGTGTCAATAAACTTGCAAGCAGCCTCTCTTCCAAATTTCAGCCATCTGAAATAGAAAATGATATTATGTCGACCATTCGCCCTTGCATGGAGTATTGCTGCCATATATGGTCTGGGGCCCCTGCTGTTTGCCTCAGGGTTCTTGATAAGATCCAGAGACGGATAGGCAACATGATTGGCCCTGATCTGTCATCTCGTCTGCAGTCGCTCTCTCACAGACGCGATGTTGCCTCGCTCTGCCTTTTTTACAAGTACTTTCACGGTAATTGCTCCGAGGAGCTGCTTTCGCTTGTCCCTAGGCCTTGTGAATTTAAACGCCCCACGAGGCTGGCATCCTGCTCCCACCCCTACACCGTGGAAACTGTTAGATGCAGACGTCTCTTCTACTCCAATAGCTTCATGTCTCGCACATCCCGCCTATGGAACTCCCATCCCTATTACTGTTTCCCTGACAAATATAATCTCCAACGGTTTAAGTGTAGCGTCAATCGACATCTCCAGTTGCCTTGATCTATCCACTTCCCTTCTCCACATCCTTTCATTTTTCATTCCTATCTGCTCTCGCTCCAAATCTTCTGTAACCCCCTTGCCTTGATCGACCCACTGTCTTTCTCTTTCTCTACATCCTCTCCTTTACCACTCCTATCTGCTCTTCCTCCAACCCTTCTTTAACCCCTTGCGTGATAGTGGCCTCCAGCCTTGCTTGGGGTGATACGCTTAAAAAAAAAAAGAAAAATGTCGGAGTGAAAAGACTTTTGGACCACCCTGTACATCGTGCCTCCCAAATGTGTTGACTCCTTCGCTAAAAATCAGCATACCGTGATGAAAACATGCTCCAAACATCGTAAAAACATAGTTTTATCGTCAAAATCTTTATGTCATTAAGAGGAAAGATCAAAGTATTTTTTGATTATTTAATTAAATTTTTTACTCCTTTTTAGAACATTCGAACTTTTCATTAAAAAACTTGATTTTCTTGCGTCAGTCGTTGTATTAACTTTTAGCATAGCAAATTTTCGCTTTTTTTTTGCGGCGAGACACATTAATTTAGAAATTCTTGCAAAAATTAAATCATTGTCGGATTTTAATGAAATTTCCCGAACTTATTCACAAATAAATGAAATTTGTATTGAATTTTTCTTTTTGAGAAAATCTTGGTAAAAATATTTTTATTTTATACGTATTTCTCCCCCTTACTTAATTTTATGAAAACTTGAGAAATTCATCAAGATAATTTTTAGTGACTATTAGTTAAAAGCAGAATTTTTTGAAGAATTTAAATCACCGATTTCTTTTTCTTTGCAAAATTAGACCCAGTCTTACCGAAAATCTGCTCTGAATCGAAAAATGAAAAACGCAATAAAACTAAGATATTATTTAATTAGAGAAACTTTTAATTGCATTTATGAATAAAATATCTTAAAGACAATATAGTATGGAGAAAAAAAATTTAATTGAAAAATGAACTATTACAAAAATTTTCATTTTTTACAATTTAAAATTGAATAATTTATAAAGTTTTTGAATTTTTTAAAGTTCAATTTCGACGAGATAATTCTTAGGGAATATTGTTATTAGGTAAAACTATATTTACTAGTCATATATTTTAAAGCTTATTACAATCTAAAGACCCTGGCTATTTTTTAAATTTTGATTGTTACATATATATATATATATATATATATATATATATATATATATATATATATATGTGTGTGTGTGTGTGTGTGTGTGTGTGTGTGTGTGTGTGTGTGCGTGTGTGTGTATATAGATGCAAAATTTCTGAAGTATGGATGTACAAACCGATAAATATATTCTTAAAAGTTCAGTGTTTTAAGGATTACAACCCACACACACACGCCCACACACACTTACGGAATAAAATCAAAACCCTAATGAAATTTATCGTCTGCTACACACTACTTAACTATGAACACGTTCGACGGTCAATCCGCCGTCAATAAATTGATTAACACGTCAGGAAAACAAGACTTCGTGGTTAGGAAATACTTGTATACAATATTTTATGCTATACGTAAGTAATATGTGTTTGAATTCAGATTAACTTAAGTTTAAATTTGCTAATTTTCCTCAAATAACGTTTCAGAAAATAAATATTTTATTTTTGCAAGATTTTCAAAACGGAAAATTAAGTTTCGTTTACAAATGTCTACAAAATGGCTGACGTTATCGATTTTACTGAAAAAATGCAATCTATTTCAATCAATATAATTACTGTCTGAAATACACCAAAGTATTTTGCTTACCGGGTATAGAAAATGTAATCTTTTAGCTTTCATTTAAAGCTAATTTGAAAGCTTCAGGAAAGCTTCTTCATTTCTAAAAATTCATTTTAAACATTACGTATACCCAAATCGTGGAGGTACCTATATATAATGTATATGAAAATTTATACGTTTTTTTCCGATTAGCTAAGATTCGTTATCCGACATTAAAATGGTTCTGTCAACAAGATTCAGTTTTTTTCGGGCGTTTTGTGGGGTGCTTTTTTAGTTTTGGCCTGTGTCATGTTCTCTATGCAAGCTGTGTGTGACCCCTTAAGCCTTGTACAAAAATTCTCTATTTAATCCCAAGAGTACGCGAAGATATGCTTCTGTCAATTTATGAAAAAGTTTTGGTTAGCCAAGTCAAATATCTCAAAACTATAAAAGAAAATGAATATAGCGCTTTAACAAAAGGAGGAAGCACCAAGTGAGGATCGAACTCACTCGTAATTAATCTAGCGAGATCCGCTTGCTAACCATCACACCACGTCTAAGTGTCCACGAAAAGTGAAGATAAGGACCTTTTTCATTTCGGTTGACGTATTTCTACAATATATAAATTTTTTTCCAGAATTAAATATTTTACTTCAAAAATGTAAAAAACCGGTTTTGATTTGGTCAGTCTTGGAGAGAAAGCCATCAAAATGATGATGCATCAAAGACGATGCCAAAATGTCTGGCGTTTGCCACGAGAAAGGCATTTACTAACGACGTGGGAGATAAGGATTTTAAAGATCAAGATAAACACCAGACGGGTCGAAAGGAAAGTGAAATTATCAAATCATGTCGGATTAATTTTGAAAGGAAATTATAATTAAAAGTTGATTGCTTCGGCTCCTAGCCTGGCCATTTAATGAGAGGGACAAATTCTTCACTCGGCTAATTAAAATACACATTAGCTATCAGCCAAGAAAATCTACCCTAAAATAGCAAAATATTAAAAAAAAAAAGACATATATATATATATATATATATATATATATATATATATATATATTCAAGCATGTTTGGGTGAATAATCTAGATATATTATGTCTGTCTAATTTGATTTGAATCCTCTCAAACTCATGTCTATTTCATGTAGACATATTATGTATATTTATTTTTATTTTAATCTCTCCAATATTTGTGGGATGATCAAATTGTCAAAAATCTTTTAAAAAGTTTTTTTTAAAAGGATTGCAAGTTAAGTATTTTTAAAAACATTAACAATAAAAAAAATAAAATACTAAGTTACTTCCCTTGCATATCCGTAACGTAAATTGACTATACCGGAGCGCGTTTCATGCGCATTTACAAAAAAATTTCCAACCATCAATTAGATTAATTTTTGTCTCAACAATTCACCCCTGAAGATGATCTTGGATGAGAGTGAAAGTACTTGGGAAAATAAAAGAAATATCCAAAACTACGGCGTCTTTCTTACTCAGTTTTGTAACAGCACTAAGAAATTGATCCGTGAATTTGAGAGGATCAAAATACAAATAAATAGACATAATATGTCTAGATTATTCAAGCATGTTTGATATGCTGCCTAAATGTGTGTGTGTGTGTGTGTGTGTGTGTGTGTGTGTGTGTGTGTTTTTGTGTTTTTTTTTGCGGATTTGAATTAGTCCACAATAACGTAAAAGGCGAACCTTCATCTGGTGCCTGAACATTCAGTTTTGAGATTTGTGTCCGGATGAGGAGAAAACAGTTACAAATTAAAATCTTTCTTCTGTCTTCTAAATAAACGGCAAATTCTATCTTGTCCTCTAACTCGGGCTACGCTTTCTCTATATACACATATTATACCTTTTTGCAATCGGGGTTGAATATCTGCCCTTCATCTGGTGCTTGAACATCTAGTAGTGGGATTTGGGTCCGCATGAGGAAGAGTTAAAAATTCAAATTTTAAAATAACTGAAAAAAAATGAGTGATTTTAAAGGGTTTTAATTTATATTGCGTTTAAACTAACGCAAAAACTTTGTGAATTTTGAAAAAAAAATGTTTTAAATTCTGTTTAAAATATCTCCAGAACATTGTGAATTGAGGAAATCAATGTTATTTCTTCAAAATGCCAAGGAATCAAAGTTAAAGTGAGAAGTTTCATGACGTGAGTTTCTGAAGTTCCGCAGAATTTGTCATTTAAAGAACTCAATTTTCGGCCCAAATCGGACTTTCGGCCTAAATCAGACCTTCGGTCCAAATAAGACTTTTGGTCCAAATCGGTCTTTCGGACGGAATTGGACTTACAGACCGAATCAGACTAAAAGTGAAGTTGTGAAGTTCCGTGGAGTGAATTGATAAATTCAATGTTATTTCTTCAAAATTATCATTGCTGTTTTCTAAGCTGGAGTAGAAACCCCATTTGTTTTGGACCGGAGGTACAATTAGTCCTCAACAGTAGCTAGCTTAAAAATCAGCACGGAGTGCAGCGTTTAAGTTAGTAAGAAATAAATGTCATTTCTTCGTGTATATGTATGAGAAAGAAGAGGTGGAGCAGAAAGTGAAGAGGAAAGTGTAATTGTCCTCTAGCTTGGAAGACGGGTGAATGTGTAAAGGAAGCCAAGCGTCGTGACCTGTTGCTGTTTGTTGCCAGTTGTCTCTCCTTTTTGTCTGTCTGGAAACCTTAAATTCTCTTCAAAGGGATCACGAAGCATGTTTTTTTTTATTATTGTTGGTGGTAACGCGACCCGCTGGTTGAAAAATGTTATACATTTATTTTATGTAACATTAATTTTTTAGCCGGAACAATCCTCCTACGTAAAAAACATTTTTTGTCATTTGATGTTTGACTGTCTTGGTGTTTATTTGCGTCTTCGCCACACGCACGCACGCACGCACGCACGCACGAAGAGGTGGAGCAGAAAGTGAAGAGGAAAGTGTAATTGTCCTCTAGCTTGGAAGACGGGTGAATGTGTAAAGGGCGCACGCACGCACGCACGCACGCACGCACGCACGCACGCTTGTTTTTTGTTTTTCTGTCAGAAAAACAATAAAAAGCAGTAAACTGACATATTCGGATTTTGCTTTGTCTTTTCCACATTTTCATCATACCGTCGGATATACATCCACATATTTGCTTACATATATATATATATATATATATATATATATATATATATATATATATTAGGAGTATAGAGTCTAGTCGGTTTAATTTAGTTTCTTTTTCTTTGTGATGTTTTTATCATTTTGTTATTAAATAACCTACATTGTGATAATAGAAGATCTGCCAAGAAAGGTGAAAAGTTGTAAGAAACTGGGCGTAAATTTACTGCAAATGATATAGCGATTAAAGCACTTTCTAAACATTTTCCTCTTAGTAGATTCCTTTCTCTTTTAATGATTATGCCTTATGTCTTATTAAAAAGAATAAATATTTTATGCCTATTATATTTGTTCTTCCTCTCTAGTGTGCGAATAACATTTCACAAATGTGGCTGTTGTTTGTGTATAAAATAAACTACATATTTATAAGCACTACAAAAATTATAATATTGGACAGCTCGTTCCTGATAATACTAGAATTATTTATAAATTTAATTGCATCTAAAAAAAAAAAAAAAAGACGAACTAAAGATTATAGAGGCTATTCATATTCAATAACTTGTTTGGTAATTGAATGACAACGTAGAAAAATATATGTAATGCATTTTGTCAATAGCAATCTCCCGTAATGGTTTCGGTCGGTTTGATCAGCTCATAATAAACTATACCCAGCTGATCCCACCAAAATGCAGGGCAGAAGCTTCGAACAATGGATATTCGGCTTTGCCACCAATGTTAATGCATGGCCGGGTTTACTCCACGATCTTCTACGCTTAGGGTTATCGTAGTATATCCACATTTTATGGCCAGTCACGATACGATGCAAAAACTTTCCTTTTCTGCCGTTGAAGCAGCTGTTCACAGGTGAAAAGACGCCATTCGACGTCTCTCGGCTTCAACTCGTACGGCACCCAGTGTTCTTGCTTTTGAATCATTCCTAATGCTTTCAGCCGTTTCGAAATTGTTGTGTGATCAACTCCTAATGATTCTGCAAGTACAGCTTGCGCCTGACATGAGTCTTCATGAAGTAATGCCCCCAATTCTTCGTCTTCAAATTTTTTCGGTGCGCCAGAGCGTTCTTTATCTTCAACATTAAAATCATTATTTTTGAAGCGTCTACATGTTGTTTCTGACAGAACATGTTCGCCGTAAGTCTCAACAAGAAGCTACAGATTTCTTTTGAATAAAGCAAAGCAGTAAAATTCCTCGCAAATACACTTTCTTTTGGCACGAAATCGGACATGTTTAACGCTATAAAAAACAAAGTTTTTACACTTCGGCGAAATGACATACACTGAATTTCAAGCTCGCTTATAGTACTTCCGTATAGGTGCGTTACCATCAGAAATTACACATATGCAGTTCTGGGAAAGCCATCTGTTGGAAAACAGCGAGAACTTATTCAACCTCCTAATGCATCAAAACTTTCATTCCGTCTAATTGATTCATTTTCTACGGCTTTTCAACCCTTGGCAGGTATTTAAAGCCAAAAAATACTTTAAGATTGTAAGAATTTTTTTAGATAATAATGATTTACTGATACACGTCTTACTAATTAACCCATAGTTGGTTGGAGAAGAGGTGCATTCGTTAAAGGTAAACAATGAAAGTCGCAACAGCATTGACATTTACTTACTTTTATTTATTAGGCATTAAATTGCATCGCTTAGCGCCCTCCATAGTTTATCTTTACTTACACAGAGACCCTAATCAATGCCGAATTGGTTCATCATCTCTCATCGTAGGTCCTGTTTTCAGACAAGCAATATAGCTTTCGTTTCTCCAGGTCAACTTCTGGTGCACTGAAGATAATTACGGAAAGAGTCTACCATGCTCTAGATAAAAACGGTGAAGATCGGGCTGTAGCATTGGACACCTTGAAAGCTTTTGACAGGGTTTAACATACAGGTCTTCTCCACAAGCTAAAAAGTTAGTTACGATGTCTCCGGAAACATTTTTGAACTGAATCAGTCTTTCCTATCAAATCGTGAAATGAAGGTTATCCTGAACAGACACTCGTCGAGATCCTTTCGTACTAACGCGGGTGTCCCCCAGGGCTCCATCCTTGGTCCTACCCTGTTTTTAATTTTCATTAATGATCTTCCCGACGACATCAGTTCTCAACTTGGAATTTACACTGATGACACAACCATTAAATCCCGCCTCGAGTTAGACAGGGTCAAAATAGCAGCCGATGTCCAAAATGACCTCAACTGGGGCAAGGGATGGCGTGTTGATTTTAACACCTCCAAAACTGAACTCCATTATTCATCTGAAAGGCTCCTGTCTGACTTCCATCAGCATGTTTGATGCTAACCTCCAGGAAAGTGACTCGTTGTGCCATCTTGGGCTAACGTTCTCAGCTGACATGAAGTTGAAAGACTATATTGAATCCATTACTAGTTCAGCTGTTAAGAAAGTTGGTTCATTGTGTCGTACGAAACAATTTTTCTCTCCAGAATCTATCTTACATATCTATAAGTCTACCATTCACCCATGCTTAGAATATTGCTGCCACATATGGTCCGGAGCCTCTGCTATTTACCTTGAGCTTCTTGATAAAATCCAAAGAAGAATCAGCAATATTATTGGTCCTGATCTGGCGGCTCGGTTTCAGTCACTTAACCACCGCGATAAGGTTGCCTCTCTGTGCCTTTTTATAAATACTTGGTAATTGTTCGGATGAGCTCTTCGCTATGGTACCTAGAGTTTGTTTTTTTAATTTAAGCGCAGTACTAGACTGGTGTCAAGATCTAATCAATTTACAATCCGGTTGGCTAGATGTAACTGTAAATTCTATGCTAATAGTTTATTTTCTTGCACTTTGTGCTTGTGGAACTCCCTTCCGGCTCCATGCTTTCCATCCAACTTTAATCTGCAAAAATTTAAATGGGATGTCAATGTCCTCTTGATTACTCTTTCCTCTTCCCACTCATTATTAATGTTTCTTCCACATCCAGTAACCCCTTGTGACTTAGTGGCTTTACTGCTTCGCATGAGTAATACCGATTTTAAAAATATTCAGCATGTTTATTTAGAAAGAATTTATATCTGTCTTGTCAAAACTGTTGTAGAAAAATGTCAGTGTGTTTATATTTAAAGAAAATTGAAAAGTGAAGAAAGTTATACCTTGGCTTCCATGACTAACTTTTTTTTTTCTTTCGAAGTCGACATAAAGTAAATCATTTTAAAAATATTTTTAAAAATTTATAGAGTTCTATGATTTTAGGCCCGGCAATATTAGTTACGATCATATTACCTGCAGTAACTATTTTTGTCTGCCAATTTCATATTACGACAATTTAGTCGTTGAAAAAAAGAAAGCATACGAGGGTCGTTCAAAATGTTCTAAGCCTCAACCACAAGGAGTTGGAGAAACAAGACAGTTTTTCACTATTTTTCAATACAGTCCCCGCTCGACATCAATGGACTTGGTCCATTGACGCTTAAGTATTGCAATCCCATCACGGAAGAAAGTGGCGTCCTGGTCCTCGAAAAACTACTCCATAGCACATATGACCTCATCGTTTCCAGGTGGGATTTGGGTTTAGGAAACAGGAAGAAGTCAGATGGAGTTCCGTCTGGTAAGTAAGAGGGATGGGGTGACAATGTAAAGCCAGAGTTGGCTGATTCAGCTACTTCTACCTGTAAACGTATCTTGGACCAAGTGTTCACTTGCCCTCAGCTTCCCTCTGCGTTTCGACTTGTCTTAATTCTTATTCTTAGTACTGTACATTAATAGTTTTTACCTTTTCCGGGTAGTCTATCATGATTACGTCTTCACCCCCCACCCCCCAAAAAAGAAACAAAAAACAGAAACTATCACATTGCCAACAGACGCTGTCTGCTTGAACTTCTTTACGGGGTTGAGAACCAGTGTTTCCATTGCTTTGAATCTTTGATTCGGGTTCGCAGTAGTGAACACAGGTTTCATCTTGAGTTAATAATCTGCGGTGTAAATTCTCAGGGTCAGCCTGGAAGCGAGTCAAAAGTGTCCTGGAAATGTCAACACTTTTCCGCTTTTGCTCTGGTGTCAGCATTCTTGCGACCCATCTTGCAGACAGCTCATCCCAAGTTCTCAGTTAAAACAGTATGGACCGAACCAGAACTAATGCCTATGAACTTAGCTGTTGGACAAAACAATATGGTGAATGGCATCGATTTGTTAATCAGTAGTTGAGGTTTTTGGACTAAGGATCATTTTCTTTGCTGTCCCTGTCCTGCTTGAATTTCACAGCCCATTTCTTCACAGTTGCATAGGAAGGGGAGTCCTCATTAAGTGTCTGTACCATGTTCTTATGGATTTCCTTCGGCGTCATACCTTTCTTTTGAAGATATTTTATGACTACCCAGGCCTCTGTTTTTTTTTATTAGTCGTACACCTCTCACCTTTGTATGAGCCTCGCCTACACATAAATCTGAATTAATTTTTCTAGTTTTATAAGAAGTGGTAGTGTGTTGCCACAACAAAAATATGGCTCTTCTTTCTGGGTTGGGCTTAGAACTTTTTGAACAACCCTCGTATAAATTATCGAAATAAGTCAAAATAATCTGTTTAATTGGATTTCCTTAAAACTACCTCAACTTATTTAAACAAGTGAAACAATAGTAAGTTTAGATAATTTTTTATTTATAATAATAATAAAAAAAAATGTCAAAAACAGTCAAATTATATGGACCTGCAAATCGAATTAAGAAAAATGTAGAAACTTAAACTACGATTATCCCTGTTGTGTTAGGGGACGTCGGGTATGATAAAGAAGGGTACCGAAAATCATGTAAGTAAAATCATTGGCCACTTCAGCATCTCAGAGCTACTTTGTGCGGGACTGCACATATCATCCGCCGAACCCTCTCCATCTAAACGAAACGCCCCAAGCGTGCATAGATAACTATCTTACTGTACCATTTTTACTCATAGACCCCGGAAGGGACTTGGTAATTAGTTTGTAGTGAGTACGAAATAATAATAACTCCCTTTATCCACTCCCTTCAAATTCGAAGGACCGAAGAAAAAGACGGAAAGTAATTTGAGAGCCTATGAGAAATTTTCTTTGCACCAATGAAAACCTTGCCTTCACAGAGATTGACCGATGAGCTGAGAAGAAGGAAATAAATTTCCGAGCAAATGTAAAATTGTTTTTGAACCAATGAAAACCTTGTCTTCATATAAATTAGTCGTTGAGCCAAGAAAGAAAAGAAAGTAGCGAACCGATGCGAAATTCCTTTTAATATTAAATGAAGAGAAAAATTAAATAAGAGAAGAGACTGTTTGAAGTCATGCGAATGGTTTTGTTTCAGTTCCTCGCAACCAGCGAACAGCGTTCAAGTTCTTGCCAGTGTAAAATTATTCGCCAATTATATTATCGGCCTTTAACCAAGCACACGGCACATTTCTCTCAACAATCCAAGAAAGTTAAGTATTTCAAACTATCTCACTTCGTCTACTTTTGAACCAGATATCCCTTTGGTGAGAAACGAACTATCTTACCTTTGTTTAAAGCATTTTTAATATTATTATGTGTGGTATCATTTTGAGATAGAGAGAGAGAGAGATTGCTTTATAATGGCATAGAGCTTAACAGTTGATTTACCCACACCAAGAAGATTAATGGAGGATGGTAATAACGAGGAAACACACGGTTAGTTTTTAACAAAACAAGATAAGGAATTTATTTACGAATGTACACGCTTGAAGTTGTGTCAATAGCTTGTTTCAGGAAAATAAATCTGAAATTTTTAAAGTCCGTAGTTTAAACGAATTGTCGTGAAGATAAAATGTTCATACAACAGATTAAATGATCTGATACAGAATAATATTTAAAAAAAATAAAACAAAGGTAAAAATTACTTTAAAAAATAAACTCTAGTTATTATTTCTTTGTTGTAAAATAATTTGTCACGTCATAATTCTTTTTACATCTTTTAATTCTTTTTACATCTTTTTTTACATTTTTTTCCTTAGCATGTACATACGTTACGCCCTGTCATTTCCCTATAATGGACTATTCCATTTTGATAGCGTGGAAAGACATATCAGAGACGCTACTTGATTTCAGTGAACAAAATGAAAGAAAGAAAGGGAAGATAAGAGACGATAACACGTTTAACGTCTGTTTCAATGAAATGGAAAAAAATGTCAATTTCAATTTTTTTCATTTGTGCCCCCTTTTTTAAACAACGACCAACATTCATATTTATAACTGTTATTGCAATATTTTGTTAAAGTTGTTAAGCTCAAATATTTAACGATAGGATATCAGGATTTATACGGATATTTTATTGTCGTAGAACTCACCAGGAGCTTATTCGATCATAAACTCAGAAAATTCAAATAGGAAAACTGTAATATTTTCATGCGTATAATAAAAATGAAACAGCACTTAGAATCGGAATTGAAACCAAGATTGTAGATTTTCAGAAAATTGTCATCATTTACTGAGGATTCTCCGAAAAGTTCTTGCGTTTTGAACCATCCTGTTGACGCCACGCCTCAAGAACAGAAGTCCCATTGATTATGTCAATGCAGAAAAACATCATAATAATAATAATAATAAAAAACATTAGATAAGTATTTAAATATTTCTCTTATGGTAAAATAATTTATTGCAAGGATTTTTTCAACGAATACACTTAAATTTAATTTTCATAACGAAAAATCAACAGATGGGATATTCACAGAAACGAAAAATGTCCTTGTTTTGACGGTATTCCTTTAGGATGGAAATATTTCTGTGAATAGAAGCATTTTGGTTTCCAAGCTTTTTCCCCTTACCAACATTTTCACCGAGATTCTACACGTTCTGTGTGCAAACTTTTCATTTCAGGACTTCTCAAATTCAAAGAAGGGCTCAAAAAAAATTGTTTAAATGCGAGGGAAATGTAAGGGAGGTAATTCCGTGTTTGCTTTACAAAAATAACCACGAGTGATAAAAAGCTACAATACCTGATACCTTGTTAAAATGAAATACGAAATTAATTTATTTCAAGAGAATCTTTTCTTTCTTTTCTTCTTCTCACGGTTAATCAATATGTTTGGCTGCCGTTCCAGTCTCACAAAATCCAAAAATGTTTTTTAGTTTGAAAACTATTATTTTCTGTTCCAGAGTATTGTATTGATTCATAAAATATAAAAAAAACAACTTTTTCTTATCACAAGTTTAGTCTCCCATAAAACAGTTTTTACTAGAAATCGACCCCTTTATACCGGCACCGTTAGGACCAGGCCCCAGCCGGACCACAGAACATAGAAACCACTACTCCTAAAAAAACATGAACCTTACTGTGTTATAAAACTCAAAGGTAGAACAAAGCTTGAAACAGGAAATTAATGATTCTAAACAAGGATTTTATCACTTCAAAAAATATGAAGGCTTAAAAAAAAAAAACGCTAAAACCAAAACGTAATATATACTTACTAACCTGAATGGGTAAATATGCAGCTAAATATAAGAGTGTAGGCACGGTAGAGTAATGGATAACAGTGAGCCGAGTTTGAATCACAAGTCAAAGTCATTACATTCACTTACTTGCTAATACCATTGGCAAAGGTATGAATCCTCTTCTTCTACCCCCAGCTATGTGTAAATAGCAGGACAGACCTGGTTCTATAGCCTTGGATGGCAACTGGTCTACCGCAGAAAGAAATGGCAACTTACTGCGGGAAAAAATCTGCCTTGTCAGTCATGTAACGAAAGATTCATGATCGCCTAAGCGTATGGCACTTTGTAAGACTGTATCATGAAAACACTCTACCACTGTTGGTTGCTGCTAAAAGTTGTAAACAACATGGTGTAGGGTTGCCCTCGTAGCTGTTCAATCAATTAATGGTGGTTGATTAAAAAAGTGCCGAACCATGGGAGTTTCAGGACCATGTAGTGCCAGATTAAAGACTGCATTTCAGTTATCTTAAAAGAAAACAAATTTCAATTCCTTTTTTTTCTCTCGATAATATATTTTAACTTATTTACTTGATTTAAATGGGTGTAGGAATATTATTATAAATAAATAAAAATAAAATAATAATGAAAATTATAAATAAAATAAAATAAAACAATAACATAAAAACATTGTATAAAATAAATTAAATAAAAATTAAAAATAATAAAAATACTCCAAGCACACAACAAAAACCCATTCCTGTCAGAAATACGGACATCCCACCAAAAGACGTTAAATTCAATCTCTTCACCATGAACCTTGGTACAGGCAACACGTGTGTAACTTCTTTCTGTGGTATGGCTTGTAATACTATGGAGTAAAGTTCTCTCTTTTTTTACAATACCATAAAACAATTGTAATCTAAAAAATACTTACACCAATACACACAAAAACATAAATAAATCGTATGAAATTAACATACACTTTACCATGCTTTTCCTGTTATTTCTACACGTTTAATTTCCTGTCAAGTATGCTTTTATCTCCGTGAATACCAAGCTAATTTCTGCAGCAATGATGAGTGAATCCCCCATATGGTACTTGAGTAATTTGGTTCATTCTCTTAGATTTTTAGGGACATTATTATTATTAATAATAAATAAAAATATAAAATAATAAATATCATGAATAAATAAAATAAAACAAATAACATTTAAATTTTGTTTAAATTAAACCAAAATAATAAAAGTTATTATCATTAAGGAGGAGGGGGGAACAATAACAGAAGAGGAGTTAAGTGTAGTACAGAAGATAATGACTGACATTGCATTTAAATCTTTGAAGATCAAAGGTGGCTGGAAAGCATGAAGATAGCAATTTACTAAGTGTAGCTTAGATATGGCACAAGGCCAAAAACATGGCGCACCCAGTGAGGATCAAACTCACTACGCAGTCGTAATTAATCTAGTGAGACAAAGTTGCTAACCATCAAAGTACTCTCCAATATGTTTAAATAAAAATGCAAAAAATGTTGAAAAAATGACTTCTTGTGATTGGTTGACTTTCCATAACCCCAGTTTTTATTTTGATGCAATAAATTTACTTGTGTCTCATTAACAACATCGTGTTGATTATAATGGCGCTTACTTTAACTAAAGTTAAAGCAAGCTAAAACTAGTCATTCAAAAATGGCCATTGATTTTGTTCTCAATAAATACCATACAAAGCCAAGCTTGGTAAATATCAAAACCACTTGTTTATTCCATTAAAGCTTCCTCAGAGACTGAAATATGGAGAAAAAGAAAGAAATTCTGGTGTTTTTACTTTTGTGTTGTTTGATTTTCATTGGTTAATCATGTTTCATGGGCATTTGACTCGTTAAACAAACCTTAGTATAATTTGTGGCAAATCCTTGAATATGGGACACATTAGATTGATAAATGTTTCCTATTTGTTCTTATTTAGTAGTTTACAAAATATGTTAAATGTTAACCACGTACAATGCAATATTTATCATTTACCATGTGTAAAAGAAATAATGATGAAAGCAAACAAATTTTTAAATTCATAAATCTATAAAAATGACTATGAAAAAGAGAACAAGAAAAATTAAATAAATGCATAATGTTGAATAACTGTGATTATAAAATTAGAAAAAAAATACAATTTTCTGGCATTTTTCAATTGCTCTAGCCACAGAAATCCGCCAAAACAGGTCATAAACATCTGCATTTATAGTTAGATTTTTTATTTACAAGAATAATTTTATATTTACATTCTAAAAATGTGAACCCTAAAAATAAAAATATGAAGTAACTAATAAAATGCAATGCTTATCAATTTACAATGAAATAAATTTTTTTATTCATAAATTTATAAAAAATGTTTGTCAAACCTAAAGACTTAAATCAGTCATAAACAAAATAATGTTTCTTAAAATTTTATTTTGTTTCATTCTCACTTGCTCACTCTTGTAAAAAATGATTAAGTACAAGTTTTCTTGATTTCGTAAAATTTCAGGGAAACTAATGTTGTCAGCATTTTAAATCATTGGTAATTTTCAAGGAAGGTCATACATATAAACAACTTTTTATTTTGAAACAGGAAATGTCCATGAGAATTTTTTTTCTAAAGAAATTTCATCTTCAAATAAATTAGAAATAAATCCAACACAGCGACATGGGATAATCTCGCCCTCATCAGTGATAATATTATACCAAGACTTCATTTATTTTAATTATGGTCAAATATTTTCTAAAAAAATAAAACTTTCCTACCATTTCTAAGGTACATGCTTACACATTTGGTCTTCTGTAGTGAAAGTAGCTGAGGTACCTACAACAAAAAATTACCTTGAATCTTTTTAGTAATGCGGCTTGCCTTGTGATGAACCATAGATCATGAGGCCCACTACTCAAACTGGTTTAAATAAACAGATAATGACAAGTAACATAATTATAAATTTTGAAAAAAAAAAAAAAAAAAAAAAAATCAATTCTTTCATGCAGCAATTCATTGATATTTTTATAAAATTAGGAATAAAAAACTTGTTTTCATAATTACTTATAAAATGGTAAGTAATAAATATTGCTTTGTAAATGGTTTACATTGATAACTTTTTTAATTTTTGATTTTTCACATTTATATCTCTATAAAATGTAAATAATAAATAGCACATTGTATCTGGTTCGCATATTTTTATGATCTTGTAAATAAACATGGTCAAGAGAGAGAAGCTTTTGCAAAGTAATATCAAGGAAAAAAACTGCCCTTTTTACATGTCATTTTTTTTATTTTTGCAGGTACAAAAGTCAAAGTTTGTATCATTGTTTATTATAAATACAAAATATGAAGAAATATCTGAAGATTTTGAATGAGTCCTGACAATTTTTATTGATTTACATTTATGAAAAAAAAAAAAAAAAATTGTTAGCAGAGGTATGTGGTGTCAAAAGTTTTCTAGTTTTGATTGAACCAATTCATTCTGATTTTTGAAAAAAAAAAAAAATCACTTGCTTTATCTTCCTTTCTCACACAGACTGTCAAAGTTATGCAATATTAAGTTCGACTAGTTGAAAATGGAAGACAGAAAACTACTCTATACAGAGCTGGATCCTGGCAACATGTAGAGCCCACCAATTCAGATGGTTAATAAATTATATCGCACTTTACTTTTAACAAACTTTCCACTCAGAGTTTAGCTTAAAAATTACCATAAAAAAAAAAAAAAACACATATTCTTAATTTGACACATAGCATTCAAAAAGATTTTAGAAGATGGACAAAACAAGGGCACCCCAATATTTTACTTTTATAAAAATCTATAATGTATCCAAGCATATATATATATATATATATATATATATATATATATGTTCGAAAGTACTTGGTTGTTTTTTGGAAAATATATATATCAATATAATTTTGAAATAAAAAGTCTCATTTGAAAAATACAAAAGAAAATCAGCAGGACTAGGTTGTCTTTGGTGTTTAATATATATATATATATATATATATATATATATATGATGTGTTTCATCCTTTAGGACTTCATCAGACTAAATTTATCATGTTGATGCGACTACACATACACACAAATGAGGGATGCCAGGATTTAAAAATCAAGCCGATTTCATTTACAAAATAAAAAAAAGGAATTTAATTTAAAATTCCCAACATCTCTTATTTGTGTGCATGCGCAGTCAAACCAACATAACAAATTTAATCTGATGAAGTCCCAGAGGACGAAACACGTCACAAGAAAACTTTTTCCACTTTGTCATACATTTTTCCCCCAATATTTTTGTTGATATATAAAAATATATATCATTATCTCGTATATATGTGTATGTGTGTTAGTAGGCTACAGAATCCAAACAGTAGAGAAATCAATATAGAAAAGCATTCTGACAATTAGTTAACTAATACAAACAAAATATGTTGTCAATAAAAAGCTTTTCCATGGTCATATATATATATATATATATATATATATATATATATATATATATATATATATAAAATAATACAACTTGCATCATACAATACACCGTAAAAGACAACCATGTAAAGAAATTAACCACAAACCTCTTGAAAATGGCTAAATATGTGGTCAAAAGCACTTGGAAACAATAGACACGACAGACAATTTTCGCACTCCCTTACAAACAAACAAAATTGAAGAATAGTAGTGAAACTAAAAAAATTCTTCAAATTTTCCTTGTCTGTCATATTCAACAAAACATGTTTAAAAGAAAGGTTGTAGCCCAAAACATACATGCATACACACACATTATATATATTGACAATTGGAAAACATTCATGAAAGTATACTGTTTCAAAACAATATACTTTCATGAACATTTTCCAATTATCAATAATTTATAACTCTCAGGATCATATACCCCAATTTTATATATATATATATATATATTAGTGAGAGGAAAGGCATACACACAACTATGAAAATACTAACAGTATTGCTAATATAAGAAATTTTGAACTATACATTTTTTTTTTACTAGCCTCATATTCTGAATGTGGACTTAACATTAACAATCTTACAGAGGGAAAGGTAATTAAAAAAAAAGTCTCACAGGAGAATGACAGTACCTCAGATGACGATCATCAGAATAAACAATATAGTCAAACACACTTCCTTTCCCATATGTAAAAAGACCATCTCTATATAATATAAGAGAAACTGGGGCTTGGATTTTCCATTTGCTTTGCTTTATTATGAAAAGAAAATAATGCTGTTAAAATTTTGGAAGATATTCGTAATGTGAGGCATGGTAAAATAAATCACAGAAGCATTTATGAAAGACTAACGATCAAGGAATGTTCTCAATGCTTGTACCGGGTGTTTGCAAGGCCCATTGACAGCCATTGATGATGTGTTGATAGAATCATTATTTTCCATGAAGGCCCTTAATCTTAGAAGTGGTTCTTCAAAGTTCTGCAATACCTCAGCACCCAGAGGTAGAGGCTCATAACAATCGGCTTTAACATCTTCCAGAATCTTCTCGACAGCAGTCTTTATCGCATTGATATCATCATCACTATCTTGGTACACATCCTCCAGGCCAGTGAAATCAATATCAGTTGAGTTATTCCGTGATTGGCGGCGCAAGGTCACTAAACTCTCATTGTCAGGGCTTGGTGCCACATTATCGGTACAACATTTCTTCATCATAGCGTTTTCTTTTTTCTCTCGTTAGATTTAACCTACAATGAAACAAAAAAAATATAAGAAATGGATTTTTTTAACAGTTTAGAACCCTAAAATGAGATCATGCCAAAAATAAAAAAAATCTTCTGCAGAAGGGTATTTCTGTTACATCGGGGCTGGAGCGGCACAACCCACATTTTCCAGCCAAGATAGAGTTCAAAAGTATATACACGGTCTTGTGGGTGATGAATTATTTTCAACCTTACATCCCCTTAATGATAATAATAAACCATCATTGTTTAATATCAGATTTTTTTAAAAATATACACAGACTTTAAACAGGAGTGAGGACTTACCTATAAGGTACTCTTCCACCCAACTCCAAAAGATAAACCATCCTAGGTATGATAAGCTACATCCAACAGCAAGACCTCTGATCAGGTGGTTTTGGGGAGCATGGAATCACCTCTTAATTACTGGTGTTCCCAGGTCTACCCTGACCCAGGGTGGTAGTACCTGTTAGGGTCCCAGCCATGGGTAAATAGTTAACCCCCAAACTGGGGTCAAAACACTATGAAAGTGTAAAAATAGGTTTTAATACCAGAAATACTTAGTAAAAAAATTATTACCAGCAATACAGTATTACCAGCAATACATTTTTGAAAAAAAAAATATTACAACCAATAAAAATTGTCGGCATTAAATAGCCCACTGAGGTTGATAGGCTGTAAAACAAAACGAACCAAACCAAAGATAAAACATTGCAAGCCTATCATTACTCTACTTCTACTTCCATGGCAACTGTTCAGCTACATTCCTCAGTTCCACTAGTTCAGACCTTTACAACTAAGACCTGAACATGTTACATACACAGAGCTGAAACATACTCATTCCCATCATATTCCATTGGTAAGAAGAAAGTTCAACTCAGACAGTTTCTTCTCAAGAATCACTTCTTTGTGGTATAGACTCCTGAGAGGATGCTTCCTACAATCACTACAATCAAGTGGAGGGTTAAATGCTATCTTTCCTATGTATCTTCTTAAACTGTACTCCTTACTTCCACTTCTTACAGCACATATAAGAACCTATTTCTGTAACACTCTACCTTGAGTGGCTCTTGGGCCTTGAACATTTAGTAAAAAAAAAAAAAAAATTCTGGTAAATTTAAAAAAAAATGAAATTAGCCAAATCAGTTGGTTGTTTTTGTTTTATGGCATATCAACCTCAATGGATTATTTAATGCTGACAAGATTTTTAGGATAGGTTCATGTGGATAGTATACATATTCTTTGTAAAAAATCAGTTTGTAGATAAGGTTTCATTAATGTATTTTTGTAAAGTGAATTTTTATCAAATCAAGTGAATTGCTTGTAATTTTTTTTTTTTTCAAAAATGTATTGCTGGTATTTTTACTATAAAAATCTATTTTTAAACATTTATAACATTTTGACCTCATTTTGGGGGTTAACTACTTGCCAATAGCTGGGACTCTAACGGATGCTACCATCCCAGGTTAGGGTAAACCTGAGAACAACAACAATTAAGCGGTGGTTCCATACTCCCCAAAACCTCCCAATCAGATGCCTTGTTGCCGGGTGTAGTTTATTGTCATATCCAGGACGTAGCCAAATCGGATGATGCATGCTAGATGTTGATTTAAAAAAAAAGCAAATAATTTTTTTAAATTTATTTAAACTGAATTTTGCTCAAGACAATTTGTAAAAATCACAGTTAGTCTTTTTATGATAAATCACAAAATATGCTTCCTTCTAAGAAATTGTGGAAAAAATATTAATATAAAAGTAAACATATGAAGATTTATAATCTTGTATGTCAATGCTAAAAGGATTATATATTTAATGAAAATTAAAAGACTCTTAAACAAGTGTATAGTCAAATTGTTTCTTGGCTAATCTATTTTCGATCCTGAAACGATTTTTGTAACCCAAATACTGAATTACCTCCCTTACATTGCTTTACCTAGCATCTTATACTGAAAACAAATTTTATTTTATTTTTTTTATCAATTCACCCCAAGTAAGGCGATAATGCCACTAAGACGCAAGGTGCGCCTGGGTTGAAAGAGAATGAAAAGACTTTAAGGAACCGGAAAACCAATCCTAAACAGTAAACAAGATTTAAATTACTTCTTTTCAAAAGATTGAAGAGGAATGTGAACAAGACAATAGGCGAACTTAATAAATAAATAAATAAACATTTCAAAGTTTAGTCGGAGACATTAGAAGTAGTTGAAGTAGACTTTAAGGAACTGGAAACATGATAAACTGGAAGGATTAAAATTGAAAATTTTGCCTTCATCAGCAACTATAGTGCTGCCGAGTGGTGACACGAACAAAAAGGGTATATTTCTCAATAAGGAATTCAGAAACTTGGTGGGACTCCATTATAGTAACTTGAGACTAGTGCCCCTCCATTGCACTAAGATTAATAGGGTCAGAGATGATACACACTGACACCCGTGTCAAAAAATCAATGGAATCAGCCGACATAAAAAAAAAAGTCACTTAGTGTTGTGTGCCATAATAAATCAACAACTCTGTATGAAGTATTGCCATTGGAGGAAGACAAATATTGCTGGAAGGAAGCTAACAGATGCCCAAAGAGTAAAGACTTATAGTGGTTCATTGTGACATGCAAGGGCATCTCCAGGCCTGTCACACCCCATAACCAGAAAAATTATTCTCCTTTCCAGTGAAAATGATGTATTGTAAATTATGGTAATTTTCTTTCTTTTTTTTTTTACTAATGTCTACAAAAATACAAGGCCCATGAGCCACTCAAGGTAGAGGGTTACCGTGTAGAGTTGTATGAGCATAAGAAAGGACAAGTGAAGTTCTTGGGCCTATTCAGGAAAAATAACAGCTAAAACTCTCGACTTGAAGTGATCAAAATTGAATTATTGAATAACATTTCAGAGTTTAATCAGAGACGTTAGAGAAGTAGTGCGGAAGTAAATTTTGGAAGGGACCGGAAATCCAATCCTATACAGCAAACAAGTGATAAACCTCTACTCCTGTTCAAAAGGCTAGGAAGGGTATGAACCGGACGATATAGTGAAAATGATATGAATTAATTTTAGTGTGCCAATTTTTTTTACTCGTGCACTGCTTGATTTAAAGCTCCCCTCCACCAAAATACTCACACACAATCACCTGATATGCTTTATTGAAAATAACTTTATTTTAACTTTCAAAAATTTAATGTCAATATCATTTCAACTGTTGGACAATTGGCAATGTGAACAGAAATAATCATTTTTTCTTTTGGTATTATTTTATTTCTAACACCCATCTCATCCCTGGCTATGCCATGGCCAATGATGGTGAAGTAAGGGCAGAATTGATCATGCGGTATATGGTCATAAGGCAGACGGGTGTAATAATAGTAAAAAAAAAAATTTTTAAATGACCTTTCTTTTTTTTTTTTCTTTTTTTCATAAGTACTCCAAATCACGTATATTGAAAAAAATTGTTCCTTATAAAATTTTGACATGTAAATTCATTTTTTTAAATATTGACCCCCTCCTACGAAAGGTAAAACAAAAAAAATATACTCATCTGCAAGTTTTAAAAAAAATTGAAATTCATAATCTGGACTTATTTTTTCATAATAACAGAAGAAGACTAAGACGAATGTCAAAAAAAGAAAATTTATTTTCTTAAATTTTAAGAATAATTAGATTTTTTTTTATTTATTTTTTTACAGTTTATCAATCATTTTTTGTTGTGAGTTATTTAAAAATTAAAGCCGAAACAAATTTTGGGTTGTAAGATTATTTTTTATATTGCATTAACAATTTTTTAGAAATAATGAGTTTTCCCGATACAAGTGAAAGTCCTAGCTGGGGGCGAGACACGATGGATTCATTCATTCATACCATTTCCAAGTTTATTTCCGCGTAAGTTAAAAATCACGTCGCGTGAGCACTTTTTTTTTTTTTTTTTTTTTTTTGCTTTCTATGATGGGGGATCAATTTACAATGAATTTACAGAGCAAACTGGACCCAACCTATTTTAATTTTAATATTTTTTTTAAATATTCATAATCTGTAGTGCTTAGTAGATGAAACAAAATAATGATTATTTCTAGTCGCAGTGCCTAATGTCCCAGATAATATGAAATTAAAAAAGATAAGGACTCAAGAAAAATACAAATTAATTAATAATACCTCAATAAATTCATATGGTCATTTTTAGTTTAAGAAAATAAACGCTCATCATTGAGTTATGTGTGTTTTTAATGTAACGTCTATCAATGGCCAATATGAGATCCTTAGGATGAGAATTTTAAGAAAAATACTACTTTTAAAATAAACAAACTCAAACAAAATCAATCAACGCTCCCGATTTTTAACTAAGAATAAAAGTACTTAAACTAAAATAAATAAAATGTTATTGTACTGAAAATAATAAACCACTAAAACAAGAAAAATAGCCTGAAAAAAAAAAATTTTAAAAAGAGATTTCTAATTCTTCTAGTAGTTTTTAAAAACAGAAACAGTGTGGAAACAACAATAACTGTCAGCTGTCATTCTTTAAATAAAGCTTCTTCTTTTTTTAATGAAACAAACAACCTGTAGAGATGTAAAAAGAGTTAAAATGTGCCAAATTGTTTTACAAAAAAAGAAATAATAACTAGACTCTAGAGTATATTTTTTAAAATAATTCCGGATTCGTAACTTGATGACAAGGGGAAACCCCCAAATGAAGAACAGGAAAATAAAGGAATTTTTAATTTATCACTATTTCATTTATTTGGGGATACATGTATATGGGCAACCCCACATAAAAAAATGACATTGTGTCACACTATGCCTTAGTGGGGGAGGCTAGGCAAAAATTTTGGGATAATCATTGAAAATAGTATTATTCTTCGTTATCAGTTACAATTTTCAAGTTCAGTTACCTTGGGGTTTTTTAGTGTTGAAACGAGACAACAGAGAAAAAAATCTATGTCATTATTTAAGCTTTACTGAAATCCTTTTTTTTTTTTAAGGAAATGTTGAGTATTTATAGAGAAAGTTAGGGTGCGATATTTATATTCACTATCAGGCAATTCAAACAAAATAAAATTCTAAGCGCTTACCTAGCAAAATAATTGGTAGTAGTAATTTCCTGGTTTTGAATTCCGAAGTGTTTGCTGAGAAGAAGACGAGAGAGTAAACAAGGGAGATAATTCTGCTTCTTTTTTTTCTTTACTGAATAAATTGTAATTATGTTTCAATCTCGAAAGTGTGAGAATTTAATCTTCTCGTTCCACAGTTGACACAGCAATTTTTTTGTTTTCTTGCAGTAATTTCAAATATTTGTAAAATCTGAAAAGCCTTAAACGCTTGTTCCACAAAATAAAAACTAAGTTTGAAAAAGCAAAGTTTACTAAACTGAAATAAAAAATGTGGAAAAAAATGAGTTGAGCGTCTTACTCTTTCGTGAAATGATAAGCAAGCTGAATTGTAGCTCATTAGAGGTGAATTCGTTTCTCACTGGGTGTTCTATACTTGTTCGAAAGTTCAGCTATGCTTACTGAATAATATGAAAAATAACTGATCTAACATTAAATTAAAATAAATGCATAATTATTTCTATTTGCATTTAGGAAGTAACGCTGATTGTGTCTAAATTCGAGAGATAAAAATTAAAATACGAATTTTATTTAAAAAGAAAGAAAAAATTCAATATTTCAGACTCTGAATCTTAAGTATTAAATTTTTTCTTTCTTTTTAAATAAAATTTAAGAGAGGTTTCCCCCTTTTTAGCGGTGGGGTCCATATTTCAAAGTTATATTTTTCTTACCTTTTTTAGTATTTAACTTAACATTGTAAAAGTAACATTATCTTACTTTAATTTTTCAGTAATAGATCATTTTTTAAAATTTACATAGAAATTGTTTTGTTTGTTTTGGTTTTTATTCTTCGTATCCTTTTTTTTAGTGTTTCACTGCATCATCTATCAAGGAAGGTGGTGTTGATGTGGTGGAGTTCAGGGGCCACAACTTCACAACTCTAGGTGTTATTGATGTGGTTTTCTGTAGCAAGTAGTTTTTTTTACAGTGTTAGTTCTATATGTACAACCGGTTTCGAATTCAGAGTTATCATTCTCCTAAACTGGTTGCCAGCCAAGGCCTATAGTTCGCTCTGCTAAGTAACATAGCTAGCGGAGTGGAGAAATGGATTCATACCTTTCACAAGGGTGTGTTAAAATGAACGCAGTGACTTCGGCTGGGATTTGAAATCAGTATGCCGATCAATCATGTTTTATTCATTGTTAGTCTTACTCTTTTAAAATAAATAAATAAATAAAATAAAATAAACGGAAGTGGAAATCTCCGAACATATGAAAAAAAGTCCCTAAATAATATTCTTGTTTTCTACACGTTAAAGAGCGTTACAGTAAATATAGTAAGTAAAACAATGTGCTTTTTAAAATCTATCGTCATTACATTACTGTATCAATTTTCCAAATACATTATTTTAAATAATTATAATTCTTATAAGTGTTGCATTTTTTATGGAATTATACTAAAAAACGTGAAAACAAAATTATTCGATACGTCTTTTGTTAGTTTCACACGATTCATCCGTACAAATACTACAAGCTTTTTTTAGCTTTATTTTAAAACCCGGTAACTAAGGTTATGTTGCACTTTCTCACGATTTTAAATTATTTTTAATTTTATTCAAACAATAAATAAGAATTTGACATTTTATGGCTTTAATTCTTATCTATGAACATATTAAACAATTATTATTTTTTGTTTTAAATAATAACTAAGAATTTAAAG
>OZ038490.1:41952025-42097025 GCA_964036315.1 Acanthosepion esculentum
ACAGGTCATAATAAAAAAGAATGTTATACAAAGATATTTAGCAAATAAATACACTCTTGTTAAGTTATTCTTTCTCTATCAAATCAGTTGAAATGTTGAAACTTTTTATATATTTTCAGATTTTTAGACATGGGTGTCCATGGTCTTTGGCAACTGCTAAAGCCATCTAGCCGACCAGTTACTCTGGAAAATTTGGAAGGCAAGGTTCTTGCTATTGGTATCCTTTTTTTAAATATATATATATATATATATATATATATATATATATAGGGTGTTCCAAAATATATATACACATTTTATTAGACTATAAATCAGGTACATTATTTACATTATTCAGACTATTGTCCTCAACTTTGTCGCCATATTTATTACATTTCGGCCGTTGTACACTCTGGCCTTCTTCAGGTGGTTGGAATGTCGAACTGAACCCTTTATTTTGCTCACTGTTCTAGTTCCACGTGCCATGTCTTAATCGATTATTTGGACTATTGTCCTCATCTTTGTTGCCATATTTATTACAACGTTTTGGCCGTTGTACACTCCGGCCTTCTTCAGGTGGTTGCAATGTCGAAATGAACCCTTTATTTCGCTCACTGGGGTAGACTGTTCTAGTTCCACGTGCCATGTTTTAATGGATGTCAGTTATCAGTTATCTCCTGTTAATTTTCCTCTGAAAGTTCTCCACTGCCTTAACCGGGTATTGAACTCACACTCTTCAGGTACAATTTTTGTTTTACATTTGAAGATTGGCCTTTTGGCCTTAAAAATGGATAATAAAGAATTTATGCAGTTTTTTTTTATATTTTTAATCATTTCACTCTAAGCATGGGGTTAACTGAGTGTGAAAAGAATATAAGAAAAAAAAACATTATTAAGAAGAGAGAACAACCAAAGAGCAGGAACTAAAAAGACAGAAGATAAAAATTTACATTGCATTTAAATTTTTGAAACTCAAATTTGACTGGAAAACAAGAAGCTGGAAGAGAGTTACACAAACGAAAAGTGTGAGAAAAGAAATTGTTAGCATAGAACTTACAGTTACATCCAGCCAACTGTAAAATAATGAAAACTTTACTGTAAATCTAGTACTGCGGTTAAATTCATTAAGTCTTGGTACCATACAGGAAAGTAATATTTACTTTGAAAAGGCCAAAATGAGGGATAGGGTAAGACTTATCTTCAATCTGTCTTATCTTAAACTTAGCTAGCTACAATTACCAACTCAAACATACCACAGTATTCCTTACACCAAAACAACACATTCTGACTTACCATTCTACTACGGTCACCATAATACCTCAGAGTCTCTGTGAAGTCCTAACTAGTTCCCATATATACAATTTGTCTGTGGGGAATGAAAATAACAACTATACATACAGGAAAGTTCATCAGAACAATTACCATGAAAGTATTTATAGAAAAGGCACAGGGAATCTATGTTATGATGGTGGGAAAATGACTGATGCTGAGATGCCAGCTCAGGACCAATAACATTGCAGATTTCTTCTTTGGATTTTATCATTTTTATTCGTAATTTATAATTTGTGCATTTTATTAATGGCTGAAGATTAAGTCTGTGTGGTCATGGACAAAATCCACAAAAATTAAGATGAAAGAAATACTAATCAAAAATAATGATTAACAATGTTTCATCTAATTTCTGCCTGAATTTCTGGGATGAGGAGTTATCATTATTTACATGTGGACTATTGTCCTCATCTCTGTTGTTATCACAACATTTCAACCACTGTTCCCTCCAACCTTCATCGGGTGCTTGTCACTTCAGAAGATATGTGGTTCATATAACATCAGCACACTATCTCAAGGCAGTCAATCCTAAGACAGAGGAAAACATGATCAAGAACTGTGTATTTAATTCCTGTGGTTGTGTCAATGAATATGAAGGTGAAAGTAGCTGTTCCCTAAAAGTAAGTCTGGAGGAACATCAAAAAGTCATAATTAAGCATGAGACAATGAAATCAGGTATGGCTGATCATATGGTAGGAAAGGGATAGTCATCAACTCCTGTGGAATGAAGTAAAAATAATAGAGAAGAACAGCGGAGAATGAGATGTTTGAAAGAATCAGTGTATATGCTAGGTTATGAGGATCTCCTCAGTAGGCCTTGCATAGAAATACATACAGTATGGGAGCCATTAATAAAAAAGGTTTTAACGGTAGCTACAGTTGAAAAGAAAAGCTTCAGTGAGTGTGTTTGAGTATGACTAACAGCAGCTACTAAAATGACATGAGTTCACAGAACCACTTTTTAAATTCCCTTGGCCTTTATAAGCATCCACAAAAAATCTGGGCATGTATTAAAAAAAAGAAAGAAAAGAAAAGCATTTTTTATTTTCATACACCAAAAAATTGGTATGTATAAGAAGAGAGGAGAGAACACATTCATAAAAATTTGAATGTCACTAGACCGAGGTGTTATTATTCTATTTGAAAGTCTATTTTTGATTTGATTTCTTCTTTTTAATCAGATCACATAATGAACGTTGCTTGAATGGCCACTCTTCTAGATCTTTTTGTATTAATGTGGACCTATTTTGTTCATAATTTTTATCTACAACCTTCCTAGTGTCATCAATTTTCAACTCGGTGTCTATGCTGATGGTGCAACTATTTGATGGTAAGTCTGATTGGTTCAATATGTTCAAATTGGATGATCTTAAAAATTACCTATAATCTGTTTCTAACTGGGGAAAGATATGGTTTATTAATTTTAATATCTCCAAAATTAAACTGCTGTTTTAATTTTAGAGAACTTTTTTGGCTTTCTGTCAGCATGGCTGATGCTAACCTCCTGGAGAGTAATTCATTAGGACTTCTCTGCCTAACACTTTTAGCTGAAATGAAGTTAAAAGATTATATTGAATCAATTGCTAGGTCAGCTGCTAGGAAAGTTAGTTTATTGTATTGCCTGAATTTATCTAATGTATTTATCTACAATTCGTCCATGCACTGAATATTACTATCACATCTGGTGCTTCTGCAATGTACTTAAAGATTCTTGATAAAATCGAAAGAAGAATCTGCGATGTTCTGGTCCTGAGCTGGTATCTCAGCTTCAGTTACTTTCCCACTGCCATACTTTTTTTCCCTGTGCCTTTTCTATAAATACTTTCATGCTAATTGTTCTGATGAACTTTCCTCTATAGTACCTAGAAATTGTTATTTTATTCCCCTCCCCCCACAGACATTGAATTGTATATATGGGGACTAGTTAGTATTTTCATAGAGACAGTGAGGTATGATGGTGGTTGTAGTAAGAACGGTACGTATCAATGTGGTGTTTTGGTGTAAGGAATATTGTTCGTACGATTGGGTCAGTGTTTGTGGCTAGCTAAGTTATAGTTAAGACAGATGAAGACCGTCCTATTTTCCCCAATCCCCCCTTTGGCCTTGTGCCACATTTCTGTAAATTCTACAGAATAAATATCACTTTCCTCTATAGTACCTAGAGTATGAATTTAAGTGCAGTACTAGATTGGCTGCTAGGTCTCATCATTTTATAGTTGAAATGGCTAGATGTAACTGTCAGTTCTCTGCTAATAGTTTCTTTTCTAGCACTTCTTGCTTATGGAACTCTCTTCCAACCTCTTGTTTTCCAGTCAACTTTGATTTTCAAAAATTTAAATGCAACCTAAATCGTTACTTCTTGTCTTCTTAATTCCTGTTCTTTTATTGTTCTCTCTCCTTATTGTTTTTCTTTTTCTCTTAGTCTTTCACGCTCAGTAAACCCTTACATCTTAGTGGCTTTATTGCATTGCTTGGAATGAAATGATTAAAAAAAATAAACTAGTAGAATTATTGAATACAGTTTAAAATAACAGATTTATTAATTTTGCATTATTTTTCCTTTTTTCTTTGAGTTGCTTCTGTTACACTAATGTCAGTAGTTTCTTAAATGATTGGTTAGATTTTTTATACTTGGGCCTCATAAATAGAAAAAAAACATTTTAATATAATTAAACTTGTAGAATTTTTGAATATGGCATAAAACAGAGGTGGCCAGATTTGCTTAATTCAAAAGCCACATACAATAACATTTAGATGTTTGGGAGCCACAAGACAGGAACAAAATTTACACCTTTTATTCATGCCCAGTAAAGTGTGAATTTTTTCTTATTTAACTTTCATATTAACTGTGAAGGGAAAAAGGAGTTCAGCTGACATATTTCCACTAGCCGCATATTAAATGTCGAAGAGCCACACGTGACCCATGAGCTGTGGTTTGGCTACTCCTGGTATAGAATAACATATTTAGTAACTCTTTTTGTTTGCTTACACTAATTAATGCAAACTATTGTTGTCATCACAATGTTTTTTTCCATTGTGCCCTCTGACCTTCATCAGATGTATATTGATCCAGGTAACCTACAGGGAATTTCAACATTGTGATAACTCCTCATCCCAGAAATTTGGATAGAAATTATCTTTTTGCTTAATTCATTATTTTTTTTTCTTTTTTTGAGTTGTTTAAGCCACACTGATGTTACTAGTGGAGTCACTTAAGATTTTGTCAAATTTGAGGACAGTTAATTATAAACAAGTTGCTTATTGCAGAAAATGTATACTTTAAACAGATTTAATAGAGTTTTGAATCTTCAGCTATTGAATGAAAATTTATTTTGTTTTATATCTGAGATTTATTTTTACTTAGGCTTACAGCCATATCATGTTGAAACACTGGTTCCTGTACAATCACCGAAGTTAAGCAATATCGAGCTTGGTCAGTACCTGGATGGGTGACTGCTTTAGAATGCAAGATTTTGTAAGCTTGGATGTGTGAATGGTATAAATCTTAATGGGAGATCTGAGTTCCAATTCCAGTTGGGTTCATTATATTTACTTACATGCAAATACGATTGGAAAGTGTATGAACCCACCTCATCTCCCCTTATCTATGGGTTAATTAGTAAGACTTGTATCACTAATTCATTGCTGTCTCCTCCCCAAAAAACATTCTTACAATCTAAAAAAATATATTCTGGTTTTAAATAACCAGCAAAGGGTTGATAAGCCATAGAAAACAAATCAATCAAAAAATTCTTCTTCTTTGCTGCTAAGGGAAAAAAAATGCTGAGTGAACATTTAACCCTTTAGCATTCAACCCACCCAAACGCACCACATAAATACTGGCTCTCAATGTTTTACCTGTCACAACCCGCCCCGTGTATACTCGGCTATAACATGACGACAACATCATAAATAACACAGGAAGTTGTGCAGACAGACTTTAACTACGAGCAGTGTGATTTTGACTATAAACAGTGGAACTTTGACCACCAGCAGTGAGACTTTGAGAGCCGATAATTACAGAGCCGGTTTGAGTGTGTTGATTGCTAACGGGTTAAATGTAGTAAACTCATTTTTGTCAAGGGTTGCAGCAGCTAAATGCTCATGAGGAAAGTTTTTGCATATAGATAATTAAAAAAAAAACTCATTCATGTTCATCTTGTAAAATCCTTGACTGCATTGAAGATGTCAGTGTGTGGCTTCATCAGGCATCCAAAGGAATGAGAGATCGCTTTGGCAACCCTGTGCCAAATGCCCATCTTGTTGTTCTCTTTAAAAGGATTTGTAAACTGCTTTTCTACAGAATAAAGCCCATTTTTGTTTTTGATGGAGGCATACCAATGCTGAAGAAACAAACTTTGGTAAGATATTTTTTTCTTTTTTTCTTTCTTTTTTTATGGTTTTTTTTTTCATTATTTTTTTACCTTTCTTTCTTTTTTTTTTACTTTTGTTAATTTATATTTTTACATTTGTCACATTTTCTTTGTTTGACTTTTTTCATTGTTTTTTACTTTTTTCACGTTTTAATTTTTTTACTTTTTTCACATTTTCATTTTTTTTTACTTTTCTGACATTTTCATTTTTTTTTACTCTTTTCACATTTTATTTTTTATTTTTTCATATTTTCTTCTACTTTTTGATTTTTTTGCATCTTTTTTTACTTTTTTCACATTAACATTTTTTTTACTTTTTTAAAACTTATTTTCTGAATTGCTATATCTATGCTAAACTGTTTACAGCTTTTGACAGGCCTAGAATATGCAAAATGCATCCTCAACAGAGCTGTAATATTCATCTAAAAGGGATCACTTACTAGGCACTTGTTTGTGGACCCATGTATGAACACAATGTTTACCTAGAAACTCATTCATAAACACAGCTGATATTTGCCTATGAACTTGATTATGAACAGTTATGAAAATTTCAACATTTGCCTATGGGCTCAAGTAGAAAAACTGTTTTGTTTTTTGCTTTTGGGGGGGGGGGTAAGCATTTCACCCCAAGCAAGGTGGGAGTGCCACTAACATGCAAGGGTTACAAAGAGTGAAAGTAAGAAAAAAAAAGGGTATTTGAGGAAAGGATAAAGAGAAGGACAGGGTTCAAGATCAAAGCATTGATTGACATTACATTTAAATTTTTTGAAGATTATAGTTATCAAAGAAGCAAGTAAGTAAGGGAGTTCCACTGTCAAGAAGTGTGAGAGAAGAAGCTGTTGGTGTAGAAGAGGCAGTTACATTTAACTGTTTCAACAGTAAAAGGGTGGGACTGAGATGCCAACCTAGTAGCATGCTTAAAATCATATAGTTGGGGCACCAATAAAAAATAGTTTGTCAGAGCAGTTGCCATGAAAATATTTGTAGAAAAGACAGAGGGAAGCCACATCACTGAAATCGAGATGCCAGGTCAGAACCTATCACATTGCATATCCATCTTTGGATTTTGTTGAGAACCTAGAGATGACCAGTGATGGCACCAGACCATATATGGCAACAATATTCAATGCAAAGGCAAATGGTAGATTTGTAGACTTGAAGGATGGACTCCGATGAGAAAAACCTTCTGGCACGACACAGGACACCAACTTGCCTTGTGCTAGATATAGCTATTGATTCAATGTAGCTGTTCTATCTCAGGTCAGTGGAAAACCTAAAACCAAGAAGGTGCAGAGAGACGCTTTTGTGAAGTTGAGCATCAGGTTGTTTACCTATGGGCTCGAGCACATAGACCACTGGCATTTACCTCTGGGTTTGAGAATGAAAACTTTTGGTGTATACTTATAGGGTTTATCATAAACTGTTGACATTTACTCTGTGCCCGAGCACAAATACATCCAATGTTTACCTCTGGGCTTCAGTTTGAACATGGCCAATGTTTACCCCTGGACTCAAAAACAAGATCGTGGTCAATGTTTATCTCTGAGCTTGAGTGTGAACAAGTTTATTTCTGGGCTTGAGTATGAGCCTGGCTGAAATCATAGGCTTGAGCATAAATAAGGCCAATTATTCTGTAAAGAAAATGGTTATTCACCTTGTTTTAAGTTAAGATTATAATTAGGCATAAGTTAGTGGGTGATTTTTATATCTATCTGTCATGCAGTTCTTTCATGCATGTGTACATCCCAAGCATGGCTGGGTCAATCATATGTCCAATCTTCAGGGTAACTACTGATGTCAGATAAATTGTGGATCTCCACTACCAGAGAGGAGGTCATCACTCAAGTTAACCTTGTACCTGGATTCTCTAAAGGATACTGAATGCAAAGTCTATTCAGGCATGATCTGGAGTGAGATGCATACTAAGCAAATAGTTAATAGTTGATTAACGGTTACATGAATCTGCACATGATGGCTGGGAGGTTACCTTAAGTCAAACTTTCACCTGTCTTCTCTAAAGGACATTAAGTGCAGAGTTTATTCTGGCATGATCTGAGGTGAACCCAGTGCAGGATAATGTTCCAAATTATGTAATACAGAAGTTCTACAAAGCTACTTTTGTTGATTTCTGACCCTTCTTCCTGCCTGGACCTGAACTTAGGAAACTATGCCATGTGGGGGTGTTTTGGAACCATCCAACAACAAAAACCTCCATTCAAATATTGATACCCTGAAGACTGTCATCAAGGATTTATTGATTGGCTTTTTTATGGCTTATCAACCCTTTGTGAGCTATTTAAAACTGAAACATATTTTGAATTCTAACAATAATTATTTATTTTGTGAATGTATATTGAATTATTATTTTTTGAGATGCATGTTCTACTATTTAATCCATAGCTGGGGTGAGATAGGACCATACTTTTCTCAAACATATTTTCATGTCTCATCAAGGAAGAGTAGGTCAAGATGTCCAAGGAATTTGTGATTAAAAGTTGTGCAGGTTTTTGAGATCATGTTGAGGTTGTAATTGAGAATAATAGAAGCCATATTGAATAAATTATTTATTTTAATGATGTCTATAATGTTTTCTTAAAATCCTTTTGTATTAATAGACCTTTTTATTTATAACTCGATTTTTGAAGGTCACACCAATTTTGCATCTTGTTCTCCCACACTCTACATTTTATAAAAAGAGGATAAACTTCTTTTCAGTAAAAACTAATAGTTATTCAAATTATAACTAAGTGGAGTGGATGTTTCATTGATTAAATATCTTTGTCTATTTATTCTAGTGTAAGAGATTATAAAAATTATCATCATCTTCCAACTTATCCATTCTTTGTATAATTTTCTTAAATGTCACAAAAGGGGAATTTTCTAGTGCTGCTTTGTATCTATCATTTTGTTGTGTTCTCTGCTGCCCCCATCCAGGCACATCGCCGAGAGCAGAAAGAAATAGCTGCTGAGGAATCCGATCGCATTTCAGACAAGATTCTCAAAAACCTTCTAAAGCAGCAACTCTTGAAAGAAGCTGTTCAGAAGAAGGAGAAAAGCAAGAAGGAAGAGATGCCATCAGTGTCAGTGCATGTACCTGGTCAGCCAAAGCGCAGAGACATGTTTGAGTTGGAGCCACTGCCAGAGGCGAAGCAGCGGTAAATTCACTGAAAAATCTTTTATGTGATAACTCTTGTTCCAGTATGCATCAAATGCCTTTTGCATTGTTCCTATCCCCCTTTCCATGTTGCATTGTACACATAACCCCTAACCCTTTTCCTGCCACATTGTCCACATGAATCTTACCCTGCCACATGAATCACATGACACTTTTCTTTTTGCAAATGATTCATGACATGTACTTAATCATGTGATTAGCAACATGTTAGTTGGTTAAAATGATTTACTAAGCTGAAGCACCCAATGAGGATTGAGATCACTACTCAGTCATAATTGATCTAGCAAGATATGCTTGCTAACCATTGCATCATCCTACTAATTATAACAGCATTATTGCTTATTAATTATTATTAATTCTACTATTAATAATAATAATAACTGTTGTAATCATTAATAGCAGTAATGATTAATAATAATTATGATAACTATTACTACTAATAATAACAGCAGCAGTAATGCTTATTAAAGATTATTATTTCTACTATTACTAAAGGGTGTTTCATGGATCAAAGTCGGCAGTAAATAAATCCATGTTATTGGTGAAAATTTCTTTCTTTCTCTATTGGATCATATTATTTAAGTTATGGCAATTATGTGTGAAAAATAATATTGCCCAAATGTCCACCAAATCTGAAAGAAGAAGAAAAAAATCATGAGACGCTTAAACTTAATTCACATTAAAATTGGTCCAAGTTATTGGAACGCTCTTTACTCATAATAACAGGTGCTGTAATGATTAATAATGATTATTATTAGTAGTAGTAATAATAATAATAATAGCAAAAGCGGTAATGATTAATAATGATTACTAACACTACTATTACTACTACTACTACTACTACTAATAATAATAATAATAATAATAATAATAATAATAACAACAACAACAACAACAACAACAGCAACAACAATGATTAATATAAAAATGCACACCAATAATTTGAAAAAGTTAATGCAAACACTTATGAATATTTGTGGTAATTAAAGAAAATGTAAAACAAGATTTTCATTGCAGACAATTATTATTATCAATAATAATAATAATAATTTGGCACATGAGAACATCAACAACTCCAGTTGTAGTTGGAGCCCTTGGATTGATTGGAAAATATTCCAATAGATTCATTGAAGGGATTCCTAGTAACCCATGCTTTAAAGTAGTACAAAAAATGTACTCACAAATACAGACCACACGTTACATAGGGCTTTATCTATGTAAAATATGTGTGATCTAAGGTGTTCTTTTTCTTTTCTCAAAAAATTCTCAGTTGATGATGCCATTTCTAACCTTAAGTCTTTGTTTGGGACCCGGAAAGAAATGAGTATACACTAGAAATTAACAGAAATAAAAAAAAAAAAAAAAAAAATAATAATAATAATAATAATAATAGCAGCAGAAGAAGTAATGATAGAAATTCATGGAAAAATTAAAAAGCAAAAGGTTTATAGAAATACTTTCATAGTTTTCCCTCCTGAGTGAGGTCCTCCTGAAAGCTTATTTTCCATTCATTTCCATAAGATAGGCAAATATTCACAAGAAAAGACAAGTATTTCCTTATTTCCAATAAAAATATTTTATGAAGACATGCTGAAAATTTCTCAGCCTGACCAAAGAAGCCATTCCAAAAATAAAAAATTTAGAAAATTGTCCAGGCCAAGAACTTTTCAACACTCCCTCAATTTATTTATTGTTTAATCATTTTATTTCTACATCTGTCCTATAATAGTGGTTACACTGGGAGCATCAAATGGATATGCAAATGTACCAACTATTATGGGAAAAAGGGAATAAAAAAACATTACCTGTCTCATAACAGTTATTACATTGAGTGCATGAAATGGGTATGCAAATGTACCAACTATTATGGGACAGGGGTAATATTGTATTGTTTCATTGATTTCGCTGTTGTCTATTCAATTTTTCTTCATTCATAGTTACTTAGATGAATTAGAAGCCGAGACTCCTTGGGAAGATTTTGGTCATTATACAATTCATGTAAGTATCAGTATTCATTTGTTTCTTTGATCTTATTTTGCCTGTTCGTATATATATGTAATAATGCATTACAGGCATCGACAAAAATTTATTAAGGTTACCTGAGTGTTACATAATATTTTTCACCTGACAAAGTCTTCTTCCAAATCAAGAATAATCAGTGAATCATAGATAACACTGTCTAAAAATATAAATATAATTTTTTCTCACCAAAATAAATATAGCTCATATCTACATTGTGGGCAAAGCAAAGTCCTATAAAGATTGCTAGAAACATTGAAAATCGATGTTGATAAATATTTTTGATAAAAAGTTAAGAGAAATTCTATAGTCATGATTATTATTAATTTTGCACTGCCTAGATGTGTGACACAAAATATATAATATTATATATATATATATATATATATATATATATAAAGGGTGTTTCATTAAGACGGATCAAAGTCAGCAGTAAATAAATCAGTTATTGATGAAAATTTATTTATTTCTGTATTGGTCTATGTTATTTAAGTCATGGCAATTATGTGGGAAATATAATATTGCCCAAATGTCCATCAAGACTTTGGCAGTACACCTCTACTTGATGGTCAAAATTTTTGATGACATCTCTGCCTTAGTTGCTCCTTCATCTTACCAATATGCCTTATTATCTCATCCTTCAGCTGCTGAATTACTGTTGGCACAGACCTTACTTTTGTGATGATCCCAAAGGAAGAAATCTAAAGGCATCAAGTTGCACAATTGTGGTGGCCAGTTGACTTCACTGTTTCAAGAGTTGATGCAACCTGGGAACTTCTCATTCAAATCTCCATATTATATGGTAGCGTGAAGCATACAATTTTCCTTGCCCTAATTTTCCCCTGTTATGTACATCAGATGTTTCATCTGTGCTTTTATACATAAGCTTGGTTTATAACCACAATTTTTTAGTGCCAGCTCATAATCAAGCTTGGTTTGAGTAAAGATGTTGATATTAGAAGAACTTGTAGATAATCTAGGCATATTACCATTAGGGATATGTTTTAAAAATTTGTCTAGGGTGGTTTGAACCTACATTGATATAACATGGGTTTGGTTATTTTTCCTAAATGGGAACACAGTACCGTTGTACTAGTTAAATGCAATATCCAAATAATCTGTAATTTTTCAATTAGTTTGGATATCTAACTTAAATCCAAACTTCTTGAATAACCAATGCAATTTTTCCTCCAAAAGATATATATGTTCTGACCTAGCTCTTTAGGTTATCTATCTATCTATCTATCTATATATATATATATATATATATATATATATATATATATATATATATATATACATACATACACACACACACACACAGAGGACTTTACGGAGCCCTCCAAAAAGGAGTACACTCTTTTTTACTGGAGCAAAGGAGAAGAAGGCTCATTTTATATTCAACCGGAGTGGAGCATGAGCAGCTCTATTTGAGACGAAAGAGCGGGGGGTTTTGTACCCTGCACTCCTCACTCCAAATTTATTTGAATTTTTTTTTACTTTGTATTCAACAATAAAAAAGAATAGAAAGAAAAATCTGAGCTATACTTTTTGAGTTATATTTTATTACTATATCTGTGGTAAATGTATGAGAGAGAAATTGTGTAGGTGTGTGTAGAGGTTTTGGTAAAGAGGCAAGTGACTTTGACATCTAGGTGTTCCCATTCTGATGTCTGGGACATTTCTTCTAAGTTTGAAAAAAATATCTTCAAAAGAGTCAGTCTCTGTAGAAAGTCTTTTATGTCATTTTTTATTAGATATATATGTATGTATGTATGTATGTATGTATGCGTGAGTGTTGGAGAGAGAGAGAGAGAGTATAAAAGCTGTCTAGATATTGGTATCAGGGAGAAAAAGGTTTGAACTTTTTTTGTTTTTATGACAAATTTTTGTTGCTGAATGAATAAATAAATTAAATTTTTCTTTTTAATTTATTGACAGTTTACTTTTGTACACAATTTTGCCATTATTATTATTATTATCATCATCATCATTATTATTTAAAGAAAGTTATTACAAAATAAATGAAATCTTTACAGGTAATAACTTCTGTTGAATTTTCTTGCTTATTTCTCTCGATATTCATCCAAATATTGAATAAAATTGATTCTTGGTCTGAAATGATACTTTTTGTCTTGAAATAAAATTCTAATTTACTTTTTAATGTATATAAATTAGCCCCCTAAACCCCTGATTTGGACATTATGGCCCTGATAGTGTTGCAGTGGGTTTTTTCTACACCACCCCATAAGTAATAATACTTTTTAAAAAATATTGTGGAAGCAGGCTTAGGCTCCTAAGCACTCCCTTCTGTAAGTACAGCCCTACTATTCTTGCAGTGGCGTTTTATCTGGATGCCATGATTCTAAGTTATATAAAAATATAGAGGAGGGGAGCTTAGCCCCCAAATTCCAACTCCAGAACATCTGTAAAATCAAATTTTAAATTGACTTTTATTTAATAGTTACCGAATTTTCCTATCTTGTCAAAATTACTGAATTTTCCGTTACCAAATTTTCTTTTGCAGAATTTTTATAAATTCATAAAATTGAACTTTTATGCCAAATGTTTGGTACCCAGAAAATTTGGTAACAGATGATTTGGTTAGTTACTGAATTTTCCGTTACCTAATCTTCCATTTCTGAATCTTCCAGGCACCCTGCAACAATATCAGGGCTGTACTTTCTGGATGGTGGGGTTAGGGGCTAAGACCTCCTAATATTTTTAAATGTTTTTTAAATAAGTAAAATCAATTAATCTATGATAAATAGAGATGAATAAAAGATTTGCTTCACAATTTCAAAATAGAAATTACCTTCTGGCGGTGTTTCTAATCCCGCAATTTAAAAGCATGGACTGGGTAAATGTCTAAGAAACTAAGGCATATATCTTGGAAGAGATGAAGAAAAAACTGTCCAACCTAGAAAGGGACAATTCAGGTTGCAGGTTAAGTAGCAATGAGGAGTCTGAGAATGACTTCTTTCCAAGTGCCCAAAAAACAGAACATTTTGAACCAATATACAAGTACTAGAATTGCAACAATTGAGGAATTGGCCAAATATCCAGAAATGTGTGAATTATTTTGCAAATTCAACATGGCCATTCCCTCATCAGCATCTGTTGAGAGACTATTCAGCCTTAGAGGAGGAATTTTAAAAAAAAAACTGTCACAGCTTGACAGAAATTTCAAAAATCAACCATTACTAAAATTAAACAGTTTATGATAAAATTGTAAAACTAAATTTGCTGTTTGTTGAGGTAATTCTTTTGGAGTTAGGAATGACATATCCCTTATAAGGAAGTACATTGGGGGAACTTTGGTATGTTTTTATGGGTAAAGAGTATGCTGACAGGCTAAATATTGGTTCTGATTAAATTTGAGTACCAAAATATCTCATACCCAGCTTATTAATAGAAAAAATTTCCAACATTTATGAAAGAAGGTACACTTTAACTATGGAGCACTGAAAAAGAGCCACCTTTTTTTTAATGGAGTTGAAAACGGAAAGTATGAGGATAGCCAGCTCCAGTTTTGGGTATGGGAGCGGGAGTGGGAGCAGCTCCAAAAATAGTGGAGTGCATAAAGCCCTGGAGTGCATATATATATATATATATATATATGTATATGTATGTATGCATGTGTGTGTATATATGTGTGTGTGTGTATATATATATATATATATATTTTAAGACATTTTTATGTTTCTACATTCTTTTTATAGATTTTTGCTTAATTTAGATGAAAGTGTAACCATTGTATCCTATGTATATATATATATGTGTGTGTGTGTGTATTTAATATATATATATATGTGTGTGTAATATTTTATCACTTAAATGTGGATACTCATATTTGAGTAGACACTCCATTTATTTATTAAATGGCGTATTTATTTTTTTTTGCCTACTGGCCTAAATATTTGAAAAAATTTTATTAAAGAAAAACATATCCCCCTTGGCAGAGGAAACCATTATCAGATCCAACGTGCTTATTCTAACTCAGCCACGATATAAGCTATAGCTGATAGTCTGTGACAGACTTAATATAGCAACACATTAATGACCAATAATGTATTGCAGTTAATAACTCTATTGATGGTATTTAAGGAATACTTATTTCCCTGTAGGTAGAAAAAGATCAAATTAAGCTGTAAAATGACGTCTTGTATTCAAGTCAAGATATATTTTTTTTCTTACTTTGTACCAGTTTTTATATCGTCTCATTGATTATTAATCAATGCTTTTGTTTTGTTTCTTATTCAGGCTTCTCATCAAGATTTAAATAAAATTGATACGGAGTCTGAAGAGTTTAAAAACCTGCCTCCAGAAATCCAACATGAGTTACTCCTCGAAATAAAGGAATCCATGAAGCGAACCTCATGGACCCGAATTGACAAGATGCCCAAGGTATGAAGGTAACAATATTGTGCATTAGAAATGGCAAGTAAATGAATAAGTGGAAATGCAAATCATTTCCTTTGTCAAAAGTAATTCATCAGACTAAAATAATATGCTTTTTTCTTCTTTTTTTTTTTAAGCATTTCACCTCAAGGGAATAAAGTCACTAAGATGTAAAGAGTTCATATAAACATCATTAGTCCCTTGATTGCTTCAAAAGTCAGAAGTGGGGTACCTAAGGGCAGAAGAAACTGACAACCCCCTCCAGAATGATCTGTTGGCGGTGGTTCTCAGGAGTTCTGGTATTGTCATGTCCATCCACTCTTTGATGTTGTCTGACCAGTTTTTGCATTGCCAACTTCACTTTACGTCCACCTTCAACAGTGCCTTGCATGATGATCTTGCAAAGGCTCTTATGACGTGTGACATGACCAAACCATGGCAATTTCTGACATTTAATATTGGTGAGGAGAGATTTCTGTCACCCCACGAGATTTTTGAGTGAAGAAACTGATAAAAAATGAAAGAAACTGAGTGAAAAGAACTGTGAAAATGTGGAGGAGAGGGTGGACATTAAAAGACCAGGACTCAAGGAGACAGATGATGACAATTGATGCTGAATTTAAATTTTTGAAGATTGTAGCTGACAACAAAGCAAAATGCCAGGGAGCTGATAGAATTATATATATATTACAATGAATCATTCATACAAAAAGTAGATTAGTAAAGTTAATGATATAAAATGGTGAAATCTCTTCAGAAACAAAATTTTAAAGGTGCATTAACCTACAAATCACTCGATGAATGTTATGATCCCTGTTTTTAAAAATTATAAGCTGTATAAGGTCTTTCTTTAATGTGCAAGTACTTTCGACTGTGCATTCAGTCATCTTCAGGCATGGAAATTATTTTGTTTTTGGTAAAATTCAGGTAGCATCTGATACAAATATATATAATGTGAATTGAAATGTTTTTTTTTTAAATGAGTTATTGACAATGGATACAAACTTTTTGAGCGTGCAGTTGCAATGCTAAAGTTGAATTTTTTTGAAAATTTAAGTGAGTGCGTTTTTTACTAATATGGCAATTTGAGAATTTTTTTGTTGTAGGAGTTTATCAGTCAATGTGGTATGAACTAAATAGTTCAATAAATTGAGTAATGTCCCAGTTGTTATCACGTAAATTTGCACATCGGATCAGTTCTTTTTTAAATCAAATATGTGGTGCAGTTCAATTTATATTACAATGAATCATTCATACAAAAAGTAGATTAGTAAAGTTAATGATATAAAATGGCGAAATCCCTTCGCTAACAAAATTTTAAAGGTGCATTAACCTACAAATCACTTGAATTATATATCATTTTATATATATATATATATATATATATATATATATTTTAGAATTGGACATTGTCCGACAATTTATTTAAAGACATTTATATTATGTTTAACGTTCTTTTTATAGATTATTTGCTTAAATACTTGTATCTATAAAAAGAACGTTAAACATAATATAAATGTCTTTAAATATATATATATATATATATATATATATATATAATGGCCAATAATTTATTGCAGTTAATAACTCTATTGACAGTATTTAAGGAATACTTATATATATTGTGGGGGGGAGGGAATATAAGCAAAAATGTCAGATGTAATTATACATTGAGAGGAACACCGAAGATGTAGGGGTACTAAACTTTAGATTTTCAATTTTGGTGTCTCCTGGATCTACACATACAGCTTAGCCAATTCCATTCAATGTTTCAACACTATTGTTTTTGTTTTTACCACTGTTGTTTTTAAATATCCCTCCCTCATTGTGATTGTAATAGATTTGTTAAGAAAGATTAAATATGATATGAACCTGGATGCAAAGCTACTGCAGAAGACTCAGAAGTTAGTGTACTTTCCATACATTTTTGCCTTAGTATATTATTTTCGCTTTTAATTAAGACTGCATTCTTTAAGTTGAAAGAAGTATCGTGAAAATTACCAGCAATACATTTTTGAAAAAATAAATTATTACCAGCAATACATTTGACTATCGACAAAACCCATTTTTACAAAAATATATCAATGAAACCTGATCTAAAAAACTGATTTCTTATAAAGAATACATATTCTATTCATACGAACATATCCTAAAAGTCTTGCCTGCATTAAATAACCTATTGAGGTTGATATGTCATAAACCAAACCAAAACAAACAATTATCTTATGTATACTAGGAGGAACACCATTTACTTACAGTCTATGTTCATTAAAATTAATAACATTGATGACACTAAAGAAAACATTTTATATTACAGCCCAATAGACTATGTTGAATCTTGTTTTTTATATGCCATGTTACTTCAGGACATATGCAATCATCACTCTCCACAACTTCCTATCCTTTAATATCTGTCGATATCTCTGAGATGTGGCATGATGATTATTTACATTATTTACACTATTTGGACTGTTATCCTCATCTTCATTGTCATATTCACAACATTTCAGCTATTATACACTCTGGCCGTCTTCAGGTGATTGGAATTTCGAGCTGAACCCATTATTTCATCCATTGGGGTAGGTTGATCTAGTTCCATGTGCCATGCCTCTTCTGGATGTCTCAGTTATTTCCCTTTAACTCAAGTCTCCAAGTTTTTTGGTTCACCACTGCGTTAACCAGGTATTGAACTCAAAACTCTAATCACTGGATGTAACCACTGGGCTATGTGTCATCTGTGTATTAATTTTTTTGGACTTATGTCTCAACCACCATTTTTTACCAGTGCTCATATTGCAATTTTTCTGTTATTATTAAATCATTTTTTTTTACCAGAACTTATATTACAATTTTTTGTTGTTATTCATTGCTTTTCTCTAGTTCTCTTATTACTGATTTCCATATTGTATTCATTTCTATGCTTGGTCAGATCAGGAGATTTTTGTGGCCTAGCATATGTGCTGATTCCCTCAGTTTTCATATTTTCCAGTGATGTTCTCTGCTTATTATTTCAACCTCATCCCACAGGAGACAGTGATCTCCCTTTTCCCTCCATATGTGGTCATATTTTCTCTAGTAAAATACTTATTACTGATTCCCATATTGTATTCATTTCTATGCTTGGTCAGATCAGGAGATTTTTGTGGCCTAGCATATGTGCTGATTCCCTCAGTTTTCATATTTTCCAGTGATGTTCTCTGCTTATTATTTCAACCTCATCCCACAGGAGACAGTGATCTCCCTTTTCCCTGCATATGTGGTCATATTTTCTCTAGTAAAATACTTATTACTGATTCCCATATTGTATTCATTTCTATGCTTGGTCAGATCAGGAGATTTTTGTGGCCTAGCATATGTGCTGATTCCCTCAGTTTTCATATTTTCCAGTGATGTTCTCTGCTTATTATTTCAACCTCATCTCACAGGAGACAGTGATCTCCCTTTTCCCTGCATATGTGGTCATATTTTCTCTAGTAAAATACTTATTACTGATTCCCATATTGTATTCATTTCTATGCTTGGTCAGATCAGGAGATTTTTGTGGCCTAGCATATGTGCTGATTCCCTCAGTTTTCATATTTTCCAGTGATGTTCTCTGCTTATTATTTCAACCTCATCCCACAGGAGACAGTGATCTCCCTTTTCCCTCCATATGTGGTCATATTTTCTCTAGTAAAATACTTATTACTGATTCCCATATTGTATTCATTTCTATGCTTGGTCAGATCAGGAGATTTTTGTGGCCTAGCATATGTGCTGATTCCCTCAGTTTTCATATTTTCCAGTGATGTTCTCTGCTTATTATTTCAACCTTATCCCACAGGAGACAGTGATCTCCCTTTTCCCTCCATATGTGGTCATATTTTCTCTAGTAAAATACTTATTACTGATTCCCATATTGTATTCATTTCTATGCTTGGTCAGATCAGGAGATTTTTGTGGCCTAGCACTTTTTATTTCTAACATTTTCCTGTTTCTTAATTGCTTATGGCCATATCACATTGAACACCAGTTAAGCAACGTTGAGGCGGGTCAGTACCTAGATGGATGACTTCTTGAGAATACCAGGTGCTTTGATGTGGGGATGGTGTAATGGATAACTGCTTAGAATTGGCAATCGAAGAGCTGAGTAGCACTTCCAGTCAGGCTTGTTATGTTCGCTTATGCACAAATACCCTTGGGGAAGGTATGAATCCACCTCTTCTCCTTCCAGCTATGATTTAATTAGTAGGGTTTGTATCAGTCCCCCATAATTCTTAAAATCTAAAAATATTTTCTGGCTTTAAATAACCTGAAAAAGTGTTAATAAGCCATAAAAAAACAAATCAGTTGATCCTGTTTCTCAATACATTGCTTAGTTCCTGGAAGGCATCTTTCACTTTTCCAATGTACCTTTGTATTTCAGTGTCAAATATTCTGTCATCTGTTAAAACGCTTCCCAGATAGTTAAATTTCTGTACTTTCTTGATTTTGACATCTCCAATTTGCAGCTTGCATTTTGTACTCTCCCTTTTTGTACTCTCCCTCTCTCATTAATTTTGTACACATTTCATATTTGCAGAAAGCAGATGATTTCTCCAATTTCCAAATGAAAAAAATTCTAAAACAAAGCTCCCTCACCACCAAGCTTTATTCTGTCCGCAATGAAATGAATAACCAAAACTCTGGGAAAATTGCCAAGGAATTTGGATGTGCCGACTCTAATTCTGTTGTTGTGCAACAGCTGGCATCAGAAGACGATTCACATTTTATTTTTGTTAAGGGTCTCCACAAACGTTCTGCCATGGAGGCACTTGAAAAACACAGAAATCTCGAGGAAGATTCCAAAGATTTTGTAAAAGAAGAAACGATGTCATCAAAAAAATCCTCGCAATCTGAGACGAATCAAATCAAAGAAGAATTACAACCCATTCTCAAACAGGAGAACTTAGTTTGTGAAATTAAAAAAGAAAAAGATTTGGTAAACAAGGCGTCAAAAAGCAAATCTGCAGTCGACACTGATACAGAGTCTAGCAGCCGATATGACAGTGCATTTGAAATGAACAAAAGCCTATTATTCAGCTGGGCTCAATCTGTTGAATCCCAGGCAAAGTCAGAAGCAACAAGTCCTTTGAAAACTGCAGAAAAACAAAAAAAAACAGCTGTCCAAGCTTCTAAATTATCAGAAGATGAAAGCTCAGAGGATGATTTGGAATTATTCCACTCCAAGAGATTAGAACCACACAATCCACAACAGGAGCATTCTAAGAAGACTCCACAAAATGAAATAAAGGCTGAAATATTAGATGTGAGAAAACAGAAATTGGATTCTAAACTACAAGAACAAACACCTGACATTATTACTTCATTGGTTTTAAATTCTGGGAAGCCGTCAGAGGAATTCAAGGTGCCAAAAGATGTCAACACTATTTCAGAAAATGTTCTGGAAGTGGTTTCTGATGGCAGTGATGAAGGTAAGATTTTATCATGATTTGTTTTAAATCGATAATTGATGGGTTTCCCATTGTCTTCTCCACAGGTTTTGAATCCAGAGTAATTCTTTGACAAATTTTGACAAAAATACACTTCTTTCATATGTTACCATTGATTAAGCTCTCCAGATTACGATATTTTAAAAAAATGGCAAAGTTTAGCATTTGTACATGTAAAAAAAAAAAAGAAACAGTGTGTCAATAGGATTATTTTCACTTGCCACCATGATTACTGTATACTTCCTCTGCAATTTTTATTATTTTAAAACATTACTTTTATAATTTTAATAAAACCCAAACATATGAAACTGAATTATTTTCTTGAGAATTGGTAACAAAAATATTAAACACTATTTATTAGATTGTTTATTTACAAGAATAGTTTTATATTTACAAGTTTCTAAAAACATGTGAACTAACTACAATGCAATATTTATTATTTAGCATATTATAAAGAAATAACTAGAAAAACAAATATTTTATTTGTATTATTTAGCATGTTGTTATAAACATGTGTAGTGCCTTAATAAATATATTATCAGCAGCTCTGAGGGTATAAAAACAAGTGAAGCCTTAAGTAACTCTCTCTTCCTATTTTTCCTCCTTTCGAAGTGGGTGCCATGAACTTTTCACACTGAAGTGAAAAAGGCTGTGAATGCTTCAGACAGAAAGCGCATACACACAAGCAAGTCACACTCAAATACATTCATTAACTTTTTCATTCTCTATGCAATTTATTTCTAGGAAAAAAGGAACTTTTAAACTTTCCTTTTGTTGTTTTGTTATTAAATGTTATTTTTCATTGCAAATCAATCATTCTGTATAATGCCATCCGGTCAGCCATTTTGTGCTAAAGGGCTCACTGAATATCCGATAATGGCTGTCAATATCAGATTTCTTCCATCGACCGTTGGTTGCAGTGACTTCTACAGTTGTTAGAAAGTCCAGTTGAATGGCCACGTTGTGACTGATCTCAAACAACTAGAAATGTGCTGCAGGAGTTGGTATACCATGGCTAATGGCAGCTTCAATGGTTATATAATGAGAGAGCTGACAACTCTTTTCAACTTCAACAAATCATTTATACAAGGTAATATTAGAAAAAATACAAGCTTAAAAAAAACTGTGGGCGTGATGGACAATTATATCTTAAGACTTGGGCTCTTAGTTGCTCAATCTGGGCATCTAATTGTTGGTTTTAGGTTGGTACATGATCATGGGTTCAGAAGGTAGCCTAGTCAGTTCTTACGCACATTCTGTTTCAAATCTGTGTGATAACTCTTTCTCAGAGTTCTTCTGTGGACTTTGCTGAAATACTCTGGAGTCTACTGATCTGTTCCACCCAACCTGCGGTTCTACTCTGCTCAACCTATGGCCCTGTTCCCTGAAGCCTCAAAATGCCCAGTTTAAATAATACTTTGCCCAAAACCGGGGGTGGGGGTTCTAACTGGCATAGAAATATCAACCATCTCAACTGAGATTTTCCAATTTTGAGTGATTATCCAGCCCCTTAGTGGCAGTGAGTTCCTCCAACTTCCTTAGAAACTACCTGTTACTACTCTCTTTGGAGTGTCACGTGATCTGGTTGACCAATCCCTTTCTAGGGAGTGTAACAAGAAGCAATCTGAACCTTAACTAAAATTGGCTACATCAACATCCAATGAAGGTTTTATTCAGGAGTTTTTCTTTGATTCAGACTCCAATGATGATTTTGAGGGCATTACTCAAGTGGATAAATAAAAGTTAAATTGTTAACGTATTTGTTTTTTTATTTTTTGCTTTTTATTTTGTATTTTAATTATTTTTGTTTTCAACGTCAAAGCATGCATGCAAAACATAATTCATTACATCAAAATATTACTCATCCATTCTTTTATTAGTATACAAAAAATAAAACCTATACACACAATATAAAGAAAGTTATAACAATTTTAAAACAGTAGGTGCTCATGTTTTTTGCACCCTCAAAAAAAAATGTAGTGGCAGGAGGAACAATTCTAGTAGGAATTTGGTGGGTAAATCTAACATCACCCCTACCCACTACTTGGCTGTCTCTCTCTTTTATTTTATAATTTTTCGTAATCTTTTTTTTATTTAGATTTCCTCGATGTAGCAGAAGTTTCAGCAAACTCCTTGGAAGATACATATTCAACCAGTCTGGTGCCTGACATGAAGCCTGACGTACCTTCAGCATCCCAGGATGTGGATGGATCTGAAGAAAAAGAGTTACCTGACGATGTGGCTGCAGTCCACACTCTGCCTGATGAAGATGAAATGGAAGACAGTGTCCAGACTTCTCAAGAACCCAATCAATTTGAAGGAATCAGTCAAGTAAGTTTGCTGATAAATAACCAATAATTATCATTTACTAGCAGTAGACCAAAATATATTGTTACATGGTGCCAGCAGTAAGGAGTATTCTCTGATATGACCTTTTAATGAACAGCCTTAAATGGACTGCCTTTTATAAAGCTAAAGGGCTCCAGTTGCCCAACTATTTACTCATATATCATGTGTAACAGCATGGGATAATTGTCCATCCCACAAAATGTTTAATATGTAAAAAATAGTTTCTTTCTCCCACGTTTTCTGATAGCCATCTTGAAACCATTTGTCGTAAGAATCACTGAAAAACCCTTTGAGTTATTCAGCTAGAAAGAGAACAGGTTAAAATCATTTTGTGTCAGCCCCACTACGTCTTTCCAACAGAGCAATGGTGAGAGGAAAAAATCATTCAGGCCTTTGGTAATGGCACCAGCATTCATACTCTGGCTTCCATCTTCAAAGTCCATTCAAGAAACATCAAGAGAAAAGTCAATAAGTTTAAAAAAGAGGAAACAGTAGAGAGGAAAACAGGATCAGGAGGTCACAACAAGAGGGATCATCATTTCAACTTAAATTTCAGCTAAATACATTTTTATTGTTCAAAGTAGAGTCCAATAGTGTTATAAAAACCTTGGAGAATTCCAGTAAGATATCTTTAATCATTTCTCAGATACAACAGTTCAAAACTTAATCTAACAATTGGACAATTTTGGTGTTACACTATTTGGAAAATTTTGCTGTTAAATCTGGTATAAGGAAAAGTGGATTTATATCTTTCTGAAAGGCATTAATGGACATGAATTTATACATATCTTTTTGTTTTTGAAAATTTGCAACAAAAATATTAAATGCTATTTATTTGATTGTTTATTTACAAGAATAATTTTATATTTACAACATTCTAAATACAATTAAAACTAATGCAATGCAATATTTATCAATTACTAATATATAAAAAAATAAATATGAAAACAATTTTTTATTCATATATTTATAAACATTTACTAAATTATTAAAATATGTGAACCAGCTATAAGGAAGTCCTTATTATTTACCATTTTATAAAGTTTGAATCAATAGGCAATTAACCACTATTTTGCCAACCATTCCAATAAACAATCTAATAGTGTAAATAAACAATCTAATAAATAAATAATGTTTATTATTTTTGTTGTCAAGTCTCAAGAACAAAGAAGCTGTATAAATTTACTTTTATATGTTTAGGTTTGATTAATTCTAATCATCACTTTTTAAAACAATAAACATTACCCAGGAGTGAAGGTAGTTAAAATAATAATGATGTCAAAGAAAAAAAACGTCCTTTTGACACACACTTTTTTGTGGGCACAAAGGTTAAACATTGCCAAAAATTCTATATGATTTTTCATCCACTTTTAGCCACAAGGACAGTGTTTTTTTCTCCTTCTTTTTTTCTCTCAAGATAGGAAAATTTTCTAAAGTTTTAGTGAAAACAATCACCTTATCCTCTGAGGTTTTGATCTACTATCAGTGTCAAGGTGTAAACACTTATTAAATCTCTTACCAATGACTATAAGACAATCATTTCTTTTACCATCTTTAGAACCACCTGCAAATTGTTCTGAATCACTCTCTTTAATCACCAGAGTCCTTCCTTCCTTACTAACTTGCCTAAGTGCCATGCATGATACATGCTTGGGCAATCATGTCCTTTTTCAATTCATTATTGATTTGGTGGAAGAAGTAGGCTTTTGATAGTTTTTGCAGTAAACTGGTTGCCAACCAAGGCTATAGCACCCAGTCTGTTCTGCTATTTAACTCAGAACTGGGGGCAGAAGAGATAGATTCATACCTTTCCCAAGGATATTTGCGTGTAAGTGAATGTAATAAACTTGGTTGAAATTTGAACTCGGCTCTCTGATTTCACATTCTGAGCTGTTATCGATTATACCCCATGCACATCCAAGCTTACAGAACCTGGTAATCCCAAGAGGTCATCCATTTTGACAAAAAGAAGACAAGAATTGTTAAAATAAAATTCTTTGTATTGCCGATACAGAGGACCAAGTTTGAATGTCTCTTTGTGGGTGAAGGCAGCAACTTAGAGGATGGGGAGAGTCAGTATGGTCCAGTGTTGGTGTGTGTGTCAGGTTGGTTGAGATATATATATATATATCGCTGGCGGTGACATTGACAGCTTGCCGCAAATGCCAACAGTGCATGAGGGGTGTTCTAAAAAAATTGACAGGGTGGATGAAGACTGAGTATTTTTTTGTCATGCCTTCTGCACTAGTGGCAACATTCATGATTTGCTTGTTGAGCCAGATGTGGTGCTTAGAGAGAGAGAGACTTTTTTTTATTTGCTTTTTTAGCATTCACATCCAACTGACAGGTTTTAATGTAGAGTGAATCAGATAGATCTAGTTTAGGTATGTCCAATTTTGACCTTTTTAGCGTTTTTTTTTAGTTGTTTTTTTGTCAGTTGAAAGACACATTAATTTCGAAATTCTTGTAAAAATTAACTACTTGTTGGATTTTAATGAAAACTTCAGAACTTATTCAGAAATGAATGAACTTATTTTAGAAATGTTTGTCTCTTTGAAAGTCATGGTATAAATATTTTTTTTTTATATCTGTTACCCCCCTCGAACTTAATTTTATGAAAACACAAAAAAAAATTTATTTGCAACCTCAATTTTTTTTTTTAATTAAATGCACAAAACTCTGAAAAATCTAAATCATCGATTTTTTTGTTAAAAAAAGGTCCGAAATTGTCCAAACTTTTACCTCAATTGTAAAAATACAAAACCCAATAAAACTAAGACAATATTTAATTAAGAAAGTTTTTAATGGCTTTTCTGAATAATATATACGAAGGTAATTATTATCTGAAAGAAAAAAATTTTTTTGATGAACAATAAATTTTTACATTAATTTTCTTTTTTTTTTCAATTTTAAATACACAATATGACAAAAGGTTGTTATATATTTATACATTAAGTTCTTTCTGCAACCTTATGGAAATGATATATTATGTTCTCTACTTTTTAAAGATCATAAATTTGAAAGCTTATTAAAATCTGACAACCATAATTATTTTAAAAATAATTTTTAATATTCCAAAATTGTATTTAAAATCGTCTACAACGAAAGTACGGATGCACATTGTTGAAATAATGTCACATGAGTAGTTTCCTTTGATAGAAGCAAGTTTTTTTTTTTACTTCAGAAATGGCTTTGTAACAAGAAAACAACGCTTGTCAAGTTTTCTGGATATCGTCGTATTATTTTCAATTTTTTTCTTTTTCTATTCAAATATAATCGAATAGTGGGATAAAAGAAAATATCGACTATTTACAATTACAAAAAAAAAAAACGCCCTTGGAAGTCCACCCAAATTTTCAAGTTTGAAATCGAATGCATAAATTCATTGTACATTACTTTGGAATTATTATCCACACGACAAATTATCAATTAAAACGATTTTTGGAGTTTAAATTTTCTGGAGTTAGCTCGCTACTACTCAAACTAAAAAATACTTGTCGAGTCAAAACAAAACCAACATAGCTGCTATTAGCATGTTAATTTTATTAATAAATAAAATAAAACTCATATTACTGCCATATAATTATTAATAAATAGAAAAAAATCTGCCTTAATAAAAAAGAAATAAAATCTCATTTCATTAAGTTAACCCGTTTCAATTAATGGTGTTTCATGTAATTTTTATATTCTCAGAAAAATATTTCATGACTGAAATAATAAACCTCAATTTAAAAAAATGTATTTTTTTTACTGTTTTATTTTTACTTGTAAAATTTGATTTTCTTTCATAATTTAAATGTTATTTTCAGTGCAGAATTCTTCCTCAAACGTAAGGTAAAAAAAAAAAAAAAAAAATTTGAAAGTGAATTTTTAAAAAAAAAATCTACTAACCAGATTCACTTAAAATTAGAACGAATTATATCACTTTGGCGGTACCGTACAATAAATTTCAGTACCGTAAGTTGTGAATATATTGACGTACATCAATCAACGCTTGTCAAAATAGACTACCCTGGTGGGAAATATCTCTCTTAAAAAATTTTCTGCTAAAAATGTAAGTAATGTTTCTTTCAAATTACATTAAGTATACTTTAATCATTCTAAATTTCCTAAGATAACAAAAGAAAAAGGTGTAATTTATTTTTCATGATTTTTTAACTAACAAACTATGATCTTTCCGACAGAAATGTCGATAAGTTCGATTTTACGAAATTTTTTGACTCGAAAAAAAACAAGATTTTTAATAAAATTTTTAACATTTATAGGAAGGATTAAAAAATCTGAAAAAATATTCAGAAAATACTTTGGTCTTTCCTCTTTAATAACAACATAAATATTTAAACGTTCATAATTGTTTTATCAATTTGGGGACCTTTTGTCGTCAAGGTATACCACTTTTTAGCGAAATATTGGACATACCTAATCTAGTTTGAAGTACATAAAATAAAATGTTTTGCTCACCTGAGTTTTACCTGATTCTTTAAATTCTTTGATTTCCTCCAACTTGTATGTGATATAAAATCAACACTTTACTTTTTTTTTTTTTTTAATTACCAGGAAAATATTAGAGACTTTCAAATTGAATTAGAAGCTGAACAGGAAACTTTACAGCAAGAACGTGGAAAACAAGAACGGTTGGCATCTTCTATCACAGACCAAATGTACTTGGAATCACAGGTCAGGATTAGCTTCTTGAAGATGTGTCTTTCATATATGAGGTTGAGTCATAAGTAATTTCTATTTTGAAAACCAATTGTAATACCAAATGTATCATCCAAAGTACTAATCATATGTGGCAGTTAAATAGCATAGACTAACAGATAATAGATTAATTAATTTGAGTCATAAGTAATTTCCGTTTTGGGGAACCAATTGTAATGACAAATCTATCATCTTAACTACATGGCAGTTAAGAATAAATTTGGAGTATTCTAAGATACCTTAGTTTTTGCACAGCATACACCAAGGATTAAAGGAAAAGTGTTGTTCCTCCCCACAAAACGCTGAATACAGCAAGAAAAAAAATCTTGGTTCTTCGTTTGTCTGTTCTACCCCACCTGCCATATTCACTTGACCTTGCATTAACCTATTATTATGTTTTTTGATTGCTACAAGTGGTTACATATGACAATGTTCAACCCGAAAGGTGGGGGATTGACAATGATAAATACTAACAACTGACCGCAAAAGCTGAGCTCCATAGGAAAAAGGCAATATGGTGGGATTGTCAGGTTATTTTTCATTTAGAGTTCTTAAAACGCAAACATTAAATGTACATTTATATGTCCAGCAGCTGCAACATGTCCATAAAGGTTTGTGTGAAAAGTGCTCTTTAATCATCAATAAGAAAAATATTTTCTCCTCTATGACAATGCAAGGCATACAGCAAGAATAAGCTGGAAAAAATTTGGAACTTGGTTGGTGCATTCTAAATTCGCCCAACCTTTCATCAACCTATTATTATATTTTCTGATAGCTGCAAAATACTTTGATGGGGAAAACTCTCTTTAAGGAAAACCAGAGTTTGTTAAAAACAGTTTTTACAAAATCTGTGGAATTTTTTGAAAAATATTGTGTCATCTGTGATTTCATTAGATTTTTATCACACCAAGACACTATTGTCCCTACTGTCGATTAGTTGTCATAGGGCCATTATCTGCAATGAATGTTACTCCATGAAAAGCATACGAAAATTTGTAATGTTGCACAAACACACTGGCAAACTTTACCGGCGAGCAAATCAAAGTACTTGACTGGCCCAGAAACTCTTTTGATTTAAATTCAATTGAGATTCTGTGGTCAATCTGCAAGGAACTTCTTCATGGAATGTACATACAAAGTAACTAACACGTGCAATGGGTCATGTTTCATTGTAAAAATACGAAAAAATAACAACGGAATGATTTGTTTTGTTTCAATTAATTTGCACAAGGGTGTATAACTGAATGAAATATATTTGTGATTTATATTCTGAAGAATAAATTTGATAAGCAAAAACAGAAATTATTTGTGACTCAACCTACCCTCATTCCCTACATATTCCCTTAGTGGGCTGTAAGTTCCACTCAAGCAGAAGCTTCCCATGAACTATGGCTGTGTGGAACTGACTCCCAAATGGATGCTAACTTGAATGCTACAATCTTAACCTTTTCAAGTCTAGGGTTAATCGTTATCTTCCCCATAAATCCCATAAACTGTGCCTCTTACTCTGTAACCCTCTACCTTGAGTGGCTCCCAGGCCTTGTACAAGATAAACATAATTGTATAAATAAAAAAAATAAAATTTCTCAAGAAGACACTTTGCTTATCACATGCCATTTACTTATACTTTTAGGAACTGCTACGACTGTTTGGATTACCATTTATCACCTGTCCAATGGAGGCAGAAGCCCAATGTGCTCACCTTGATATAACAAACCAAACTGATGGCACAATAACTGAAGACAGTGATATTTGGTTGTTTGGTGGCAAGAAAGTCTACAAGAATTTCTTCAACCAGAACAAACAAGTGGAATTTTATTCCTACACAGAAGTTAAGAATTCAATTGGTAAATTTTCCTTTGCTTCATCTTCAAAAGAAAACTATCTGGTTATAAACGCTATATGACAAAAGTTTTGAGGCATCCCTTGAATTTGGAACAATCACCTAAAAATGTTGCATGCTGTTTTTCAAAACTAATTTACTAGCTTACTTCAGGCCAGAAGGACTTCCTCTTCCTGAAGGTTTTTTTTTTTATATATATATTCAATAATAATAATGAAATTAACCCTTTACTGCATAAAGTTTCCTTAAAGTCTTATTACTTACTAGATAATGGTAATTTTAGGAGTGTCATTTTAGGTAACGACTTCTTTAAAAAAAAATTTACACTATTCGCTAATGGGTTAAATAGTTTCAGTATCCTAGCTTTGGAGTTAAATCAAAGAAGGTATTAAACAGACTAATTTTTAAATCTAGAAGCTGGCCCCAAACTTTTGGCCTAGAGCAATGTTTCTCAACCTTTGTAAGCAATGGCACTCCTTGGAGAAAATAAAAATATCATGACAAACTTAGCAAAATTTTTAAAGGGTATACATTTAAATATTATGAAATAAAACCATAGACTAAAAAAATACACACAAAGATATGAACTTACTTTATTTCAATGTTTCTATTCAACTATTTGTGAAGCTTATTTAGTGTGAAACCTGTGTGCCTGGTGTTTTTCCACAATTTCTTCAATTTTTGGTCGAATGTGTGATAAACAGACCCTCATCTCTTCTTAATGAATATTAAAACAAAGTATTTAAAATAACATAATCGAAGAATATCGAAAAGAGTTATTTGAAAAAAAAGTTTAATACTTATTCATTTATTCAAATACTAATGCTGTAGCATTACTACTTCCCCCACATAATGACAATATTTCAAGACACACTTAAGAGGATCCCATACTAATGTGTCCCAGCACCGCAGTTGAGAATCACAGGCCTAGAGTGTGTATTATTTTCTTCTTTTTCAGCTCAAATTTGCCTGGTATTAATTTTTGACTAATTGATATTTCATCCTACTATTCTTGATTTTTATTAAACTCCGAGATGGAGTTTCAGTTGGAGAAAAAGCAGAGACATTTTTCTAAGCTGTCACAATACAATCAAAATCGATATTTTAAAAGAATTTAGTTCTGGGCTCTTTGGTAGCACTTTGAGAGTCTGCTCTGATCAACAGTCGTATAATATCACGGTATTTGTAGTGCCATGTCGGGCATGAGTAGGTGTCCCTGCATGTATTTCTATAAATACTTTGATGGTAATTGTTCAGATGAGCTCTTTAGAATGGTGCCTAGACTCTTTGAATTTAAGAGCAGTAGTAGACTGGTGACAAGGTCTCATTAATTTACGGTTGAGCTGGGTAGATATAACTGTCAATTCTACGCTAACATTTTCTTTTCTCACACTTATCACTTGTTGAACTCTCTTTGGGATCCATGATTTCCAGCCAACTTTGATCTTCAAAAATTTAAATACAATGTCAATCGCTATCTACTGTCCTCCTGATTACTCTTCTTTTGTTCTTGCTCCTTAGCAATGTTTCTGTGCTTTATTAGTAGCAGATGTAGTAGTAGCATTAATTTTGCAAAATTTCTTACTATTCATTATGGATTTTTTATTAATCTTAAGGTATCTTGAAACCTTGTCATGTCATTATTCATTTAGACAAGTTTTTCTGCATTTTTGTTGCTTGTTTACACCTAGTAGTAGTAGATGTAATAGTGTTAATTTTTTTCCAAATTTCTTCCACGCTGTCCAGCCTTGACAGTTCAAAAGTGCTTACGTTGCGTTGTGAGTGATGAATTATTCCCCACTCTGCAACCCTTATCCCACAGACGAAACATTGCAAGCCACTCACTACTTTATCATTATGGCAGATGTTTGAATGAGTTACATTCCTTAGTTTCCCAAGCTCAGACATTCACAGCTAGGACTCAATATGCCATGTTCATAGTGGCAAACCATCCCCATTCCTTTTGGGTTCCTTTGATAAGGAGCAAGTTCCACTCAGCTTTTTTTTTTCTGCCAGAACTATTGCTTTGTGGAAGAGACTCCCAAGAGGATGCTTCCTATAATCTTGATCTCTTCAAGTCCATGGTCAACTGATATCTATCCTACACATTTGGGATTATAGTGTCATTGTGAACTCCACAATATTTTCATTAGCTGCATAGTATATGCTTTGCCAGTGCTACATATGCATTTCTTAATTCCTCCTTCCCCCTCCATTACAAGAATCTCACTCAGTAGCCCTCTACCTTGAGTGGCTCTTGGGCCTTGTATTGGGTGAACTATCAGTAATAAAAACAAATTTTTATGTTGTTGCTTTTTCTTACAATTCATAAGTTGCTTTTACATTTTAATAGCATAAATTAAGCAGCATGTATAAAATGGATCAGAAAATAAATTAATAGCCTCAGATAAGATTTCAGAGATGAAGAGCATCATAACATTTCAACTGTTATGCCCTCTGGGCTTCATCAGGTGTATGTCTCTCTGGGTAACCAACAGGGAATTTTGAACTGAACCTTTTCTTTAATCCAAGTTGGTAGATTGTTCTCGTTCAAAGGCCCATGTTTAGGGATATCTCTTCTCATTCTTATTTTATTACTACTCATTTATTGCGTGACCCTTCTCAACTGGGTCCAAGTACACACTGCTCAGCGCAGAGATTGAACTCACAAAAAATAAAATTTATTGATATAATAGATATTAGTTTGCATGTCATGCTGCTTCCGACCTTTGTTGTAAAGTATGGATCACGGCCATATCACGTTGAACTACTGCTATTTTTTTTAAGATCACTAAAGTTAAGCAATGTCAAGCCTGTTCGGTACAGGGGGCTGCTTAGGAATACCAGATGTTGTATACTGGCGGATGTGTGGATGGTGTAATAGCGGCACAGAATGAGAAATTGGACAATGGAGGTTGAATTCCAGTTGAGTTTGTTACAGTCACTTATGCGCAAATTCCCTTGTCTATACTTGTATTTGTTGCAGTCTTCACCTGGGATCAGTTGAGGCGGTGCTGTCAAACGAATCTGCCACATCCCGAATGAAAGTATACACACTTTAAGAGAGCACAATCCAAACAGTGATACAGAGCGCTGAAACATTAATTTTCTATTCCCAAACAAATTCAGTGGTGCCAGGCTTGTGACAAAGACGCATGCAAGTGAGTTTGACCAGCAGAGGTGAGACATTTATTCATGAGGTAATGATGTTGCACAACCTATTTTGAGCCACTTTGTAGGCCAGCAGGAGCTTGTCTCTACTGTTCCATTCTAGTATACTGACTCTTCGACCCATTGGAAGAAGGTATGATTCGATTCTCCTTCTATGGGTTAAATAGTAAAAAAGACTGGGCTCTTCAGCATTGGTCGGAAACCAGTCTAGGACACCTCAATTCAAAAGCGTATGTAGCCCTGGCAAAGCATATACTATGCAGCTAATAAAAATATCGTAGAATTCACAATGACACTATAACCCCAAATGTGGTTGGCCTTCTATTCTATGTTGTATACACTTGGGGAAGGTATGAATACATCTCCTCTCCTCAGCTATGGGTTAAATAATAGGGTAGACTGTGTTCTTCAGCTTTGGTTAGCTACCAGTCTAGGAGAACTCAATTCAAAAATTATATGTAGCCCTGGCATAGCACATAGCATGTAGCTAATGAAAGGATTGTGGAGTTCACAATGATGCTATAATCCAAACTGTGATGGCCTTCTATCATATTCTAAAGTCATTTATAAACAATCAAAACCATCTTCCATCAGGGTAACTTTTCACTCCATTACTTTAACACAAGAATCCAGTTAAGATATCCATTTTTTTTTTTTTACATAAGATTTACCTAGTCTAGAAGAAAGATTTAGATGATTGTACTGTTTCCAACATGCAAACACAAAGTTGACCCAGTAGTGCCTAGGATATGCCCACGTGGGATAAACCAGATGACAGGTAGATAAGCACCTACTCAAGAGGGAAGAGGAAGAGTCTCTTACATCCTTGCAAGAATCTAGAATCCATGTTCAGAGAAATCCCCAAAGCCACATCCACTCACTGACAGTAATTGATGAAATCCTGACCTTGACAGGCAATGTTACATATGAGGAATTGTTTTATAATTAGTCTGTACGATGGCAAAATTGCATCAGTTTTATTGTCTACTTGTACTCATTTTTAAAAACTTTTTAAAATATATAATTTTGTAACTTTTAAAAAAAGTTATCAATTTAAAAAAAAAAAGACAAAATTGATGTTTTGAAATTTGCAGCATCCTGGAGAAGAAAAAGATGAAGATTAAAAACAGCTAAATTATGTTGCATTTTGCAGGTCTTATTCGTGAACAGATGATCAAGATTGCCCTTCTTTGTGGCAGTGACTACACCCCAGGGATTCAAGGAGTAGGGCCAGTCACAGCTTTAGAAATTATGGCTGAATTCCCTGGCGAACACCTTAAAGGACTTGAAAACTTTAAGTAAGCAAAAATTTCTACTTCCATCAAAACCAATTTGGTATCATCAGGATTTATTTAGTCTAATCTTTATGTTTTCCTTAATGTTTTTGGCCCCTCTGCACTTTGACCTTGATGAGGAAAATATGATCAGCTGAGTATTTTAAAGATGTGGATATTAGTCCAACACATTTTTTTTTAAACATTTCACCCTAATCAAGGCAATAAACTCACTAAGATGCAAGGAGTTACTGACTATGAAAGAATATGAGAAAAATAAAAACTCTATTAAGGAGAGAGAACAAAAGAAAAGGAATTAAGACAATTAGCATTGCATTTAAATATTCATACCTTTCCCAAGGGTATTTTCATGTAAGTTAATATAATGAACCCAACCAAATTAGACTGGAACTCTGCTCATAGAAGATGTGTTATAGAGGATTTTTATTTATACAATTAGCTCTATTGTCACATGCAAGAAATCTCATTTTTAAACCATCAGAAGTAAAAAATATACAAAGGACACCAGCACAGCCCATATTGTTAAAAAAATGCCATCCATATTTAAGTGATTTTGTAATTCCATTGGTTATTTTCTGCATTATTAATCTTGGATTTTTATCTGTATCATGTTAAAACATCAGCTCTCCATACGATCACCAAAGTTAAGCAATATCAATCCTGGTGCTGTAAGCTTGGATGTGCAGGTGGTGTAACAGTTAAGTGCTCGGAATTGTTTATATGGAAGCAGAGTTTCAATTCCAGTTGGGTTCATTATATTCATTAATGCAAAAATACCCTTGGAAAAAGTATGAATCCCCCTCTTCTCTCCCCCCCCCCAGCTGTGGGTTAATTAGTAAGGCTTATATCACTAAAAGCAGTATTATCTTCCCGAAAAATAAAATTGTATACAAAATGCAGACAAATCTCTCATCAACAAATTAATAGTGGAGGGTGGGGGGTGTCTGTTAAAGCCAATTGTCCATAGTTGGGAAGGGATTATTTTTGAGTTATAAAACCACAGTTGCATCTGAAGTCTGTTCATGGGGTGTCCGTAGATGAGATGTTTTTCCGTGTTTAGATTTCAGCATTAGATAACCCATAGAGATTGATATGCTGCTAAGCAAAAACTACCAGTAGTTATGATCATAATGTTAATACTATAAACATGTATATATGGCATAAATAAATATATACTTAATATTAATCAAAATAATAGATTTCTCACAGTTACTTTCTCATGCACATGCTAATGCATCATATATTTACTTTATATACTGTACAGCCATTTTTGTTTACAATTGAAAGGCCCACCACCACCACCACCAAGCGGTCACTTTGAGAACTAATATAACTCATTCTGCTAAGCCTGTAAATTTTTAAATACATCGCTGACAATTTGGAAGTTTTTTGTTTTGTTTCCTGCATAACTTTTTATTTATTTTGCCTGCAGATTTTGTCAGTTGCATCTGAAGTCCGTTGATGAGATGTTTTTCTGCGTTTAGATTTCAGCATTAGATAACTCATAGAGATTGATATGCTGCTAAGCAAAAACAACCAACCAACAAAAAGTAATGGCCGTATTTAAGTAATTTTATCAGTTGCATTATATTTTCTGCTCAAGTCATTTATGATTTTTATTTCTACATTTAACTCGTTTCTCACCTGGAAGGAAAAATTATCTTTTTAAATCTCTATATTTATCCATAAGTTGTTAGAGTCTGCTAAAAAGTGTCTGTTTTGACCAAAACAGCATTATTCAACTATTATTCCATGTAGAATGATTGATCAACTTTATAAGTCCTGGGTATGATGATAAACTACATCCGGCAGCCAGACTGCTGATCAGGAAATTGGAGGTTTTGAGGAGCATGGAACCACCTCTTAATTGTTGTTGTTGTTTCAAAGTCCACCTTTTAGGGTTCCAGCTATGGGAAAATAGTGAACCACCAAGCAAAAACAAAATACTATGAAAGTATGAAATACATTTTTAAATTACCAACAATGCATTTTATCTGTAGCTGAAAGCATGCAATTACATCAAAAATATATTTAGATGAAGCCATAAAATTATGTTCAAATTATTTAGATTTTGGCATTAAATAAGCCATAGAGTTTGATATGCTGCTAAACAAAATCAGCCAAACAACTCTTTCATGATATTAATCCATAAAATATCCGACAATTTCATAAAGAAATCAAACTGTATTCCAAAATATAACTTCAACAAAACTACAACATAAAACAAACATATCACCGCCTCTAGTGATTATGTCCACACAAACATGTATATGCATCATCTACCATGTAGGCAATTGTGAAAATAGAATAACATATTTTTATCACTTCAAATTTCCCGCCCAAAAATTAAATTTCGGCATTAAATGACCCACAAGCAGTTGATATGCCATTAAAGAAACAAAACAATCAATTTTATAAAAACAAGAACTTAGAAAATCTACTATCTGGTACCAAAGCAAATCCTGCAGTAGTATCAATGAATTCTGAAGATATAGATATTACATCTGATGGTTCTGCTGCTGCTTTTCCAAACTGTCCCCCCCCCACTACACACACACACACACACACACACACACACACACACACACACATTTCTCTAAAGATGTCAGTCATATTTTGGTGCTTGTGTCTTTACAGAAAATGGTGGTATACCACCAGAAACCAGGTCAAGGTCCCCCAAGAAGTTAAACTGAAATCAAAACTCCGACAACTTGAAATTCATGAGGGTAAGTCTGCCAGAATTATATTAAAAAAGCAGTGTCATGTGAAAAACTGTCCTTTTCACACTATGCCTTATTGTGAACACATTTGTCCATGTTTGCCAAAATAAAAAGAGGAAATAAAACAAACGTTAGATTTCGAAACTTATTATTTTTTCACAGTATGATACTCTTTGGAGTATTCCATGCACAATGGAGCTATACATTCTTTGCACCAAGTTATTTTTTTTTTTTTTTTGCTTCTATTCTCTTCAAGATGGATGGAGATATAACGCTGGCTTTGGCTTGTTCTTCCAGCTTTATTTTTAGGCAAATACTTCTCGAAATGATCTAAACTTATGAAACATTGCCAAAGAGTGAAGGTAGTTAAAAAAAACAGTGTCATGGGAAAAACTGTCCTTTTGACACTCTGTTTGATTGCAGGCATGTCATCCATGTTGGCCGTTTTTCATTATCTTTTTCATTACTTCAGCCACTCACACTATTTACAATAGCACGGTGCAAATCATTGAAAACAGCTAATACGTTTTTATATTCTGCTCATAAGGGCAAGATCAAAAGAAATATTTTACATATTTAAATACTTTAGGGGTTGATATATCATTAAACAATCAATCTACTTTCTGAAATGATCTGTTGTGCAGGTTTCTTGACATATATGACTGCACCCAAAATATTTAAAAAAAAAAAAAACCCAAAAAACTTACACTAAATAACGTAATAATAATGTCCTTTCTTACTTGTCATATTTTTGCTTTTTCAACAGGTTTTCCAAATGCAGCAGTAGTTGATGCTTACATAAACCCAACGGTTGATACTTCTGAGGAACCTTTCTCCTGGGCTATGCCAGAATTAGATGAACTCCGAATGTATCCTTTTCTAGATGGCAACTTGATCCACACAGGCTAGATTTACTTGTAATGGTAATATCAGCTGTTTCCTTATTAAGAAACATTCGGCATTCATTGACTGAACATCTGTCAATTGAAATTCATAAAATCTTTCTCTTAAAACAAGTTTTCAGGAAAATAGGTGTCTCAAGTCCAGTAGCTGTTATCACTCGTTCCAGTCTTGATAGGAGTTTCTGTTCTAACTTTTTATTTGAAAGAAAAACTATAAGAATTATAAAATTTTCTTTCTCTATCACCTTCAATGAAACATGTATAAAAGAAGGATTGCTGCCCAAATATACAAGGTTTCATGAAATGTACTCAGATGTTCTGGCATACATTATCAGTGATGTTTTTAGCCATGGATCATTAGGAATTTTGAGTCTTACAACATTGTACCCCTTCTCCACAGCAACTCAATTAATATTGATCAGATATCAATTTGTGTGTTAGCCATTAGCTACAACTCTTTTCATAATGGAATGCTCTTAACACACTGTAACTAAAGAACTCTTTTACAGTTCCACACACACACACACACACACACACACCCTAAAAAAAACAACAAAAAAGCAAACACTCCCCATGTTTCTGTTTGGGGGGGCGGCTGTAGCCCTAGTGGTGGTGAGGGGTGCAAATAGGTGCTAGATCTTAGCTAAAGATCACCTGTCAGCAACAATGGTTTGGAGTGCTCTAGAGGTAACATGATCATGGAGATTGTAAATCATCCATTCTTGGGTTGTCTGAGCCTTATGAAATGAGTATTGGTTGAGTTACAGTCTTCCTTTGCACATGCTCTCTATCCAAGTCCTCACAAATCTCTCCAACATCTCCTTATAGTCAGTAGCATTGACCCTTAAACCCTGAGGAAAAAAAGTGAAGAGGAAAGACAAGCCAGAAACTTTATGCACATAACCATTGGAAAGTCCTTAGGGTTTCTGCATAACCATTCATTTGCTTGACCTTTTGGTCCTGATCCATGTTTTTCTTATCAGAGATAAACCAAAGCATTCCAGGATCTTGATATTTCAAACTTGCTCAACAAATGCTTTGTGTGGATCAGACAGTTATCTTCTGTCTTTTGCAGACATGAATTGGCCTCTCCACATTGCATATGACTTCTATCAAAGGTCCTCATGCACAATTCTTCTGACAAGGTGTCTTGAAACCTTGGGTTCTTTAGCAGTGGCATTAATTGACTTTCTGGAGTCCTTATCAATAATTTTCTTCACCTTTTGTACAAATTTAGGTATTCTGATGGTATTAGGACTCTTTACATTTGGTTACTGCTGTAGAATCTCCGTCAGAGGCTTTCAGCTCTTTGCAAACTTTGACAACAAACGACCATGCAACTTTTAGGAAGCGAGCAATCTCTAAATCCCTATGTTCTGCCTTTAAGCCAATGATTACAGCTTTCCTTTTCATTTGCTGAGTTACTTTGATGCTTGACGTCATTCATCTGAAAAGAAATGATTATCAGAACAAGTTAGAGAAAAGTCAGAACTATTAAAAGGTGTGTCCTCAAAGAACGGAACAACTCTTTAGATATTTACTGAACTTAATATAGTCACTTATTAAGTAACACTCCCAAATATGGCAGATATAAATAAATATTTATAAAATTTTGTTTTTTCATTTAATGGATTGACCTTTATGGCTGTGACAATCTTCCTTGATGTATTTGTTCAGATTCACATCCAACAAGATGGGCTGGCTCAGATCAAAAACCGATGAGGTTCTTTTACCTGTGCTTGCACAAATGAACAAACCTGCCCAGGTAAGTCAGTTCATAATTTAAGCTGTTAAGTTCTTAGGGAGATGAAACGAAATTTCAACCATTATCAAAATATTCAAATCATAAATATGAAGCTTTTAATTTTACCCTAGTACATAATTCATTTTATAATTGAAACCATTATGTTCTTGAGGCACGGTGGAGTAGTGGATAGCGGCTCAGATTGAGGAATCGGAGAGCTGAGTTCGAGTTCCAGTCAAATCCATTGCATTCACTTATGTGCTAATACCCTTGAGAAAGGTATGAATCCTCTTCTTCTCCCCCAAGCTTACGGGTAAACAACAGGACAGATCAGGTTCTGTAGCTTTGGATGGCAATTGGTCTACCACAGAAAAAAATGGCAACCTACTGTGGGGGGAAAAAACTGCCTTGTCAGTCATGTATCAAAAGATACATGATTACCTAAGCGTGTATCACGCATGGCACATAACTGACTGATATACCCCCAAATTTCTTTTTTAATTCTCAGTGTTAACACTCTCTCATGCACACATGTAGTCACATTACTGTAAATCTCACTTTATTCTGATGACTTCCTAAAGGACAAAATACGTCACACAAAATTCTTTTCCACTTTGTCATAGTTTTCCCTAAAATAGTTACAACTGTATTGTCAATCAATATGAATCAGTGATGTTTGTGTTTGGGAACATACCAATGGACTATTATTAAATCTTTTATAACATTCCAATAGTGTCAACAGGGCAGGTAATAAGGAAAATATGTTGCTGACTTAGAAACATTACAATGACAAAAGCTTCTTCCCCAGAATGTTTACTTTGTGGAACAGACCCCCAAAAGGATGCTTCCTTGATCACTTCATTCTGGGTATGATGATAAACTACATTTGGCAGCAAGCCTTTTAATTGCTGTTGCTCCCAGTATCACCCTAACCCGGGGTGGTCCCAGCTTTGGGCAAATAGTGAACCCCCAAACAAAAATCAACAGTGCATTTTTATAAAATGACCAACGATACATTTTGATAGCAAAATGACAATCAATGCAACCCTAAAATATAAAAATACATTTCTGTAGTAAAATTAGCAACAATACATTTTATGATCTACAAAATATATATCTAAAAAACATACCTCTTCTTTGAGAGTATAAAATTATGTACAAGATATCTGTAGTTGAAAGTAGAATATTATGAAAGATTTAGATTTAAATAACTCATAGAGGTTGATATGCCGCCAAACAAAATCATTCAACCAACCAACCAACATGATAGAACTTTCATGACATTAGTCCATATAATATCCTACAATTTCTTAAATCAAACAGAATTCCAAAATATAACTGCAACATAAAACACGTGCATAACACCGTCTCTCGTAATCATGTCCGCACAAAAGCTGAGTATCATCTACCATGTATTAAATTGTGAAAGAAGAGTCACATATGTCATACTTTTATTACTTTCAAAGCTCCCAAGAATATTACATTTTGATATTAAATGACCCATAAGGAGTTGATGTGCCATTAAAGAAACAAATCAAATCAATCCTTGATCACTACAATCTTAACCTCTTTAGGACCAACCCCTCATAACCTACACTTCTTACTTCCTCCTTTTATGCCTTTCATTTAGTAATCCTCTACTTTGAGCGGCTCTTGAGCCTTGTATTTCGAGAACAATAGTATATTAAAAAACATTTCAATGAAGAATCAAAACTATTCAAATGACATTTAATAAGTTTATATGGAACCTGTTTTTTTCGGTCTTTATTTCTGTAGTATTGGCTGAGTTTGTAATAAAGTTAAATATGTTGCTCACTTAAAACTTACAATGACAATGCTTCATCTAAGAAATGTACACAGCTAAAAAAATCTTTTTGTCTTCCTTTCAGCCACAACTGCAGATCACTGACTTTTTTTCCTCTGCACCTCGTCCAGAAATCAGCCCAGAGAAATGCAAAAGCAAACGAGTGAAACGAGCTCTCCAGCGCTGTCTGCAGCACGTGGCTTTATGCCCAGAGCCGTCAACTTCACTTAATGAGGAACGCAAGAAAAGAGCTAAGGACATTGTAGAAGAGATGAGAAAGACAGGAACCATGCCTAAATGTCCTTCCAAAGCCACGCAAGGTCAGAGAAGAGGCATGCCATCTGCTCGAAGAGGTCAGAGACGTGGCGCTAAGGTTGCACGTACCATTGAAGTGAAAGAGGAACTATCTCTTTCAGAAAGCAGTTCCTCAAATGAAGACTGAGGCTGTAAAATGAAGGCAATAATTAAACTATTGACACATGGAAAGAGAAAGTTAGAAGGGAAAGAATCTTTTTTTCTGCTTTCTAAAACATATTGATTTGCAGAACTTATTTATAAAAACGTTATTTAACTCCTACGAACCTGTGGAAGATTCTGCAGATATTCACAAAGATTTTATTTTTATTGAAGCTGAGACTTTATGGTTTTTGGTTCTTTTCATCTTGGAAACTGTTGACAAAGTATCTCATCTATATAATAAATGCGAATGTCAGTGTGTCACTGTGTCACACTTTTTCAACTTTACTCCCAGAGGCCGAAGCCCCATTATATCATACCATTTTTGAATCAAGCCAACTCCTTGAGCAAATTAAAAACATTCCGGGCTGGATCCGGACCCACAATCCTGAAATTTTGGATTCCCACGTTTTCATTACTGTGATTGTTTCACTGTTTTTTTTTATATGATTTTTAACGACAAATTTTTTTATACAATAAAAAATTTTATAATTTGGAAATAAATTTTGGGAATAATTGAAATTAATTGCAAAATCCAGCAAAAGTCAATCATGAAATAAAAATAATTGTTTGTACAGAAAGTAAGGACCTACATACATCAAAGTGTCTTTAAATTAAGTGGTGGCAGAAGAATTATTGTTGAACTTTTAAAAGGTAAGCATAAATATTAATGCAATACTTAAATGCAGCAATCAATTTTGAGTTCTTCTGTAGTTTATTGTTGCATATCACATCAACTCCTCCCTACCTATTGTGATGAAGGCCCAATTAAGGGCTCTCTGCAGGAGCTAGATTAAATGTGGCCCAACAGGGCAACTTTTAAGCTAGTAAGAAATATGTCACCAGAAATTTCTCTGTCCTTTGATAAAGTACATCACAAAGAATTGTTGGAACTACTCGGTACCCTTGACATATTAGGGAAGGATATTAAAATAATCCAGAACCTATACTGGCAGCAAACATCTACATATGGATAGAAAATGAGTTCAGCAGATATACAAAAATAGAAAGTGGTGTAAGACAAGGCTATGTCTTCTCACCAGACCTATTCAGCCTATAAAGTGTGGTGATTCTGAGAGAATTAGAAGTCTGACCAGGATTCATTATTGGTGGCCACAATCTTAACAACATATGATATGCAGATGATTTAGTGTTGATAACAGACACAGAAAGGAAACTCCAAGAACTCCGACAGAAAGTAGCAATGGAAAGCAAGAGGAAAGGACTAAACATCAATTGTAAGAACACAGAATATATGGCTGTCCAAAAAAGGCACAGTCCAACATGCAAATTACAAATTGGAGATACCAAAATCAAACAAGTACAACAATTTAAATATCTAGGAAGTGTTTTAACAGAAGACAAAAAGTGCAGCACTAAAATCCAAAGACACATTGGGATAGGAAAAGTTGCCTTCCAAAAGCTAAGCAAAGTATTAAGAAATGGGAAAATTTTGTTAGAAATAAAGAAAAGAGTGCTGAATTGTTACATAATATCAGTCTTCCTCTATGGCAGTGAATGCTGGACAATCTCCTCAAAGATGAAGAGACTTGAAGCAACAGAAATGCAGTTCTACTGGACTGAATTCAACCAACCATTCATGGAGTGAATACATGAACAACAAAGAAGTTTTAGGGAAAATGGAAACAAAAGGACACTTAGAATCAGGAAGAGAAAAGTTAAATTTCTAGGGCACCTAATGAGGAAAGAGGGCCTTGGAGAATTTGACACTCACAGGATATATTGAAGGCAAAAGGATAGTAGTGAATAACGTATCTTACGAGTTTGAGCAAATGGGTGACAGAACAGGGTTTAGGAAAGATAGCAAAAAGACAACATTTACTAAGAGCTACAAAGAACAGGAAATTGTGGAGAGCCATGATTGCTAACATCCTGAAGGGACATGGCCTATAAAAGAAGGACATTTACTCCAATAAGATAGTGATTCAAGACAATGCAAATGGTGAAAAACGTTGTGAAAACAATGATTGTTCTGGAGAAGCTGACACGATATTTCACTGATACAATATTGGAATCTCTGGGATGATGACATATTTTCACAAAGATTTAAAAAATAAAAACTATCTCCCCAGGAAGTAAAAAGTGTATTTAGAAAAAAAAAAAAAATAACTAAATGGTTCAAAATTATTTTGTTTACAAGAGAGCTCCTTTTCTTCTCTGAGTTTCTGATATAAATTTAAACTTTCTATTTAAAAAACAAGTCCTATTTGTTAGAAATAAAACAAAGAAAAAATTTTTTTACTATAATCCTGTGTATAAGATGCGGGTTTTGTTCATCTAAAATTGTGTCCAAAAGTCTGATGTGTTTTATTCTTTCGTTTAGAACTCGATCCCACTTTTTCCATTACTCAAATACCAATGGCATATTAAGTTGGAATCTGCTGACTTCTATGCCTTGTGAAATTAATGGAATGATTAAAAAAAATGGTAAATTTACTAAATATTGAATTGGCAATGTAAGTATTTTCTTTTATGCTTAATAAATATACCAGCAGATTTAGTTCACTTCTTAAAAACGTGAACTAAATCTTTCATGTTTCTGTACATTTCAAAAGAAATACCTCAGATTGTCACAAAAAAAATTAAAACCAAACAAACAATTTGATATTTATTCAATTTTATTTCGATTTAATTTCTCAATGAGTATTTGAAATTTAGTGGTTTTATATTCCAAAACTTATCATGTTTTTGTAATGCTTCCAAATCACAAAATTAAACAAAATGTGCCTTTTTTTTTTTTTAAACAAATTTTGTTCATTTTCTTTGCTCTAAGATCAGGTGTGGTTTTTTTTATTGTTTTTTTTTTTTTCTAGAATTTTCTGCATTTTTAACTGCATCTTATACTCCCTCACAAATCTAGAGAGAAAAGCTTACAGTATTTTCTGTTTTACAAACATCTAAATCTGGCTAGTGCATTATCACTACCTAATTTTTCCAGTCCATCACCTTAACCACTCAGTCACAACCACTTCTCCAAAAATAAAGAGAATAGTTGGATTGAAAGATTTAGCTGGTATATGTATTAATCATAAAACAAAATACTTACATTGCCAATTCAATATTTAGTAAATTTACCATTATTTTTATCATTCCATTAATTTCACAAGGCATAAAAGTCAGCAGATTCCAATGCAGTTCATAACTCAAATACATATATATATATATATATATATATATATATATATACAGGGTGACCCCAAAAAAGGGAACTTTTTAACAATCCAATAAAACCAAGAGTGATGGAAGAAAAATATTTAATTCATAGTAATTGAAACCTTAAAACATGCCATTTAAGAAACAATGATGGAATTTTCATTTTTTTCATGTTTAAAATGATGAAAGTATATTTACTTATTTATAATGTATCAAATTGGTCCATTTTTACTTACAATCATAGTCCGTATGTTATTTTTTTTATTGTGACAGCTGTTATTGTTTTCAAGGTCATAAAAAAAATGAAATTAATTAATTTCTTAAATTATAAAATTGCATTTCATAGTAATTGTTCTGATGAGCTTACCTCTTTGGTACATTCACTTCATGAATTTAAGCACAATACTAGATTGGCAGCTAGGTCCCACCACTTTACACTTGAAATTGTCCACTGTAAGCTTAAGTTCTATGCTAACAGTTTCTTCTCTTTCACTTCTTGCTTGTTTACCTCTTTCTTGGCTTCTTGCTCTCCTGTCAAGTTTAATCTTCAAAAATTTAAATTCACTGTCAATTGTCATCTTCTTAGATCCTGTTCTTTTATTGTTCTCGCTCCTTAAACTTTTTTTCTAAGATTCTTTCACTCTCACCAAGCCTCTTATGTCTTAGTGGCTTTACTACCTTGCTTGAGATGAAATGATTAAAAAATTTTTTTAAATATCAGGTCAATATTACTATGCAAAGTTTTGGTTGTGATATTAACATGTTGACTGTCAGCAGTCAATTATGAAATCTGACTTCAAACACCAACTTTATAATGGCCAACTTAAGCAATGAAAAATTTTATGAATTGATTTATAGCTTCAACTAACATCTTCAGCACTCAAAGTATCACTGCAAATAAACTAATTACTGGTTTCCTGCAGGTGAAAATGTATCAGAAAATGTCAACTATGCGATGTCTCATATTAAACATCATAATAAAAACTGCCAACTACAAGTTAACTCATGGTTGGCAGTCAATGTGTTAAAGACTTTGAGATTCTAAATCTGTTTTCACCATTCCATATGCAAATTTGCATTATTCCATTTGCAAATATTCATCATTCTATATGCAAATTTTTACCATTCTATATGCAAATGATTCCCACCCTCCTCTTGCAGATTGACATACATTACATTATGTCTACATAACATCAGCATGATACAAGCAAATATTTAAACTTTTTTTTGTTCAGACAAAATAAATAAAACTATTTAGTCATATGTTAATTTTCTTCTTTGTAAAGTGAACATGTTCCTTAATAATAAGTGACCAAGATTTTGTCATAGATTTTGTAAGAAAATTGTTACTTGGTTTTGATACCACCCTACCAGCACTCTATTGCCCCCTGCCCAGATCTTTTTACTACTGCCTACCTTGGGAATAGAATCTATAAAGCAAAACCGTCCTGTTATTTGGTTTGAGGATGTTGCTTGGTCACCAAATATTCAAGAAACTTTCTTTTTTTTTTTTACTCTTTTTTTTTTTACTTTTTTTTTTGATGAGATTAGACAAAAAGGAGCAACTACTGTATACAGGGTGCAATGGATAAATTATTGTCTAAGTTACACAAAAATAAAACTGACATCTGATTTTAACACATATTTACCAAAATTACACAAAAATACCTTGAAATACTAAAGAGTAAACCAGATGACTTCAGAATCTCCTGCAACTTTTCTGGACAGTCTCCTTGTTTAAGTTGGTGAATTCTGTTATAATTCTTACCTTCAGTTCATCTTTGGTATTACAAGGAGTTTTACTCAACTGTGCCCTACAAAATAATCAAAGGGGTTGCAGTCTAGGGAATTAGCTGTCCAGATGTAAGGGGTGATATCGCAGAAATTGTCTGATAGCCATGACTGGATTCTCCTGCTTGTGTAACATGGTGCAGAGTACTATTGCCAGATATAGGGTCTTCCAGCAGCCACCTTCTTGACTCAGGGCAGCACTAACTCCTCAAGGCACTTGAGGTAGGTCTCCGTGTTGAATCTGAGGCCCTGTGAGAAGACAAATGAAGGCATAACGTCACCATTACTAGTGATCATTCCAAACACCTTCGTAATCATCCAAAGCTTACCGAATCCTTTGCACTGTCCTCAAATTGATGCTCAGACACTCTGAAATATTTATATTGGAGCATCTGGCATGAATGCTAACCAATACAGTACATGCCGTTTCCAAATTTCTGGCAGATTGAATTATGTCAGGGTGCTCTTTTTCTCACAGACAGTGCTCAACTGAGCCTACTAAACTGTACAGTTGACAAAATCAAAAACAACGCGATTGTGCGAAATGAAAAATATAAAATGGCGACAATTTACCCATCGCACCCTGTATACTCATGTATAATCCAGCTTCATGTATTTTGAATATTTTTGTAAAAAACCTGATATTTTCATATACCTTATGTATAATGCGATCCCTCTTCTGAGCAATACTAGCAGGCCTATCATAGTCTGATATTGCAGTACTGGGCATTATCCTGGACATATTTTATAGTAAATAAATGGTCTTCATTCTTTTTTGTACAAAGCTACCCCTAAATCGTGAGAAAAACCACTTACCATAAAATATCTGATATGAAGATTTCTTTTGTTTCCATTCATTTTCGTTTCTGACTATGGTAGCTCCTTTACCCTGGGCCCACCCCCTATGTAGCCTAAGTTTCTTCCCTATTTTCTTTACATGAAAAACAAAACCTCATCCACTGTGTATCCCACTTAAAATCAACGAACACCTTATATAAATGAATAATTAATTGATTTTTTTCCTATCTTAAATTTGCATTCATCTTTGTTCCACAAGTTTTTACATCACTGAGGTATTGATTCCCAGTGACAACCTTTTTACTATGAGAGGCAGGTTAAAGGAGCTTACCTGTATTGTTAAGGTTAGCCAAAGGTACTGTGAGAATCTAGGCCTACTAAGTAGGTTACTATTTCTGAAAAGGCATGAATTTTAACCCCTCCTGAAAAATTTACCAGTGTATAGTGTATCCAATCAGTGAAAATGCATGATTTTTAACCTTTTCAAAAGATTTACCTGTGTATAGTTTCCCTCACCATTCTTTTGATTTAAAAAAACTGATCATAAAAACTTGCACTACACTTGAGTATACAGGCATTCCTCCATTAATGTGCATTCAATTAATGTGATTTTGATTAGGGCGCTAAAATTTTTATGTACCAAAATTCAATTACTGCATACATGATACTAGATTGGTGCAGTAAAACATTCTTCAGTTTAACCATAGTAATTGAAAATTAATTTTTTATAGTTACCAATGTACAAATTAGCTGCACTAATCAAGTGATTTCTGTATACGGCAATGTATTAAATTGTACAAGGTTTTATTTTTATGGACATATTTCTAATAAAATAGCAAAATAAAAAAATTTGTTTCTATCACATAAATTAGACTTTATTAATATAGAATTAATGTTGAAGTAAGCTTTGAATTGTAACTCTTTTAGCCTTCTATAACTGAACAATGCCGTCCATCATGAGAACCATAGCCTTTCACGTTGATCTGCTGCTGCTTTTCTCCCATGATGCCACTTATATTCAATTTTGCCTGATGTCCTCCAACTTTTCTGCAAGAGGAAAAAACATTATGGGAATGCAAGTAAAATACAATGGAAAGTGAATTTTTATTGTATTTAATTGAGTCTCTATTTGTTAAGATTTGTATGAAATGAGTGAAGAACAATATGTATGCAAAATGCTAGCAGATAAAATTTGCACTGATGTACTTGGCGTTAGCAAACTTTCCCCATGCCTAGTAGAGATAGAACTTAATAACTATAGCTTGTGAGAATAGCTAAACAATTCTGCATTCTAGTAGCTCAAAAACAGAAGCATAATAATTTTCTACATATGATAAGTTTTTTTCTTTGTGCTTAGCGTCTCAATTTTATTGTTTCTTACCACCAGACTAGCCAAAGTGAATGCAGTCTCCAATTATCTTGACTGCTTCTTGTCATTGGATCAAAACTGTCTGATGCTAAGAGACAACATAGTATTGAGCAAAATATGAATAATTAAAGAAATCTCCTCAGCCACTGTAGCCTGTTTTGCAGTTATTCACATACAATGAATGAGCAGCCATGACTTGCAATGGTGTGAGCTCTATTTAAGTTGTTTATGGGAGATTTTTTACTTTTTCTTTTTTATGTGGATACTCGTCAGATACTCAGAAGGTAATTATGTGTTTTTTGGGGGTTTTTTTTTTTACTTTTTTTACTTTTTTTTATCTCCCCAGCTGATAATTACTGTTAGTAAAGAAAAATAAAATAAAAATGCAACCTTAAAATAATTAGAAATTTACATTGTTTTTACAATTAAAATAAATAAATTACAACTTATGCAGCATGTTAAAATGAAAATAAATATATAAATAAATGTCATTTAAAACAAGTTGAACGAGTAAACTTAGAAAATTCGATTAAATCTGTTGATTAACGTGGTAAAATTAACCATATATTATATATATATATATATGAGCAGCAAGTATTCAACCAATTTTGTTAAATTCAATTTGTGTATTTAGGCAGCAATGTCCCTTTTAGGCATTTCTGAATAAATTACAAACATTATGTCTGCTTATTTTTATCACAATCCATTTATATTCACAAATATTTTTCTGTATATTACAATTAAATAAAGCATGAAATGCACTGTAACAGTTACTTATTTCATGCTTGATCGGCAAAGTTAAACAGAGTGTCTATGGATATCCACTAAAAATAATTTTTAAAGTGATAATATAATAATACAACTGAGGAAATGTGTAAACATTACAAGAATTTTACAAATTGTGTTTTTGTAGGTGGAAATGTTGTTCTACAGATAATAATCTTTCATGGGGAGCCGACTTAATTCTATTGCGACAATTATTAATTCTGTAGTGAAAGGGCCATTCAGATTTTCCCACATATTGTTTCTAGCATAGTGTGCATTCTCGGAGGTAAATTATGTTATGACTTCTACAGTTAGAGTCATGGTAGATTTTCAAAGTAGTGTTAGTGATTGAGCTAATGAACGAATTGGTGTGTCTAATTTACAGCATAAGCTCCTTTTGTTGTTACATGGTTGGGAAAATCCTGTTGTTTTTGTTTTTGGTTTATTATGGATTACCTTATCCTCTGAAATGTGGTTACTATCTATAATTTCCTTTAGTTTCTTAGGCCTACGATATGCAATTTTTTAGGTCTGGTTTGAGATGTAGTATTTCCCAGTGACTTTTGAGTATCTGAGATAGTGGAGGAAGAGTAGTGTTGAAAGTGGTTACTAGAGAGATGCATCTGGATTTATTTTTAATTTTTTACATTAGGGTGTTTTCTCTTTACTTGTTCCCTGATTAGGTGTTGTTTTTAGCCATGTATTGTGAATTGATGCTTGAGATTTTGGGTGTGTTTATTTAGTTCTTCATTGTTGGAACATATCCTTCTGAGTTTAAGTGCTTGTGAAATGGGGTAGGTTCTCCTTGAAGTGTTTAAGGTAGGAAGACTTAAAGTGTAGATAGTTGTGGGTTTTCGGTGATTTTGGTGTGTAGTGTCATTTGTAGTTTTCTGTTTTCATCTATGTAAATGCAGGTGTCTAAAAATGTTACCAATCTTGTGGAATCTTCATAGTCAAATTTAATTGAGTCGTGTACTGTGTTTAGGGTCACGAGGAATTGGGTAAGTTTGTTGGCACTGCCCATGTATACAAAGAATATATCATCGATATATCTTGCATAGAATATGCAGTCACTACCAATGAGGGGATAGATATGGGTCTCCTCAAATTTTCCCTTGAATATTGTAGCATATGATGGAGCTGCAATGGTGTCCATGGCACAGCCTCTTACTTGCAGGTAGTGTGCTCCATTGAAGTTGAAAGTATTCAATGTAAGAATATGCTCCATGAGCTTTATGATAACTTCTGTGGGGGGGGGGGTCTTGTTTTCTTCTTTTAGTAAGTGCTTCCTTAATGGCGGTTAGTCCTTCAATGTGTTTAATGTTTGAATAAAGTGATCTTACATTTAGTCACTAGAATAGCATTTTCTGGCACTGTTTGTATGTAATTATGTTTAGTAGATCTGTTGTGTCTCTGATGTAAGATTTTACTTCCTTAGCTAGGGGCTATATGTAATGGTCTACGTATTTGGAAATTTTGGTTGTGCGGCAGTTGAATGATGAAATGACTGGCCTTCCTGGGTTGTTGCTTTTGTGTATTTTGGGCAGGAGATAGAAGTGAGCAGGTGTGATGTTTGTGGGTGTAAGTGCTGTGCATGTTTCCTTGTCGATTATATTGTTGCGAAGCATTATGTTTAGTGAGCTAGTTAATTCTTTTTGGTATTCAGGAAGAGGATCTGTAGGTAATCTTTTGTAGGTTTCGTTGTCGGCGAGCTGATTGTTGGCCTCTTTAACATATTATTTGATTTGCCAGATCACTGTGGCACCCCCTTTGTCAGCCTGTGTTATGATTAGGTCATCTCTATGCGTCAGCATGTCAAGGGCTACCCATTCTCCTTCAGTTATAGTGTTACGTGGCAGCTTACATACTATTGCTTTCTTGGTCATTTGTTACTGCTATTTCAAATGTCTGTATAGTAATGTCCATGTTTTGTGGGGTGAATGTAGAGTCCTTCTCTTTTAATGTATTACATATGGAAGGTGTGTAATCATTGTCCCCGTAGTGGGCTTTTAGCCATATTCTTCTGAAGAAGGATTTCAGGTCCTTTGCCAAGGTGTCTTCATCAAACCTTGGGGGACTAGGGCAAAATCCTTTATTTAATAACCTGAATGTGTTGATCAAAAATTTACTGTTACTTAAATTTATAACTTGTCTGTATGGGTCATTTTTGTGTTTGCAAGCATGGCAAAGTTCTTTCATAAAAGCTCGAAAACTTGCATCATGTCTCCTGTTAGGGATGATATACCCCCATCTAAGTGTCCTGGTTGAAGGCTTATCCCATTTTTTTAAGGTAAAGTGTGTTTGCTGTTGATTGTCTTCTAGGGGCTAATCTGGGATGTCTAATGGGGTTATGCATTCTTTCTTTGGCAAAGATTGGCAAGAAATGCACTGTAACAGTTACAGTGCATTTCTTACTTTATTTAATTGTAATATACGGAAAAATATTTGTGAATATGATAGGATTATGATAAAAATATGCAGACATAATGTTTGTAATTTATTCAATCAGACATATATATATATATATATATATATATAATTGTGTATTTGTGCAGCAATCCCTCTTTTATACATGTTTCGTTAAAGACGACTGACAAGGTACTGTGATTAAGCTTTTTATTTAATTTTTCTTGTGTTCATCTAAATGTTTTGTTTTCTGGACATAAAGTGTGTAAAAATTATCCAAATGTTTTGTATATCCAAGTGCTTTCTGTTATTCTTTTAGCCATTAGCAAGGATTTTTTTTGTTTCTAAAATGAGGGGAATTTTTTTTTTCCAAACATGGTCACCACATTGTAGCCATGTTCATAGTTGATATTATTGAGTATTGGCTTTTTTTTATTATTAATACTTCCATTATTTTTAATCATTTTTTATAATTGGATGATGCTATTATACTTGTATTTTCTACAAGTATGTTTCGGATAGAGTTTGGTAGGTTTCCTCACGTGTTTAAATGAGTCCTAATTGACATCTGGCCAGAGAGATATAATATGAGCCTTCATGATAGACATTAGGTGGTATGTCCAATATAATTATTCATGAATTTGATTTGATCAGGAATTTAAATTCCTTAATGGACATGTGAAATTGTAAATACAGGAATCCCTCGATTAGTGTGGCTAATCTGTACACTGGTAACTATAAATAAACTTAATTTTTCAAATACTATGGTTAAATTGAGGAATGTTTTACCACACTAATTGAGTATTATATATGCACTAATCAAATTTTGGTATATAAAGATTTTAGTGCACTAATCAAATGGGCATTTATTGAGGAATTCCTGTAATATTGGTTCTTTGTAATATATATATATATATATATATATATAATCCAAATTGTGATGAAAAGATAATGATTTTGTTAAAATATAAAAGTATGAATGAATACAAAACTTGATATTTTCATCTTTTACTCACTTTGCTGCAAAGAAGATTTTGATTTTTGTCCAATAAGCATCTGCATGGGTGACATGTCCCTCAAGATAACCACGACTGGGCTCCGTATAGAATGTTTTGCTATCACAACATGAACATGAAACATCTGAAATGTCATATTAAAAGAAATTATAACATTTAAAACTCAATTCACAAATGCAAGACAACAGGTGACAGTGTTCAAGTATCTCTTTTCAGTGCAGATCTGGTAAATATTTTAAATACATTTTCACCAATTTCTATTTTATTATATTAGTTAATTTCTAAAAGCTAAGAAATATGTTATATTTCAGTGGCAAACGGCTTGCGGCCATATTACCAGTTCTCATACATTGTGCCTGGTCAGTAACTAGAGGGGTGACTGCTTAGGAATAGCAGGTGTTGTAAGCTAGGATGTGGGGGGTGTAATGGATAACGGCTTAGAATTAGAAATCAGAGAGCCAAGTTCCAATTCCAGTTTTATTCATTCACATGCAAATACCCTTGCGAGAGGCATAAATCCACCATTTCTCCCCCGGCTATGGGTTAATCAGTAAATTATTATTTTCTCGAAAACTTCTTACAATCTAAAAATACTTTTTGGCTATAACCAGCAAAAGGTTGATAAGCTGTAAAAAAAAAACATTTCAATCAATAAAACTGAGTGGCAAACAATATTTGCTTTATATTTAACCCTTTCAATCTAATCTTGCAAAAACAAATCTTTTTATATTAATGAGTTTGTAACCAATTGAGGTCACCATTTTATGCATGAAAGTACCCTTTAGGAGATTGTAGCAATAAAACAAAGCACGGGAGAAAAACCATGAAGAAGGGTTAGTTTGAGTATAGATCAATGGGAGAAAGAACACATTAAGAATAATAATTAGAACTAATAATTGGATAGTTTGAAGCAGAACCAGCAACAATTGAAGACAATTTTAACTTAGCTGAAATGAGTAAATCCACTATAATGATAACTTTGTAAGTCTGAGTAGTTCGATATGGTCAAATTGGCAGCTGATCTAAAAAATTGTCTGCATTCTGTTATTAAATGGGGGGTAAACAATGGCTTGGAAATTTCAATGCCTCCAAATCAAAACTGCTCTCTTTTAATCATCTGAGAGAACCCTTTCTGCCTTCCATCAGCATGGCTGATGCTAACCTCCAGGAAAGTTCTTCATTGCTTCATGTTCTTAGACTAACATTTTCTGCTAGCATGAAGTTGAAATATTATATTGAATCAATTTCTAGGTCGTCTGCTGTTAGAAAAGTTGGTTCCCTGTATTGTGCTAGACAATTTCTCTCGCCAGAATCTGTATTACTTGTTTAGAAGTCTACCGTTCATCCTTGCTTTGAATATTGCTGCCACATCTGGTCTAGTGCTCTCTAGTGATATTCTTGATAAAATCCAAAGAAGAATCTGCAATGTTATTGGTCCTGACCTGGCATCCCAGCTTCAGTCACTTTACCACTGCTGTAATGTATGAGATCCAATGTTTTTAAGCACAAAGTACTTTTTTTTAGGAGTGAGACAAAAATGTTGTAACATATAATTATTTTTTTTTACAATAATGTTCACCTTGTACAAGACCTGAGGGCTACTCAAGATAAAGAGTTACAGAATAAGGCACAATTTATGCAGATATGTTGGGGAAGATAATGGTTAACCATAGACTTGAACAGATAGTAGCGATTGGGGAAGCAACTACTTGGGAGCCACTTCCACAGTGATTCATTTGAAGAAGCTTCTCAAGTGGAACTTGCATCTCTCCAAAGGAGTATGAAAGGAATGAGGGTGGTTGGTTACAGTGTACATGGCATGGCGGGTCTTAGCCGTGAAGGTTAGGACTGGTGAAACTCTCCATGGAAATAACCTTGTATTTGTGGGAAAATATTTATGAGATTAAAATATTCAATCTAATCTGTTTTCCTTACCAATATTGATGAAGAATAAAGCCTTTGACTGTGATGTATTTATCAGTGTAAATTCTTCCCATTTTTCCTGCCCAATCCAACATATACCCAAATCAATTTTATCAGTGGAGATGTCAAAATCTGGTAGTGCAACTTTGGCCTCTGTCGTTATTGTCTGGAAAAAAAATTTTTTAAAATGAGAAAAACAAAAAAAATTTTCTGTCTGAATTTCTGGAATGAGGAGTTATCGTTATTTACACTATTTACATTAAGACTATTGTCCTCATCTTTGTTTTTATCATCATGTTTTGGCCATTTTGCCCTCTGGCTTTCATTAAGTATATCTTGATTGTTGCGACCTTTATCTAATCCAGGGGTGGGGGGGGGAGGTGTGTAGATTGTTCTTGTTCTACTGCCCATGTCTAGCGATATCTTGTCTAGTTCTTATTTTTAGTACTGCTCAGTTATTGCTCACCCCGTTTCCACTCAGTCCAAGTGCACATTGCACCAATGTTCAGTTCAGAACTCCCTATAGGCTAACCAGATCAATATACACCTGATGAAGGCCGGAGGGCACAACAGCCAAAATGTTATGATAACAACAACAAAGATGACAACAGTAGTCTGAATGTAAATAGAGTAAATAATAAAACGTTTTATGGTTAAAATCTTTCATTACCTTTTGACATTGAAAAATGTGTCAGATATTTACTGCTTATCTAATTCTCAACTCTTATTCCTCAGCCAAACATACTAAATCCTGATCACATCTACGAAATTAGATTTGTTCTGTAGTATTCTCATTGTAATGACTATCAAGAATATTATTTATTTATATGCAGACTATTGTCCTCAATTTCATTGTTGTCATCACAACATTTTGCATGTTGTGCCCTGTAGCCTTCAGGTGTATATATCAATTAAGGTAACCTACAGGGAATTTTGAACAGAACCCTTTATTTAATCTACAGTGTAAATTGTTCTCATTCCACTGTCTATGTCTAGAGATATCTTGTCTAGATCTTATTTTTAGTACTGCTTGATTATTCTTCTTCCACCAAGTCCAAGTAGACATTGCCTGATCCAGGGATTGAACTCACAATTACTATGTCACCAAATTCATGAACCAACATTTTAATCCACTCGGACAATTCTTGGCAGAGAACTTGGAGCCTTAAACCTAACCTGCCTGCTGATGAGTGCTGCGGCAGCTTGTCATACTTGACTGGACCCACTGAAGCTTTCTTTTTAAGCTGCTGCTGAAGACCTGCTGTCGTTTCTCTCTCTTTCTTTATTAGCAACTTCCATATAATATTTATTTCTACACTAGGTCTACTAATAGTCTAGCATATGCACTGATTCTGTCAGATGTCTAACTCTCCAGTGTTCTTCCTTGTCCAGTATTTTCTCTTCATTCCACAAGGGCTAATGCCTACCCTTTTCCCTGCATACATGATCAGCCATGCCTGATTTCATTGTCTCACCTCTCACTGCAGATTTTTGATGTTCCTCCTTACTATTAGGAGGCAGCTTGTTTCACCATTATATTCTTTGCTACAACTGCAAATATGGAGTGTACACATTTGTTATTAAATAGGTCAAGTATATTGGCTCAACTTTTTATATACAATGACATACATAAAACTATATATATATATATATATATATATCACAAAAATATTGTCTTCCTTCTCAACCCTTCTCCTGCATATTTCCACCTGCATATGCTGATGTTGTTATTCTGAAGGGTGATGTTGATCATTTCCAATTGGTACATGTCTGGGTAACCACTTACGATTTTTGTATAGTGTTATAGACATCAGACAATCCCGTTCTTTTCACATGGTATTGATGGTATGAATTGAAGTTGACGTAAAGGTTTACTTTTAAATACAGATGCCATGAACCCATTCTCTGTGTGAGCTTTTAGTATACCCAGGAAGACTGGCTGATTATTTTCTTCTTCCATTGTAAACTGGATCAAAGGTTTTATTGAGTTCACTTTGTCTAGCAGGAATCTGTACAAATACTGCACAATAGCTAAGTGGATTAAAGTGTTGGTTCATGAATTTGTGGATATATTAATTTTGAGTTCAATTCATGGGGTGGGCAGTGTGTACTTGGACTCATTTGAAATGGGATAAGCAGTAATTGATCAGAACTTTGACAGGGGCAGTGGAATGAGAATAATCTACTCAGAGACTGAACTCATGGCCACCAGATAAACTGCATACGCTTAAACAAATGTTTATATCCATTAGACTGTTTTCCCATAGTGGAATCCTAGAGTCTTAATGACTGTTCTTTCCTGATCAAAGAAACACATATGGTATTCAATTCTATTGGAATGGATTTCTGATAAAAAAAAATATTAAAAAACTTTTAAAAAAATCCTGATGACAACTTGTAACACACTGGAAATTAAAAACCAACAAAGGCCAGAGAAATCAATTCCATCTCAAAAGATGATATTCAAAATTTGCTCAACAATAGAACAAGAAATAATATTATTTTTCAGTCAATGAAAAATTTTAAAAATAAACACATCTATCTGAGCCACTTTTTATGGAAGCCAAGCTTTTAAGACACTAAAGCATAGCTAAATTTACCCAATTTTTCAGACAACATGCCATTTTGCTTGAGCCTAGGCAATTCCCTTACCACCCTGGCAAAAGGAACCTGACATCAAAGGAAACCCCTTTAAATCATTGCTAATAATAAGAAGAAATAAATTTTTCAATACAAATTTTATTATACCCTTATTTTTCTTTTATTCCTTCCAAATCAATTCAACCTGCCTTGAAAATCTATTTGGTTTCAGGGCCTTAAAGGTCAAATTAATAAAAACATTTTTTTCCTTACACACACAAAAAAGGAACATTGAAAAACTTCAATACATTTCTCTTTTATTCCATTCTAAAATCTAAACAGCATTATATACATTGATAAATTTGTTATTTGTTAAATGTCACTGTAACTATTTGTTTTTCAGTTTTTGCCATCCAACTATAGTTATCTGAAAGTTTCAATTCAACAAGGTCTACATCTCAAACTTGGTGGACATATGCCAAGCACTCAGAAGCTTGTGGCCTTTTTCCATTTAAAACCATCAGCTCAGTAAAAAAAAACTGGTAAGTGCCTCACTAAAATTGTTGTGACTATAGTAAGCACGATGAGGCTGCCAGTTTATATCAGTATGTAGGGATGCAAGGTGCAATTATCTTCCTTTGGTCAAGAAGAAGTCAGGGGGTGTCATGTGACAGCCGGTCAGTGATATCAGTTCATAGAGTGTCAAAAGTTAGTTGCTTTTTATCCCACCTGGAGACAAGAGACACCTTCCCATTCTTGTTACTATGTAGCCCATGGAGAGGACAGACATCACAAGCCCACAGCAGTAAGGCATATAGAGGAACCTATATAGTCTCACCAAAAACAAAGGACAGCACTGACATGCTCTTTTTCCTGTTGGAAAATATTACAAGTAAGACTCTCTCTTTTCACACTGCTTGTTGTATACATATGTTACAGTTTCTCAGTGTGGGACAAATTCGTGATAAGTATGTATATATCAGGATGTACAGTGTGGTGTAATGGATAACAGCTTGGAATGAGAAATCAGAGAGCTTTGTTCAAATTCCAGCTGGGTTCATTACATTCACTTACACGCAAATACCCTTGGGAAAGGTATGAATCTATCTCTTCTCTTCTCCAGCTATGGATTGAATAGCAGGACAGAATGGGTCCTCTAGTCCTGATTAGCAACCAGTCTACCACAGAAAGAAATGGCAACATACTGCGGGAAAATCTTCTACATAGTCAGTCATGAATCGAAAGCAACATGATCACCCAAGTGTGTATCATATATGGCACTTAACTGACTGTCTGCCCATATGTACATCGTAAGGTAGGCCCCTCTTTTTTTTTCCATCCTACAAATCTCTTTCACCACAGATACAATGTACTAGTAATAGTACGTTGTCCTTGGGAAAGGTATGAATCCATCTCTTCTCTTCTCCAGCTATGGGTTGAATAGCAGGACAAACTGGGTCTTATTTAGTCTTAATTGGCAACCAGTCTACCAGAGAAAGAAATGACAGTCTACCGTGGGAAAATCTTCTGCCTAGACAGTCATGAATAAAAAAAACAAAAACATGAATGTCAAAGTGTATATCTGACTGACTGATGTATTAAAAAATAGATTTGAGAACAATTCATGTGTTCCATTATATTCTTTCAGCTATTCTGTTTCATCTGCATAATAAAGTGTTACTATATTGCAGATGTATTAATGCCTATAATGAGAAAATGCAATATTCCTTCTTGCTTAGCACTTCCATTAAGTGTATAATAGTAAAAAAAAAAAAAAGAAAAGGGGGAGGTGTTCATTCTGACTCCCCTTTTGAAATCCCTAAATATGATTAAGATATACAGACCTGAGTTGTTTCATTTTTGAACTTTATGGTTATGGCATTGGTGAACTGCATCCAAATTTCTTTACCAACTGTCTTCAAACTTACACCATCCAGAAGGCATGTATCATCTCCTGCATCTAGCATCTGCCGGTAACTCAGGATTTCTGAGCTTAAAAGAAAACCCACTTTTACCTACATGAAAAGAATATAAAAACACTTGAAAGCAAAAGTTTAGTGCTCTTTTGTGAATTACTTTTATTAGTACAATACTAGGTTGTGGCATATAAAATTATCCATTATTCATTTTATCATGAAAAGCTTTAGACTTTAGTTAATGAAAGTTTACAGGTCACTTGTTATATTTCTTGACAATATTTTACATATATTCACAATTCATAATGGCCACCCCTTGTGTTCAGTATAGCACTTAATCTTTTCTCAGCTGAAGTGCATGACATCTTCACTCAAATTCTACCACAACATCAGCTTCTTTCAGGGCTGATACACTTGAGTATGAGATATGTGAAACATTGTTGTCCAATATGGGCTATAATGTAAAGTTCAGAGGATTAATGTCAAGGCTTGATGGAAGCCAAATTGATTTGTCAAAAATACACAGAAATGTCTCTTGCATCAGTTCTGCGTCAAATTGGCCATGTGCGTGGGAGCACCATCTTGAGTGAAGACATTTTGACTTCTAAATATAGGTGGCAACCAGGGCAACACATCTCTCTCCAACATTTGCTGATAAACTCTGCAATTCACTTTTACTCCTCCTTCAACAAACACCAAGGGTGATTTCAAACTATCAGAAGCAACAGCAGCTCAAACCATGACACCAGTCAGTTTCTATCACTTGAAATGTGTTCTGACACCTTCAGAGATGTTTCCTGGTGAAGTAGCGTAAACCATATTATTTTGGTAGTTGACCACAGCCTCCACATTGAATCACTTCTTATTTGACCAAACAAAGACTGTATAACACACTGCATCTCCAACATCATTTTCCCTCTGCTTGGAGACACTTGAGAGCAGCTGTTGTCATTAAATCTTGTCTGGTTTTAGCACTAAATCTTTTTTCACAATCCTCTTAGCAACCACTCTGAAATATCCAGCTCTTTTGCAATTTTCCTCATGCTTCTTCATGGCTTTCACTTTGCCCTCTGCTTGATGTCTTCAATGACTCTCCTGATACAAACTAAACTGTTTCTTCCTGGAACTGGATTTGGTGAGGTTGTTTACTCCTCTTAAAACTTTTTTCCATACATTAAAAACAGTTTATCTGCAAGCTTTCAACTGTTTTATCACCTCACTATTCTTCATACCTGCTATTTTCAATGTGACAATTTGGTCACATTTTGTTTGAGCCACTGTATTAAACTGTAAACAAAAGATTGTTAAGAAGTCTTATGCAAAATGTGAAACTATTTTTACAAATAGGTATGTTTCAGTTTATGTTTAAATAATCGGTAAATATTTATGCCACTCATAGTACATAATAGTTTTATTGGTATAATAATTTAATTTACTAACTTTGAAGACCATAGAAGACGTTCCAATCCATTTTGTTACCTTATTGTTACAGATGATTACATTTTAATATTTTTATATAATTTATAATTTTACTGAATACTTTTACAAGACAATAGATTATCAAAAGTTCTTTTACATAAATTACATGATGACAATATGCTATGTGACAAAATATTCACAATAATAATAATAGATGCCCTTATGCCACGTCAGACATCCCTCTTATGGCTTCTAATCTTGACTGAAGGGTTTTTCATTTTGGTGAATTAAGATGGGGTACAGTAAATATGTCATTTTGTATCCCAGATTTACTTGTCACTTGCCTGACTGTGACAAATCTAGCGGGAAGACAACTTTGGAGTCACATCTAAACACTTGAAAACGCTCTCAATTAGAGACCCTGACTGGGTTAACCTGCCTGAATGTATTTCTAATTAGGCTCTATCTGCAAGGTTATGCACTGCTTTTATTAAAAGCTGTCAATGTACCACAAACACATTTGGCTGGAATGCATGTGCCTGGTATGACATCCTTATCAGACTGGGTATCATGATGACAATATTAGGCTCTTCATATATTTGTATCCCAACATTACTATGATGGAATGCTGCTCTCTCTCCCACGATAATAACAATAATAATAATATGGGCACTCAGCCAAGTGGTTAGAATTTTTGCTTTCTGACCACCAGACCTGGGTTCAAATCTCACCAGGGTCGCTTTGTCAGAAAGGTGACTTCTTGATGTTATCGATCTGAAGGAGGCAATTCCAGAATGCAGCACTTTTGGAAAATGTCCGAAAACCATACCACAAGTTGGCCCAAGACTTGTGAGTGAAATTGGGTAGGCAGAACCCTTGGGGGCCTTGTTCAGATTGTTGATCACACTAGATACCATGCTCTCTTCCAGAAACTTTAACTAAGGTCTGCTCAGCATAGTTGCAGTATAAACTACAGGTGGGATCTGCAGGTATTGAACAAACACTAAATGCACCTGAGCTAGTGTCTGCAATAGGGATTAGATAGCCACCCTAGGAGATGGGTATATGAGTGGCCAGCCATTAATTAATAACAATAATCTTTGCTACACTAGAGCTTAGTGAAATGTATGTATTAAGGGATTATATTAATCTTGGGTAAGAATAAAAGCCATAATTAATCTTGGATATTCATGAACTTATAATTAATATCAAATACCAGAATATTTTATAAACCTATAATTAACATCTGATTTTACAGTGGGCATTAATGGTTATAATAAGAACCCTATAATTAATACTGAACTTTTATAAACCTATAAATAATATCAGATTTTTTATACATCTATAAATTAATATCAGATTTTTTACAAACCTATTATTAATGTTGAATTATTTCTTTTAAACCTATAATCAATATCAGATTTTAATTTTGATTTTTATAATTAATGTCAGATTTGACAGTGGGTATTAACAGGTTAAAATGATCACAAATCAATGGAATGGCCACAGTGTTCTTTTAAAGTAGAAAAACATTTTATTGAAAATCTAAGAAAATGTTTGAATAATCTATAAGAGGAAAAGAACAGCACACATCCAGCTTACAGTGAAATTTAAATTCACAACCCACTTTATACAACACAAGTTCTCTAAACCAGTTATTCTCAATGTGGGCCCAGAGAAATATTTTCAATGGGCCTGGAGACACCAGGAGCAGTGTAGTCATTAGTCAGGATTTTTATTTTCTACTATATTTTACTTTTGTAAATAAAATGTATTTCCTGTTACATGGAATTTCTATTTGTGCTTATGTGGGCTTGAAAATTTTTGGACACCAAAAATGGGCTGCAATGAAGAAAAGGTGAAACACTGTTCTAAATCATGGAACCATACAAGAGACTATTTCTTTTCTTCTCAGAAGAATGATTACAACAAATTAATAAATAAAATGATATTGATTACAATGTTATTATAAAAAAATAATAAAATGTGTTCTCCAAACCATTAGGTGCTTCTGAGGGTAGAGTGTAAAGAAAGTTGAATGTTTTTCATTTGTATTATCCAAAGAACTCAGTTGAAGATTAGTAAAAGTGAAAGGTTCCTTGGTCAAAAGCATAAAATTCATTGATGTCTGAGTGAGGTTTATCAATTTCAGTGAAGATGTCATCATTTTTTTTTCACAAAGCTGCAATATAAAAATTAAAAATGATCATATTAAGACCTGACTATCATGTCCTAATGATTTGTTCTAAGATCAAAGAACAGGAATTAAAATTTATTAATAAAATCTTATGCGACAATGGCTACCTTTGGATGTAGTGCAATTTTGCATTTGTGCTAAGATTCAACAGTTCTATAAAACAAAAAGTATTGGGTTCCGATAAATGTCCTGTATATCTAAGATTACTTGGATTGGAGAGGTCGTTATGAGATTTTCTAAGCAAATCTCTGGCAGTGTTAGGGATTGTTATTTTGCTGCCAATTCACATGTCATATTCTCAGACAATGTTAAAATTCATTCATAAATATGGCTATATCTCTTTCAAACTTGTTTTGTTATTTATCAATTTAAGCATCAGTGTCAGGGTGACTACATCAGTAGGACCACCCAGAGAAGACAATTGGCAGCATACATTAGGTTAACTTGAAAATTTGCATAAGTGTTCTGTTACATCCAGGGCTGCAGTCTCCAAACAGCTTGTTAATAATTGGTAATATGTGTTGGCCAACTGTGAGGATATGCTTTCTGTGTTGAATTAATCATATTCTGACTTTCATCTGAAAGTTCTTAAGACAATTTTTATTAAATTAAGTGTAAACGAACGGATGGTTGTTGGGTCTCAGTTTGAACTGTTTATAACATAAAGTATACAAATCTTAATATACTATTAATATATGTATATTTAGCATTCTGCTTCCATTTGATCATATTATATTATTATTATTTTCAATTCAGCGGATAATATAGGTCAAGAAAGATTTCAATGCATTTTCTATGTAATAATTTCTTTCGACGACAATTTTGTGCAAACTAAACACCAAAGTGGATCACAGGAGCCTTGAATAATTCTCCAACTGCTGATTGACTAATATATGTGAAAAACATTACAACACCTACACACAAGTGTTCAAAGTCAATTTACTGCCAAAATCTGCTTATGTGTTCTCGAGCCTATCACATGATTCACATTAATTATAAATACTTGCACACATCTTCACTCTTTCTCTTTTGCCTTCTCTCACATACAAGATGTAGCTCAGTAGAGAGGTCACATTTTCTCCCTTTGGGGCAACACTATGACACACACACACACATGCATATGAACATCACACATCTACAAACAACTATGAACATTCACTCCTTCAACAAGTACACAAAAACTTATCAACTTCTAACAGTGAGACAACAAGAATTTAACTACAATGTACACCACTGTCGAATGCATTTCTCACTGTTTGATATTTATTTCCAGCCATGGAATTTTTCATCATTAATAATTCATCTTGCAACTGTTAGCTTGAGAGCTCATAGACCTCAAAACTCACTCTCAGCACATTTTTATTCAACAGATTGCTCGGCAAGGAATTCTCGATAATTTATATCAAATCAACTCAGACGTGTAAAGTTTAAAAGTTCCTCTTTAAACATGATTCACAACCTTTTGACCTTCAACTTACGTTCAAGTATTTTTCTTACTTGACAAACTTTCAAGAATTATCTACGATGAACCTTTTGTGGAAGAACAACACTTCTTTGACAACTTTCCTTTCAACTGGAATCTACTTTCGTCAAGTAATTTTGAACTATTATCTTATTTTCGGACAAAAATGTATTTTACCTTTTTAAACCCTGACAAAGAATCAATTTAGCAGATAAAAGTAGACGACGCCTACTGCATTTTTAATATTAAAATTCTTAATTAAAAAGATTTGTTTAAAAACAGTTTGTTTGACTCCAAACTGATTTATTCATTGATGGCAAACAGGAAAAGGTTGTTTAGGTGATGAATGGTGAGAAGTTCAGTTTTGGAGGCAATAAAATTAACAAGCCATTCCTTGCCCCAGTTAACAACAGACTGCAGGTCATTTTTAAGATCAGCTGACAATTTGACATTATTGAGGTTGAGAAATGATGTCATGAGAAAGGTTTTTTGATGAAAATTAAGAAAAAAGTAGGTTTAAGGATGAAGCCCTGGGGGGTCACCTGCATTAGTACAAAAGGATCTAGAAGAGTGGCCATTCAGGACAACTTTTATTTCATGATTTGATAAGAAAGACTTTGTCCTGGCTATGACGATAAACTATATCAGGTAGCAAGGCCACTGATTGGGAGATTGGAAGTTTTGAGGAGTCTGGTACCACCATCAGTTGTTCCCAGGTCCACCCTGACTTGGGTGCTATTGTCTTTTAGGGTCCCACCTATGGACAAATAGTGAACCTCCTCCCAAACAAAAACAAATCACACTGAAAGTATAAAAATACATTTTTAGTAAAAATACCAGCAATATATTTTTATATAAAAAAATGACCAACAATACATTTTATCTGTAGTTGAAGACATACGATTGCTTTCAAAAATTTAGTAGAAGCCATAAAATTGTGTTCAAAATATTTAATTTTGGCATTAAATAACCCCTAGAGGTTGACATGCAGCTAAACAAAATCAACCAAAAAGCCAATGTGAAAGAACTCTTTCATGACATTAATCCATATAATGTCCTACAATTTCTTAAACTCTATTCCAAAATATAACTTCAACAAAACTACAACATAAAACACACATATCACCACCTCTAGTAATTATGTCCACACAAACATGTATATGCACAAATGTTGAGTATCATCTACCATGTATTAAATTGTGAAAGCAGAATAACATATTTTTATTACTTCAAAACTCCCAAGGAATTTAAATTTCAGCATTAAATGACCCATAAGGAGTTGATATGCCATTAAACAAACAAACAAATCAATCAATAAGACAGAATCGGATCAAAAATGTGTCTGGAATACCATAGCCTTTCAACTTGTGAAGCAGATCAGCATGCCAAATCCTGTCAAATACTTTTGAGATGTCTAAAGCAGCAGCCAGAGCTTCACCAGTCTTACTTAAAGCTTGACAGAATCTTTCAGCAATTATCGTTAATAGATCAGCTATTGCTGAAGAGAGACGAATCATGAATTAACAATAATATCGCAGAAGTAAATCATTAAAAGATCTTTGTCTTTCATGCCTTACCTTGTTATTCTGTAAGAGTTCACACAGGTTGCATTCAAAATAAAGTTGATCTTCGCCCATAAAATCTACATAAAGCCTACAAAAAGAAAGAAAAATGTTGTTTTTTTTAACAAAAGACATTAACCAATATATTAATATTTACTTTCATTAATATTTTTATTAATCACCCATGGCAACACACTTGCTATTACAATGATGAAGGCACTATGTCAAAATGAAAATTCAAGCTTAACCCCTTCCTTGGCGTAGACATGTATGTACGTTTTTACCGAAAGTGTCTTTTTCAGACACAAACAAATAAATATGTCCAAAACATAACGTTCAAAAACCAGCTACAGACGTGTTTATACATTGATCTTGATTCTTTTTATGCCCTTTTGGGCTTGAAATGTATCCAATTGTCAACTCATATGTCTGGTAGAGGTGTTAGCCATCGCTCGGGTACTTCAAGGTGCCTCAGTTTCTTAGTTACTATATTAAAAACAAATAAAATAATTGGTCTGAAAAGGAAATGTTTTTCCCAAAATAATTGGCAGAGAAGGGATTAAAAAGAAATATAGTTGAAACTTGTTGAATGAGAAAATGAAAAAAAAATCCTATGTGACATGTTTCATCGTTTAAAAGAACTTCTTTAATGTTTTCAATGATGGAATCTTGTATATATCTCAGGAGGGAACAAACTACAACAACTGTCAGTTATATTGTTGAAAGACATGCATTTATGACTAATGCTAACCTCCAGGAGGGTGGCTCATTGTGCCTTCTCAGGCTAACATTTTCCACTGACATAAAGTGGAAAGATTATATGTAATCAATTGCTAAGTCTGTTGCTTGGAACATAGGCTCCCTGTGTCATGCTAGATATTTTTTTCTACTGTTCATCCTTACTTTGAATATTGCTGTCACGTCTAGTTTCATGCTTCTACTATATATTTAGAGATTCTTGATAAAATCCAAAGAAGAATCTGCAATGCTTGAAATTGGTCCTGACCTGGCATCTTAGTTTAAGTCACTTTCCCACTACTGTAATGTAGCTTCCTTGTGCCTTTTTTTTATAAATACTTTTGTGGTAAATATTTTGATGAACCTCTATGTTATCTAGACCTTATGAATTCCAGCAAAGTACTAGATTGGTTGAAATATCCCATCATTTTACAGCGAAAATGGCTAGATACGAGGGTCATTCAATAAATAAGGTGAATTTTTCGGTATAAGGACTTCTAATACAGATAGAAGCTTACTCTTTTTTTATTTTTTATTTTTTTTGTTTCACTTCTTTTTCGCATGGATTTAATTTCTTTTGCAGATTAAAAAAAACTTTGAGAGTTTTGTCGATTAACAAAGATGGCCGACCAAGAAGCATGCTCCAGGATTGAACAGCGGTCAGTTATCAAGTTTTTGGTTGCTGAAGGGTGCAAACCAGTTGAAATTCATAGGAGAATGTCAACTGTGTATGGTGCCACATGTTTCAGCCAAAAAAATGTCTGCAAGTGGGCGAAATTGTTTAAAGAAGGACGGAGCAGTGTTGAGGATGAAGACAGGCCTGGGAGGCCTACAGAAGTAAGGTCTCCTGAGGTGATCAAATCAGTCAATGACCTCATTCAGTCTGACAGAAGGGTGACAGTGGATGACATTGCAAGGACTTTGAGCTTATCTGTTGGGACAAACGCAGGGGTCATCAGTCAGAAGGAGTCATCTTGCATCATGACAACGCAAGGCCTCACACAGCAGCCCAAACGGTGCAGACCATCAACGAGCTGGGTTGGGAACTTCTCCCTCATCCCCCTTACAGTCCAGACCTTGCCTCTTCAGACTTTCACCTGTTTGGTCCCTTGAAAGCATTCATGAGAGGCACGAAGTTTAAAAGTGACGATGAAGTCAAACGTGTTGTGAGCGACTGGCTGAGACATCAGTCCAAAGATTTTTTATGCTGAGGGAATACGGAAGCTTGTGCACAGATGGGAAAAGTGTGTGACAGTGCTGGGAGACTACGTTGAAAAATAAAAACAAAAGTAAGCTTCTATCTGTATTAGAAGTCCTTATACTGAAAAATTCACCTTATTTATTGAATGGCCCTCGTATAACTATAAGTTCTATGTTAACAGTTTCTGTTCTTGCACTTCTCACTTGTGGGGATCTCTTCTGGCTTATTGCTTTCCAGTTAAGTTTGATCTGCAAAAATTTAAATCCAATGTCAATTGTTATCTTCTTTCTTCTTAATTCCTGTTCTTTTATTATTCTTCCTCCTTAATAATGTTATTTTTTCTCATATTCTTTAATGCTCAATAACCCTCCTGCATGTTAGTGGCTTTGTTGCCTTGCTTGGGGTGAAATTTTAATTAAGATTTTAAATCTTTGGCATCTGTTATGTGTAGTAGATGCACAACCTTACCAACCTGATCCAATTTTTGTTTCTGTTTTTATTGATGTTGTTTTCACATCTTGTTATAGTTCCTTTCGCTTTTGAGTTGACAGATTTGTAAGAATCAGAAAATGGAAAGAAGTCTTCCTGATTTTAACATTTTTTATTTCACTCATACTAAAATATTTGATAGACTCCAGAAGATAGATAGATCACAAAAATGTATTATGAAACATTTTTATCATCTCCTTCTATGTGCTGTGTCCATTCAGGTCATAGGCGATCATGGCTCTCCACAATTTCCTATCCTTCATAGCTTTTAATAAATTTTGTCTTTTTGTTATCTTTCCTAAACCTTGGTGTATCATCCATTTACTCAAGCACACTAAGTAGATTATACATTGTTTTCCTTTGTCTCTCTTGTCTTCAACCTGCCATGTGACTATGGAATTTTCCAAAGCATCTTTCTTCTTTATCTGGCCTAGAAATTTCAACTTTCTCTTCCCAGTGTTAAGTATGAGTTTCCTTTTTGTTTCCATTTTCTCTAAAAATTTGTTGTTGCTCACATGTTCAGACCATGGTATCCTCAGCATCCTTCTGTAGAAGCACATTTCTGTTGCTTCAAGTTTCTTCTTTATTCACTGCCATATAGAAAGGTTGATATTACATAAGATTTCATTACTCTTTTCTTTGTTTCTAACAAAATTTTCCTGTTTCTTAATAATTTGCTTAGCTTTTGGAAGGCATCTTTCGCTATCCTAATACACCTTGGGAATTCAGTGTTACACTTTCCAAGCTATGTTAAAGCACTTTCTATATATTTAAATTGTTGGACTTGTTTGATTTTGGTATCTGCAATTTGTAATTTGTATGTTGTGCTTTTTCTTTTGCTAACACCAAGGGTAAATAATTCCTATTTTTCTTTTTTATGTAAATAAATCAAGTAGAGAGAATACAAATGATGTTTTGGATTCATTTTAATATTAAATATATGGAAATTAATTTTTTTGTTTACACAAAATATTAAAAAAAACATGTCCAAAGAAACTCAGTTTTCTTTAATTAAAAGGAGAAAAAAATTTAAATAACTTTTTGGTATTTAGCTTATTTACATTTAGACTAATGTCCACATCCTTGTTGCTACAATGGCCTTCTTCAGATATCTGTTAACCTGGGTAATCATCAGGGAATTTTGAACTGAACCATTTATTTAATCTACAAGGGTAAATTGTTTTCATTCTGCTGTTCATTCTTTGTTCTTTTTTAGTACAGCTTTGTTATTGCTCATCTGTTTTCACTGAGTCTGAATCTGTACTTCCTAGCCCAATGATTAAACTTATAATTACTATGACACCAAATTTACAAGCGAACACTTTAATCCACTAGAATAATCCTTGATTAAAACCTGGAGCCTTAAACCTACTATTATTATTGCCTGCTTGCTGCTGCCACTGCTGCTGTTGCTGTTATTCTTGACTGCCTTTGCCACAACTTTTCTTTTATTACTGCTGTTGTTGATGAAGCCTTGTTGTGAAGCTTGGTTCACTCCACCAGGAATTCTCTTTGTTTCATTATTAATGACTCTCATATAGTATTTATTTCTATGCTAGGCCTACTGAGGAGGCCTTCATAGCCTAGTATATGCTCTGATTCCTTCTAATGGCTGATTCTTCAGTCTTTTTTTTCTGTCTAGTATATTTACTTCATTTCACAGGGTGACCAATAACTGAGCAGTACTAAAAAAAGAACAAAAGAAGATCTCCCTAGATATGGACAATGGAACAAGAACGATTTAGAATTCCTAAATATGATAATGATAGTTGTAGTGTGATTACTGTGATCACTAGGGTGGTGATTCTTTTTGCATTGTTTATGTTATAGGAGGAAATAAAGTGTTTCAATATAGATGTAAAATATACAATAGCTCAAATAAAATAAAATAAAAACAATTAATTGATTAACAGACAACTACAAAAGCATAAACTCTAATGCAAGGGAGATAACCATAAAAAAAACCTGGCAAGAGTTATATGGATGCCTCCACAGTTAACCAAGACTGACATGGAATAGAGATGTTGATTGGCTAGCATAGACCAATCACTGCATGTTTAGAACATCATATGACACTTTGGCTTTTTTCACCATCTTCAAGAGCTCTATTATTCTCTTTTGCCACCAGCCTTCCTCAAGTTGAGATGCGGATTTGATCTCTCCAAAAAACTTGGACAGCAAACAAAGTCTCCTTTTAGGAAACAAAGTCTCCTTATGATGAAACACAAGTCACCTTACCACAAAATGCAAGTCTCCTTAGCATGAAATGCAAATCTCCTTACCATCAAATACAGAAAGCAGAGGAAGAAAGAAATAGCAACAATCAAAACAGTATCTAAATCTCAAAATTTTGCTTGATTTTCCTCCAGAAAATGATAGACAGATATTGGCTGAATTTTTACATTCAACAAAGCAGCAATGAATGTTCTACATTCTAATTTCAACTTATATTTTTTTTTCTCTTTCATAGACTTTCTACAATTGGCAGCCATTAATCTCCATATACCACAATTTTAGGCATTGAATAAAAATGTTAATGCGTCATAGAATTAAATACTTACTGAGCTGGAAGAACGTGAGCTGTCATATGGATGGTCAAAGGGGCAATATCATAACCTTGTGGTCGAGATATTCTAGAGGATTTGTCATTCTCCTGAAATTGGTAAATTGGTAAAATCAATAAATTTTAAGAGATTCCTGATATTTTAATTTTATTTTTCTATTATTAAATGCCAGATTTTCCCACTTTTTGTCCCTTGTATAATTTACAAGTATTTTCACATAGCTCTTGGATCATTTTAATTTAATGAATTCATAGAATTTATAGAAAGATGAATTATTAAATGAAGTTGATCCATTGTATCAGTCTCTACTCAAATATTATTGAGTACTTTTATAAAAAACACATAAAAATCAAAAAATCTTTCTCTTATGGTCTTTTGTACAAGATGTATAAATAATACATTTTTTAATACAAATGTTCATCCAATACAAGGCCCAAGAGTCACTGAAAGTAGAGGGTTACTGTATGGTGTTGCATGAGCATAAAAAAGGGCAATAAGTGAAGTTCTTGGGCAATGCAGGAAAGATAACAGTTGACCCTAAACTTGAAAAGATCAAATATTTTAGTGACTGGGAAAACATACTGCCAGAAGTCTATTCCACAAAGCAGAAGTTCTTAGGAAGAAGCTTTCCAAGTGGAACTTGCTCCTTGCTAATGGAATACGAAGGGAATGAGGATGATTCACCCTTGTGGATGTGACATGGTGGGTCCCAGTTGTAAATGTCTACTTGGCAGCATTTTCTGATTAATAATACATTTTTATATGTTCAAACATTCATGAGTCACAAAATAGCAAACAGGTCTGATAAATGATAATGTTAATGATGAAATTAGTCATTTCTATATCAGAAACATTCAGCATTTATTGATTAAAAAGTTAGCATTACTATCAATTGAAGTTTATAAAACTTTTTTCTGAAAACACTTAAATAGACTTCTCAAATCCACAAATTGTTGTTAGTCTTACTACGATTAACAGGAGTTTGCTTCTTAACCTTTTGCTTAAGGTCGTGTAGAAAGTCAAATCTTGTTATATCATTATTCTTCCTTATAGTTAAATATGCTATCCATTTTAGCTGTTGCTGTTGAAGGAAGTCTTCAAGTGATACGGTTTTTGGTATTTGGTAAAGCTCTTTGAGATTTTGTAGTGCCAGTCTATAGGATCCGATCAGGGATTATCTTCTTTAAGACCTGAAGTTGTTTTTAATCATTGATCTGAGAAAACAGCCGATAGTTTAGATATTTCTGAATGATTCAGATGTCATGCCTAATATCTATATGAGAATCTAGATAAGATGAAGCTATTATGTACTTGATCTAAAATAATGAGTTATTCTGTTTACATAAAATACTGATTGACAGAAAAAAATTAAAAAATTTTAAAGTTTAATACTGCTCATAAAAATTGCATAAGTATACCTTAGGGTTTGATATAGAGTTGAGTTGGCTAGATGTATGCGCATGTTCTATGCCTAACTGTTTCTTTTCTTGCCTTTCTTGATGATTGTGGAACTCTCTTCTGGTTCCACGCTTTCCAGCCGACCTTAACATTTCAAAAATTTAAATTTAATGCCAATTGCTTTCTACTGTACTCCAGATGGCTCTCCTTTCATTCTTGCTCTCCTTAGTTTCTCTTTCCTAATTTTTCCACACCAGTAACCACTTGTGTCCTTGTGGCTTTACTGCCTTGCTTAGTGTAAAATCAATTAAAAAAAAAAAGCATACCTTAATGTTAGATATATTTATTTGTCTGATGAGAATTACTGCTGATGAATATTTCATTGCTTTTCTCTTGGCAGCTCTACCCAGTACCTTACCCGAAGGTAGGCATTACAAATATTTACATTTTACAATAACCATCAAATAATCTTTTCATTTATATTCTTTGAAATTACTATTTTGCAATAATGCAGTAAAAACTAAATAAATAGAAATTATAAATTCCATGAGTTCTTCAACCGATGAAAGTCATTTTTGTGTTGATTTTGTTGTTACCTTAATGGCAAAGGTAATGGTGATATTAACCATTTACATACAGGGAACATTTGATATGAGCAGTTAACATTACTGTCAGTTGAAGTTTATAAAATCTCTTTTTTAAAAATGTTTTTCAGGAAATAATGCCAGTTAATAGAATCTGATCAGAAGAAAGAGCTGAGTACAACAAGAATTACTGGTAAAAATACATTTAGAGACACAGATGTGGAAACTGTCTAATAATCATAAGCACATATGTCAGCCTTTTTAACGACATGGGTAAACTAGTATTAATATATGATTCTACTGGACATAAAGTCGGGGATTCAGTCATCTATTGTTATTTGGGAATAAACTGATTCCCTATAATGTGTATACATTAATCAAATAATTGGAAAATTTATTTGAAGACACAGATGTAGAAGCCATAAGGACTTAATAAAATATGTCAGCCTTTTTAATAACATGGGTAAACTAGGATTAATATATGATTCTATTGGACATAAATTCGGGGATTAGTTTTCTGTTGTTATTTAGTAATAAACTTTGATTTTCAAAAATTTAAATGTAACATTGATCATGTTCTTCTGTCTTCTTAATTCTTGTTCTTTTATTGTTCTCTCTCCTTAATCGTAGTTTTTCATATTGTTGTAACCTAGGTAAAGGTTACTGAATAAGAATAACCAAAATGAAAGTTAGAAATGGAAATAATAATATTTATAACAGAAACAACATACAAGATTTGCCAGCAGTGTGTAGTAAGTAATCAACTGCTAGTGGTGAGCTAAAAGTGAATCCCAGTAAATCCAATATATAGTATATTCCACTGTATTTATACAGATTGGGATATACTCATTATAGTCCATAGGTATGGAATATTCTTTAATACTCAGTAACCCCTTACATCCTAGTCACTTTATATACTATATGTGGCAGCAATATTCAAAGTAAGGGTAAATAGTAGACTTAAAAATATGTAAGATAGATTCTAGTGAGCAAAAGTGTTTAACGCCACATATTGAACCAATCTTCTCAGCTGCAGACTTAGCTGTTGATTCAGTATACTCTTTCTACTTCATGTCAGCTGAAAATGTTAGCTCGAGAAGTCACTTTCCTGGAGGTTAGCATCAGCCCTGTTGCTGGATGGTAAAAATTTTCGTTTTTGTGGCATTAAAATTAACATGCCACTCCTTGCCCCATTTAAGAACAAACTGTAAGTCATTTTTGAGAGCAGCTGCTAATTTGACCTTATGGAACCAATTAGACTTACTATTAAGACGAGTAAATAGCTGTGTCATCAGCCATAGATACCGAGTTAAGAGCTGGTGACATCAGGGAGGTCCTTTATGAAAATTATAAACAACATATTATCTTATTGGTAAAATGGTAATTATCTAAGATTTCAGCTACTCAATCTTTTTGCTGGCAGCAAGTCTTGCCTGGGTACTTGACTGCAGGATTGATTAAATAAATACCAGGAAAAAGTAAACAGATATTTACTGTAGGAATTTGTCATAAATGATATACTATAGAAATGTATTACAAATGATTTTACTCTAGGGATGCATTGCAAATGACTTCACAATATGAATGCATTGCAAATGAGTTTACTATAGAAATGTCCTGACCTGGCATCTCAACTTTTTCAATGCTATAACAGAGTTTCCCTGTGCCTTTTTTATAAATATTTTCATGTTAACTGTTCTGATAAGCTTTCCTCTTTGGTACCTCACCTTCACAAATTTAAGTACAATACTAGATTGGCAGCTAGGTCTCATCATTTTACAGTTGAAATTGGTAGATGTAACCCTCAGTTCTATGCTAACAATTTCTTCTCTTGCACTTTTCGCTTGTGAAGTTCTCTTCTGGTTTCTTGCTTTCCAGTTAACTTTGATCTTCAAAAATTTGAATAAAATGTCAATTGTTATTTTCTGTCTTCTTAATTCCTGTTCTTTTATTGTTCTTTCTCCTTAATAATGTTTTTCTTTTCTTTTTTTTTCATATTCTTTCAAACTCAGTAACCCTTTGTCTGGCTTTATTGCGTTGCTTGGGGTGAAATGATTTTAAAAAAAATTATTTTAATACTGTTACTAATGAACCCTCAATATGTAAGAGTAGGGTTTATTAAACAAACATGTCAAAACTTTCATTCACTCTTATGATTGCATCTCAAGTATCAATAAAAATGTAGCAGTCATTTACTATAGGAACACATTATAAATGATTTTACTATAGCAATATATTACAGTTTAATTGAATATGCATAATTATGTTAATTAAACCTTTAATTGGACACTACCTTTCCCTTGGACAACATCGGTGGTGGCATGAAGAGGAGAGACATGATGCACAAGCAACCACCAATCTCTTATAAAACCCTGCCCAAGCCTGCACCCTGAAGAGGACACTTCAGCATCACCTCACTGTGATGGCAAAACATGGGAAGTAAGAGTCTACTGATGGGATGATTCTAAAGGTCCTTCTGTATGGGGAACTGTCCACTGGCACAAGGGCAACCTCATCTTCACTTCAAGGACATCTGCAAAAGGGATATGAAGATGATGGACAGGGACATTGGGAGGTGGGAAGACATCACCAACAATCGCTTAAGCTAGAGATGTGATTTACACTGAGTCCTGTGGTGAGAAGAGAAGAAACAGAAGCTTGTTGCCAGGGAGAAGCATGATTGAAGGAAAGAAAACAACATAGCGACATCGGGGGAAAGCATCTTCACATGTATTCCTTGCAATCGAGACTCACTCTAGTGGAGACCAGTACAGACATAACAGATGCTGCACCGCCATCAACAGCTGAGACATAACTCTTTGGGCACAGTTCTACGGCCTCTCAAGACTGACAGATGCCATATATAATTATGTTATGGAAAATTATTGATTGTAAAAAGGAATATTGATGTAGAGCGTCTACTTGTAAATAGAAAAAAAAAACTTGAGAAAGAAAAAGAATGCATGGTAATACACAATGTTGGATTCAAAGAGTAAAGAAATAGATGCACAAAACCCTAACAATAAATGAGTAAGAAGCACACCTAAGAATATTTTATGACTACTGCTTGTAATATGTCAAAAGACTGATGCCAAATGCTTGAATGAAAATGGAAAAATTTTATTTACAAAATATAGAAATTTTACCATTTCTCATTGGCCAATTTCTTTTAGCTAAAGATAGAACTGAATTCTTCATTGTTTAAATTTGAAATACATACCTGAAGGTTACACAAATTCAAGTAGCCGAATCCAAAAGAAACACAATTAAATTCATGGGTCACTTCTTGTGCCAGAGGAGGTGAAAAGCGTACCGTGACATAGGCTTCATCAGAATTTGCAGGAATCACCTAATAATAAAATTAAATTCATTGCATAAAAAGTTTATTTTCCAATTAAAAACAATAGAAAAATCCTTACAAACATTTCTCTTAATAATAATTTAAAAATAATTCAGCAAACAATGTTATTTTATTTATGGTAATTGGATTTTTGGTGATTGCCTTATTCAGTTTTTGTCATTCAATACTATGTATCTGAAAAATGGCATGTTTATTGTGGTCGCCATCAATCTTGGCTTCTTGATGTAGTATCTGTTCTTATCAGCTTAATCTATCTTTCCACTTCTATCTTTCCTTCCTTTTTTTTTCTTTCATTTTCTCAGTGAAACCAAGTAGTGTTGTCTTTTCCCTCCTCTTTGCACACAGTCAAAACGGAATAGTCCGTTATTTATGAGATATTGGAAGGGCATAGTGGTCATGCAAATTAACGAAAGGAGGGACAAGCACAATTATAATAGGATAGTTTTCTGCATGCTAATACTTACTTTCCAAATATATGCATATTTATTCTTAGAAATATATTACTTATACAATAGGTATATTTTTTAATTTAATTTGAACTACAGTATAAAAAAATGGCAAGACACTAAAAATATGACTATTAGCCTCTGTTAAAATTGCATCTCCAATATCAATAATCAAAAACAACATGAAATTCTTGCATCAGCTATGCATGCACAACACTTACTTGTAGGTTAACATGTCATATATTTAAACTTAAAACAACCAAAATACAACGATCAGCTAAAGAAAAATAATAGTGGGTAATACCAAAATATTACATAACACATGCTGTAACGAAAGACACAACATTTTATTAGCTTTTATTGTACAAAGGAAACAATCTACATTAAATAAAATTTTTCACCATTGGCGACACTATTTTAAACTGTATCGAAAATATTTAATATATGTATAAAATAATAATTATACATGTAAATATTTGATACGTTCTTTTCCTGTGCAGTTGAGCTCTGTGAAACCATTTGACACATGAAGTCACTTCCATGAATCACATATATTTGAATTTACTTCTTCCTCTATCAGTAGTGTTCATTCAAACATAGGCGAACATGGCTCTCCACTATTTCCTGTCCTTTGTAGTGCTTAATAAATTTTGTCTTTTTGCTATCTCTCCCAAACCCTGTTCAGCATTCATTTATTCAAGTTCACTAGGTAGGTTAATGTGTTGTCTCTCTTGCCTTCAATCTGTCCTGTGAGTATCTGATCTTCCAAGCTCTTCTTCCTCATTATGTGCCCAAGAAACTTCACTTCTCTCTTCCTGATGTTAAGTATAATTTTTGTTTCCATTTTCTCTAAAACTTTGTCATTGTTCACATGTTTGGTCTATGGTATTCTCAGCATCCTTCATTTCTCTTGCTTCAAGTCTCTTCGTCATTTGTGATGAGATTGTCCAACATTCACTACCATATTATTACATAACAGTTCAGTACTCTTTTCTTTGTTTCTAATGAAAAGTCAGGAAGCAACCAACAAAATCTTCTCTACCATACTGACAACATTTAGTTTTTGTTAACAACTAAGATGGTTGAAAATACTCGAACAAAATCAGAACAAATAACATGAACTTGAGACAGTCTATTTTGATTTGGATGTACAACAAATTTGAAAATTGGAAAAATAGAAACAAAAAAAAAAAATAAACAGACTGACCTTGTCAGTTAAATTTAAGAAAATTTGTTCAAATGAATTCTTACTGCCTAAATAGACGTTATTTAAATCTAGTTCCATGTATGTGTAAAGCTGAGGTTAAATTTCTTGAATAATTTACAAAGGTTGAATCTTTTTTTACATTATTCGGACTATATTCAAAATACAGGCAGATACTGAATCTTTTTTTGTCATAATCAATCGGATGATTAAGATCATTAATCTAGAGAAAAGAAAACTCATTATCTACATTAGTTACACCCACACTCTTATCCTCCTCATTGTTATTTTTACCATGTTTCAGTTGCTGTGCTCTCCAGCCTTCATCAGGTATTTGTCAATCCTGCTAACTTTCAAGAAGGTCTAAGATTACCAAATTTTCTTAAATAGGATTTTTTTTAGTAACTATTTCATATTTCCTGATATTATTTATCTTTTTCTTGAAACCTATAGTTTCCTCATAACACATAAGGTTGGCAACAGCACCATACTAGTTAGTTACATTGTCTGCAACAACAACATACTAGGTGATACTGTTAAATTCTTGTAGTTAATAACTTTTAAAAGGTGGAGTTGCTAGCCTCATATGAAATTGATTTCAGTTCAGAATTATCCTTCTCCTAGATATGTTGCCACTCAAAGCTAGAGTCTGCTATGCTATTTCATTAATAGCTGGGCAGGTGGAGTAGAAGAAAGTGTGTTGTCCCTCTCCAGCCTTAATTGGGTGGTGGTTGATCTGGTTAACCTTCAGGGAAGTTTGAACTGAAACCTTTACTTAACTTTCATTTAATTTGGGTCAAATTAGGCTTAAGCCTGCTACTGGTAACATGTAACCCAGTAGAACCTGCCACACGGACAGGTGGTTGGCATCTAAACCAGTTCCTCTACTAGTTTTTCTGCAGGTGAGGTGGGTGTCCTGTCATCTCACAGGATGAAAAGTAAGACCTGTTAAAGGGTGAACAAGCTTTATATATATATATATATATATATATATATATATATATATATATATGTATATATATAAATTCAATACCCCATATGAATGGCCATTTCAACTCCTAAGGAAAAATTCCTTACTGAGGCTTTTCAATCTTAAAAACTTTTTTGTGTTAAAAAGTCTCAGTATGGAATTTTTCCTTAGGAGATGAAATGGCCATTCATATGGGGTATTGAGTTTCATTAAATGTAAGTTATCTATATATGCTCTATAATAAATATATTAAGCTCTCTTTGTGGATCAGTTTTAATATTTTTATTATTAGGGTTCACTTGGATTATTTACCCATAGAATTTTACATATATATATATATATATATATATATATATATATATATATATATATAGCAAGTATTCATCCAAACAAGTTTGATTAAAAAGAACTGATAAGGTCTGTTTAATTTTTTATTATATTTTTTCAATTTTCAGATAAGGTGTTGAGCATTGTTATGAATTCTTAATGAATTTAAACAAAATATTAGATTAGCAGTTAGGTCTTATTATTTTACCGTTGCTTGAAGTAACCATAAGTTCTCTCTTAATAGTTTTCTTCTCCCACATTTCTTGCCTGTGCCACTCTCTTCCCAGTTCTTGCTTTCCTGTCAACTATGATCTTCAAAAATTTAAATGCAATGTCAGTCGTCATCTTCCATTTCTTTGAATACTGTTTTATCATTGTCCACTCTGTTTCTTTCACTCTCAGTAACCCCTTGCATCTTAGTAGATTTTATCACTATGCTTGATGTAAAGAGATTAAAAAAAATTACCTGAATTGACAGGCATATGAAGAAGGGCAGAGAATACAGTGGCCAAAACATTGTGATAATAACAGCAAAGATGAGGACATTAGTTTGAATATAAATAATGATGACTCTGTATCCAAGAAATTCTTCCACTTGGATTCATTACATTCACTTATGCACAAATGCCCTTCAGAAAAGTATGAATCTACCTCCCCCAGCTATGGGTTAAATAGTAGGACTTGTATCTGGAAAAATCACTATTATTCTAAAAAAATATGCTACTTCAATATTCAAAAGAATTATTCTTAAAATTCAAAAAATATGTTTCAGCTTTAAGTCATCTGCAAAGGGTTGATAAGCTGTAAAAAACAAATCAATCAATCATAGGAATTCAGACAAAATTTCTTTCCGAATGAAATTCTACTCGTGGGGAAGTAAAATATGAAAAAAGTCTGAATTAAAGAGAGAATGTCTTACCATTTGCTTGGGAATGATAGTGAATGGTTTGTCTGACTGGGTGCCACTGTGAATATTAACAATTGCTTTTATGAAATTCTCAGAGCCTAATATTGCATCATTTTTCTGTTTCTGCACCGTTTCAACTGATTCAGAAGAACTTTGTTCAGGAAGAGATTCTAAGAAAGAGAATTGTACATAACATCAAACACAAACAATTACAAATGAATACATTCAAAGTCTGTCAGAATTTCTGGGATGACGAGTTATTATTATTGTCACTGTTTAGATGTGGATTATTGTCCTCATTTTTATTGCTGAATCAGCATGAACCTGATGTGATACACCAATGGAAGATAACAACAACAAAGATGAGGACAATAGCCCACATACAAATAGCATGAATACACTCAAATAATAATGGTAATATTAACTGTTTTCTTATTAGGAAACATTTGTCATTCATTAACTGAGCGGTTTGTACTACTATTGGTTGAAATTTCTAAAATCTTTCTCTTAAAATGATTTTTCATGAAAAAAGATTTCTCAGATATATGTCATACAAATTGGTATTCTTAGGTGCCTAATAAAAGGGGGTCTTAATAACGGGGGGTTCAGATTTTAGCTCAATATACAAGTGGGTAGTTCTTAATGAAGGGGGATGTTGGAAAATCATTTAAAGGGTAAAAAATTTAGAATCTAAAGAAAGAAATGTTTTTTTGCAGAAACACTTCTCTAACATCCAACCAAGTTTCCTGGACTTTTGCATCTTCTCATAAGATAGTAGCACACAAAGAAATGTCTAGAAATTTTAAAGAAAACTAAACAAAGTTTAATATTTGTCCCCACAGTGTGTCAAAATGACATTTTTTTTCTCTTGACACCACTATTACGATATACTCTGTTGACAATTTTTATTCTTTTAAAAAGCTATTTTTTAGAAATGTCAATAAAATCCAAACATATGAAACTGGCTTTTTATGCATACACTTTTTTTCATGAGTGGTTTCTGTTATTTGGTACAGTTCTTTTTGGGAAAGGTATGAATCAATCCCTTCCCCTCCCAGCTATGAGTTAAATAGCAGGACAGACTTGATCAATATAATGGCAGCCTACTGTGGCTATTCTTCTGCCAAGTCAATCATGAATCAAAAAGAGACATGACCGCCCAAGTGTGCATCCCGCACGGCACCTAAGGAAGGAATCTCATGAAAACCAATTATAGATTTTGGGAAGAGGCACTATATTAAAGATTATATTAGCTTGGATTTTATGGTATCATTAAAAGTAGATTAAATATCACCATCACTGAAACAAGACGTTGAAAATTAGCTGATCCACTATGCATTTCTGTTCATAAGTGGGAGTAGTGGAACAGCATCACGGCCGGGTGCTTTTAAAGTTCAAAAGACGAAGCAGCAAATGAGAAATCAGAAAAAGTTGGGAAGAAAAAAATTTCTTACCTGGAGCAGATGGACACACTTCCAAACCATCTTCTCCCAAAATGGGAAAGGCATCACCATATATCACTTTGAAGTCTAAAAGCTTGTCGTCATCATCGTATATGTTGTATCCAAGCCAGTCTACTCTAATATCTGAGAAGAAGAAAAAAAAAAAGACAATTAATGAAAATGGGAAGATGGTCAATAAAAAGGTACAAATGTAATGGCTGATTGGTATTGGTGAAAATAGCCATTTTCATGCATGTTGTAACCTAGAGAGGGTTACTGAATGAGGAATAACCAAAATGGAGGTTGGAAAGAGAATGGAAATCTTTATAACATCAACAAAATACAATACTTGCCAGTGGCATGAAGTAGGTAAACCACTGCTGGTGGCGGACTAATTAGACAGCATATGACTTCTACTTACAATAGTGTCCAACATATTTATTAGGATTGGGACATACCCATTAGTGTTCATAGGTACGGTATATAACAATGCAGGAAATATTCAACATTCATTGACCAAAACATTATTTTTAGTTGAAATTTATAAAATCTTTTTCTTAAAACAGTTTCAGGAAAAATAGGTTCTCAGGCCCATTAACTTATATCACTCTCTTTTTTCTTTACTGTAAATACTCATGTATAAGTTGACTTCATGTATAGTGTGATCCCTGAATTTTTTGCAACAAAAGAGATATTTTCCCAAAAAGTTTACCTGTGTATAGTGCAATCCACTATTTTCTGCATAAAAAACTGATCATAAAAACTCGCACTATACTTGAGTATATACGGTACCCAATACAAGGCTCAAGAGCCACTCAAGATAGAGGACAACTGCATAAGGTATAAGGTTGTTTTATGGATATAAGAGGAGGAGGTAGGAAGTGCAGATTATGAGGATAGATAGTGGTTGACTCTAAGTTTGAAGACTGTAGTGATCAAGAAAACATTCTCTTCGAGTCTGTTCCAAATATTTAAGATATATTTGTCATTTTACAGCTTCAAAAAGAGAATAATATAAAATGAATAAAAGACAAGATGCATTTGGAATAAAAGATAATACAAAAAGCTGTCTTGACAAGAATCCCATCAAACCAAAAATGGAGTATTGCTGCTATATATGGGCTGGAGCTACACAATCATCTCCTGCCAGCCTTGACAGAGTTCAAAAGCATCTACACAGTTTTATTGGTGATGAATTAATATCCGCCCTACAACTCCATTCCAAAATACCAGTGATGATTCAGTCTCAAAATAAAAAGCACCATTATTTACATTTGGACTATTGTCCTTGTTTTTGTTGTTGTTATCACACTGTTTCTGTCATTATACCCCCTGGCTTCCTCCAGGTGATTGTTGATATGGGTAACTGAACCCCTTATTTAATCTGTGGGTTTAGATTGTCCCTTTTCTGCTGTCCATGTCTAAGGATATCTCATCCTGTTCTTAATTAGTATTGCTCAGTTTCTGCTCATCCTGTTTCCACTACATGCATTAAACATATAATGACTGTCACCAAATTCACAAACCAACACTTTAATCAACCAAGCTAAGAACAAGACAAGGCCCAATGGCTGAAAGAGCTGTCCCCCAACAAAGATGAATATATTAGCCAAGTGTAAATAATGATAACTGCTCATACAAGGAATTCAGACAAAACTTAGAAGTATTACATTATTTGTTTTTGAAACAAAATGAATATTAACTACATACCAAAAGGACTTGTGTTACAAATTCTCAGTTTCCGGTCAGTGGAATCATTTCCAGCAACTTCGGACCCAAATCTGTCAAGGTACAAAAGAGGAAAAAATGATAAAAAAACGCATAAGATGGAATAAAACAAGTAACAGTGAAAAAAACTCAACCTCAATGGGTTATTTAATGCCAACAATATTTTTATTGCTGGTAATGTTTTTCTTCAAAAATCTATTTCTGGGAATATTTTTCCTTGAAGAAATCTATAGCTGGTCATATTTTTTCCAAAGAGTGTATAGCTGTTTGTATAGCTGGTATTTTTTTAAAGTATTGCTGATAATAATTTTTCCTTAAAAAATTATGGCTGGTAATAATTTGTTTTTATTACAAAGTATTTCTGGTATTAAAACCTATTTTTAGACAAGTTTGGGTGTTTACTATTTGCCCATAGCTGGGACCCTAACAGGTACTACTACCCCGGGTCAGGGTAGACCTGGGAAGACCAGCAATTAAGAGGTGGTTCCACACTCCTCAAAACCTCCTGATCAGAGGCCTTGCTGCTGGACGTAGTTTATCGTCTTACCCAGGACACGGATGTAGTTTATCGTCATACCCAGTACAGGCTACTTTCCGGCTATACAGTTATTGTATTTGAGGTAAATGAAAAAAGTATCATATATATCATAGGTAGGTAGGCACAAATTAACATAGTTTTTACTTACCTTAATTTAGGTGCTTGGTCTGTATTTTGCCCCACCATAAGGAACTTTAGAGGTGGCCCAACTACATTTAATATGATGGGAATTTTCACCATTTCTAAGTCACCCACCTGTCAACAAAAACAGGATAAGCAAAGTTAAGTATTTACATTATTTACAGTCAGACTAATGTTTTCATCTTTGTTGTCATTATCTCAGCATTTGGATCAGTGGGGGATATATTAGTGTTTATGAGTCTTTTTAGAATTTTTTTCTCCTGCTTATTGTTAGAATGTATTTGATTACAGTATAGTAGTTTGATATTTTTCTTGATCAATTTCCTACAGCCACCAAGAAATTAATTCGTGGACTTGAAAGGATTAAAACGAAAATAAACAGACATAATACGTCTAAATCATTTAATATATAATTTATTTTAGGATAATACACTGAAAACATGTCAAAATCACTAGACAATTGCAGTTGTGTTTTGATGTGTATCAATGCATCTCATCAGGTGATTGTAAATTACTGGTGAGTGAATGATTTATTTAGATTTAAAAGCAAAATACAATCTCTTTTTACAAAAAAAAAGAAAAACGGGGGGGGGGTATCAGCCCACAAACCTTATAACCCCCCATCTTTTTTTTTTTTTTCATAAAAAGTGGTTGTATTTTGCTTTTAAATCTAAATAAATTGTTAACTCACCAGTAATTTACAATCCCCTGATGAAATGCATTGATACACATTGAAGCACAACTGCAATTGTGTAGCGATTTCTCAAATTTACAAGCCTTGACATCCTTGCTTTTGTATATATAAACACATGCAGCATAATAAATTCCATATTCCCTTGATAAAGTCCCTCAGAGGAAGAAATGTGTCAGCTAAGTATAGTTTTCCCCTCTTGTCTCTTTTTATTCATATAAATAAAATAAAATAAGTTAAAGTTAAATAAAAGTTAAAAATAGAAATAGAAAAAATAAAAAATATGCATAAAATTTTTTAAAACTTTATATTAAAATTTTTCTTTTTCTTTCTTCCTCTTTTAATATTAAAACTTTTTCCTTTTCTTTTCATTCTTTTTCTTTTTTCCTCTCCCTTTTCCTTTAAACTGGATAAATTGACATCATTTATTAAAGAAATGTCAGTCTGAAGAGATGAATATATTTTTGTATATCCATGAAATAAATTATAACCAAATGGATTTTCAAGGATTGTATATATATATATATATATATATATATATATATATATATATATATATATATATATATTCATGAAATACATCTGTTTGATGCTCTGGCACACATCATCAGTGATGTTTTTAGCTTAGGATCATTTTTGGTTTTGTGTCTTACGACATCATACTCCTTCTCCACATCAACAATCGATATTGATCATATATTGATTTGTGTGCCAACCATATAAGGCTAATCCACTGCAAGTATTCAAACCTTTATAGTTCAATCACAAGCAATTTCTGGTTCATCAGCTTCTTTTTGTTCTTCCATAAAAAATCTGAGAAGGCATATTTGTAATTTGGAAAAGTTGATCAATAAAATCTTACAATATTATTAACCAGAACTATGAGCATTATACTAACTTTATAACATGGCGGTATTGAATGATACAAGCCAATCTTTCCTCCATTGAGCTGTGAGAGCTCGGTCAGTGGAGAAATCAGCTGCCAGGGTTTGGTCACCTGGATTTTTGAAGGTGCACCTCTAAAATGTAGAATTGGAAAAACCAAGTAAGAATTTTAGCTGAGACTGTTTATGTTCACTTAGAATTATACCCTAGGTATGAATCCATTTTTCCCTTTGCTACATCCCACTGTGACATATCTCATTGTTGGTATGCCACAAGAGTTAGCAAAGTGTGTGTGATTAAGTATATCAGAAAGCCATTGTACCCTAACTATCTTACCTGGCATCCAGGCAGTCAACCTGATATAGAGCAAAAATAAAATTTACCTGACAGCAGAAAGTATCTGAATATTGACCCCACATGTTGTGGATGGCAGAAACTTGAAGAATTACAGAACCATATGCAGAAAGACTGCCACTTTTGGGAGTTATCAGGAAGGCGGCACCATTGTTGTCTCTTAAATAGGAATTCTTCTCTTCTGTAAAGTTTCAGATGAAATATCAAATAGAAGCATTATTCAAATGTTTTGGGATTTTACATGGCCTAGAACATTTTTTCCCGTAATAAGAATAAACTTTGACAAAGCAAATATTAATAAAGAATTAACTTGCTGAAGGTAAACAATATTTTTCAGAAATTTGCAGGATTGATCTTTAAAAATAAAATAAAATACTCTAATCAAGGACACATGGTACAGTGGATAAAGGCGTTGGTTAGATCCAGTGACAGACCCAAAGAGTGTGAGTTCAATACCCGGTTCAGGCAGTGGAGAACTTTCAGAGGGAAAATTACCAGGAGATAACTGATAACTGACATCCATCAAACATGGCTCGTGGAACTAGAACATTCTACCCCAGTGATCGAAATAAAGGGTTCGGTTTGAAATTCCAACCACCTGAAGAAGGCCGGAGCGTACAACGGCCGAAACGTTGTGACAAATATGGCGACAAAGATGAGGACAATAGTCCGACTAATGTAAATACTGTACATAACACCTCATCTCAGAAATATAGACAGATCATCAGTAGTAGCAATCCAGGTGTGGTCATAGGTTTGCTGCACAGCTGAGCCACTTAACTGCTTCCCTCCACATATCTAAATTGAAAGCCAAAGAAATATCCCTTTATGCATAGCATGGCTTGGGCAATTAGATCTGGTGGAAAATTATTAATAAGATACTGAGTGGGTACTAACTTAAAATAAAATTTAATTAATTTATAATTTACAGAGAAAGAAAAAAATTACACTGTATAGAAAACATATATAAAATTATTAAAATCAACTTTTAAACATGTATAGTTACAATTAGAATTTTTACATTTAAATATTTGCACACATTTTGTGTCTACTATTAGATCCACACACTATGTATAATCAAAAGGACAATGTATAAATTAGTCGGTGACCGTCTGCTACATGATAATCTGAGTAAAAGTCTAATTTGAAGTCATTAAGAAATCTTTCTTCATAAGAAGAAGCTAGACTTAAAAAAATATTTTTCTAAAAGCTCACAACTGGAATATAAAAATTTTGGATTTAAATTTTATCTGCTTTTTTATATTCCTTTCCATTTTCTTTGTGGATGAGTTGAATATTTTTACAAGATCATTTTTTAACTCCCTCAACCTTCCATGTTTTAAAAATGTATATATATATGTTGACAACAGGCAATATAAGTTTTGTAAATAAGTATGTTTTGAAAACTTATATATACATTGACAGCAGGTGATATAACTCTTTGTAAATATGTATATGTATGTCTACAGCAGCAGAAGTGTTATGTGTATTGATAAGACAGGAGATTATGTTAAAAATAAATATTTGTAGTGTCAAATGCACTAATAAACCACAGTGAAGAAAAGAAAATATTTATATATAATGGTGAATGAAAAGGATCCACTGTTGAGTTATAACTTTGGATGAAAAGTAGTGTGTGGAAATCTGTATGCTTGCATTCAGGTAAGTTGAGAATTTTCTTCCTCAATAATTAAATTGCAATGTTCAAATTAAATGGCCCAAATCTTGATAAAACATAAAAAATATATATGCTCACCTGTGTGTATACTGGTTAAAAAAGTTCCTGGTGGTTTTATATGATTCAACCTTTTCCAAATTGAATCTCTTCTGGAATGACTTTGAGAAAAAAAAAAGAAAATTTCAATTGAATAAAGAAGAAAATTTATATTTGCAGTCTTAAAACCTGTAAAGCACAAAGGAGCATGGACCCACCTCTTAATTTCCACTGTTCCCAGGTCCACCCTAACTCAAGGTGGTAGCACCTGTCAGGGTCCCATCTATGGGCAAATAGTGGACATCCAAACAAAAGTCAGTATTACATTTTGATAATAAAATCACCAGCAATACGTTTTATACTTCTTTGAATATTAATAAATGCCTCTTCTGTAAAAGTCTGAAAACTTCTGGAATGCACCTCATATTTTGGGGTGATGCCAGTTACATGCTATGACAATGTGGGACATGTAACCTTTATCACTCTGTATGTAACTTCATTTGCTGCGCAGAAAGTTTATCCTGCACCTGAAGGTGATTCTGATCCTTGAATTTGAGTTTGTTTGAATTTCATAGTTGTGTTGTCATATGAGGATATGACAAGAAAAAACACTATTGAATGAAATTAGTAATAAGGATACTGCAACTGAGAGGCAGTAAAAAATAATGCAGTGCAAATATTAATAATACGGAGTGCTAAAGGTTAATAGCAGTAGTGATAAAGGTTAATAGCAGTAGTGATAAAGGTTAATAGCAGTAGTGATAAAGGTTAATAGCAGTAGTGCTAAAAATTAAAACAAAAGTGATAGAAAGCTGAATGAGGTCAGTTAGACGATGCATCTAGATACATTGGACACCAAAAATTCTGAAAATTTATATCTAAAGTTAAATGTTCCTATATTTTCAGTGTTTCTCAGTGTAAAATTGTAACTCGTATTTGTTGTATTTCTTTCCCACCCCACCCCCATATATAAGACTCCATCTATGAAAACAGTATTAATTTGAAGAAGTCCCTTTTGAAGAATTAAACATGTAACATTAGAATTTTTTTTTCCATTTTTTTCATTCAATCACCTCCTTGGATTGCAACAATATCAAGTTCTCTGCCAGTTCTGTAACGATCACCAAAGTTAATAAGCAATGTCTAGCCTGGTTAGGACCTAGATGGGTGATCACTTGGGAATACCATGTGTTGTATGCTTGGATGTCCAGGTGGTGTAATGAATAACAACTCAAAATTGGAAATTGGAGAGCTGAGTTCTAATTCCTGTCAGGTTCTTTATATTCACTTACACACAAATACTATTGGCAAATGTATAAATTTACCTCTTTTCCTCCCCAGCTATGGGTTAATTAGTAGGACTTGTATCAGTAAAAACATTATTATCTCCAAAAAATTCTTACAATTTAAAAAGATTTTCTGGTTTTAAGTAACCTGCAAAAGGTTGATAAGTTTTAAATAACAAATTAATCAATCACCCCTTCCGCACACACACACACACTCACGTGTGTGTATGCGTATGTGCATAATATATATAGACATGCATTAACAAAATTTATGAAGGTATTCAATGGTTGGCTGTGAAATTTAGTATATAAGCATAGGTATAGGAGATAAGGAAATAGGTTTCACTAGATGTAGTTTCACACAACACTGCAGGTTGCTACAAAAATAAAAACTTGAGTCATATTCTTAAACAGCCTGCTTAGATTGATAATTTCATAAGGGTGCCATGCATGATGATAAACTCATTTAAAAATATCAAAACTGTCAGCTGTATGCAAGTACTTTCTCAGATCAATCCCTAAAAATGGCTTCCAGTGAATGAAGCCTGTAGGTCAGTCATAGTGAGGACCATCCTTCTTTCAACTATATACACTAGTGCTATAGAATCACAGAGAACTGTACTAAATAGCAGAAACCACAACATTTGACGACTTTCAACAACTAAAATAGCATATGTAACGCAAAGAGAAAATAATGACATAATCATGATGTTGACATTCCACACCACTTCAACCACAAAGGTTAGGAAGGAAACCCCCATCAATACTAGAAAGAGTGATAACAATTGACATGAGAAACCTATTTCCTTGAAAAAAATTATCTTCAGAATAACGTTTGATAAATTTCAATTGACGATAACTCAGTCAATGAATGTTATGTTTCCTTATAAGGAAACAATTAATATTACCATTCCCATTGTGTTACTCCTATAATGCCATATTTCAATATCCTGAAATTGGGATTAAAAGTCAAATTGAAAATATCAAACACTTTGATTTTGAAAATATCAAACACTTTGATTTTAGCTTTAAAAAATGAAGTCAACAAGACATATAATATTTATTTTTAAAACTTACCAGGTTTTATATTTCTCATCAGTTGCTGGCGGTGATGGTAATCTAGCTGGGAAGTGCTCGATATAAGCCTTAAATGTTGTGTCAATAGCAGAATGGTTTAAAATATGTATGTAGCCATGAGACAGAGAATTAATTAGGACACCCTCACCAAAATTAAGAACCTTTTCAGCTTCATTGCTGGAGAGGAAAAAGAAAAGTTATAAAATATTTAACTTGTTTACCATTTACAAGGGGTTACTGAGAGTGAAAGAGAATTAGAAGACTTTAGCGAGGAGAAAGGACAATAAAAGAACAGAATTCAGGAAGACAAAAATGGAGATTGGTGTTGCATTTAAATTTTTAAAGATTGCAGGCTTTTCATTTTCAAAATCTATTATCTCTAACTTTTATATTTTTACTCTTCTTAATAACTCTAGCTGACCCCACAACAAAGTATTTTTGTTTCTAACGTCAGTTTCATATTAAAGCTTTTTCTCTCCAAAATATATGCTGTGTATTAGGAGCGTTCTCAGCCTGACTCATTTATCCAAATCTGACCAAACATCAGAATTTTTTTAAAGGGTTTCCTGGTCAGGCTAAGAATATTTCAGCATCATCCTGCAACATACAATGTACTGATTCAAGAGTAATTCAAATGCAAGAGTTTCTTCTTTCCAAGATGCAAAAATAAGAGGTATTTTCAGAGCCAGTTCCCCTTCTTGATATAGACTTAGAAACTGATACTAATTGCTAACCAAGAATGGAGTATTGCTGCCTCATTGTCCAGCTTTGACAAAAGCAATTACAAGACCTTGTGGCTTGCATCTTAGTAGCACTATTGACTTGCTTGGGGTGAAATGATAAAAAAAAACATTGTGCAATCATGAATCCATTGACCCATCAGGGTCATATTGGCACCAGATATAATGCAGCCACAGTAGAAGTGGTGTGTCTTGGGCAAGATAGCCTGATGGAGCCCAACCCTCTCCAGGCTGGTTTTTGAATTCAGAGTTTCTTTCTATTTGCCACCCAAAACTATAGAACCCAGTCTGTCCTGCTATTTTACCCATAGCTGGGGGAGAAGAAGAGGATTCATACTTTTGTCAAGGATATTAGTATGTAAGTGAATGTAATGGATCTGACTGGAATTTGAACTCGGCACTCTGATTCCGCAATCCATTACTCCACCATGCCTCCTAAAAATCATTAAAAAAAAACATACTTATCTAAAAAACCAAAAAAAAACCATTAATCTTAATTTTCCACAGCTTCACAAAAAATTCCAACTTGTAAAAATTTTTCTTTTTCTGCTTTGTCATATTTCTCTGTCCATTTCTTTAAAATTATCTTATATTTAAAAATCTTCTGATATAGGGAACACAACATGAAGTTGTCCAAGATTAAATACCAATTGGGATTTTTCAACTAATTTTGAAAATTTGGTCATAAGTTTTATTATGATGCAATTGAATCAATAATGTTTCTTTTTCCATCTTAACATATTTATTAATATTGACTTGCACTTGTGTTATATAGGAATAAAATGTCACTGTTGACACAGGTGTTTGAGCATAGATCGCAGGTGAATAGACACAGGCAATCTCATTGTTCAGTTGGGTGGATCATGTGACCATGGTAGAAATGCTTATATAGAGGAAGTTGCATGATGTAGGATGTGCTTTGCTTCTCCCATATCTTCTATTACTATTGCGACCACTATTCTCTACTCATTATATGAAGTACTATTAGTACGAGTATAATTTTAAGACATCTGATATCAGTATTGTTCAACAATGTATTGGTATCTGCAATTACAAAGTCTCTACTACATTGGCATAGATGAAGTATCAAGCAAGTATATGCTGTCATCACAACAGTGACAACAAAAGGTCATTTTGACAATATAACAACCGGAAGAAGGTTGGAGAGCACAATAGCTGAAGCACTGTGTTAATAACAATCAAGGTCAGGACAATAGTCCAGATGTAAATAATGTAAATAAGAGTTCATGATGATGATGAATTTCAAATATGTTATGATACAATAGATACATACTTCACTTCTATAATATCTAATTGGGGGTAAAAAGCCAATTTTGGCCTTCTATAGGGACCAGATTAAATTCCTATCTGTAAGGGAAGTTTTCAGTTAGTTTATATAATTTCTTTATATATGATAAAATTGATTTTAAAAGTCGTTATTAATTTTAAAATCACTTATATATTTTTTTTAATTTTTATTTTTCGGTAAGTAACAAAATTCAGCTGAGTCACTACAGTATTTTTTGACTTTCACAAAAGATAAAGAGGATGATTTCCGTACCTTTGCTCTGGAGGCAAAGAGTCCTCCAATGAAATCCTGTACTCAACATTCACACCCAAGACATCTCCTGAGAGTGACAAACATGGCTGTGTTTCCATCCCATAAATTTGGCAGCTTATATAAATATCATGGAACAGTACCTGAAGAAAAAAAAAACACCAAAATATAGCTGCAAGAAGTAAATATCAAAAAGCTATAAAATATATGAGGAATGCTATTAATTTTCTATTAATATTTGTTGGGGAAGATTTAAAATACAGGATTTAATTTGTTTTCATTCATATATATAAAAATACTTTCCAATAACTTCGCCCAAACAGAGGTGGAATCAAATATTTTTGCAAGTGCCATATTTTAAGTTTTGCGGAAATAAATCACATTTTTTTTTAATAAATAATTAGAATATATCTATTTTTTGTTTATGTTCATTATTTGGAAAGTCTAATTTACAAATTACTTTTTGTATGTAAATTTAAGAGGTCATTTAAATTTTTTTATTTTAAATTTTTTCACAATAACAATGATCATATCTGTTGGGGTTCACAAGCTGTTTTTTAATTATGCTACTTACTGACAGTTAAATATGTCAATAAATAACATAATTAAAAAAACATCTTTCAGTCTACACATATTTCATCTTAGTGTTTGGCAATGTATGGAAAAAATTGCGCCTTGAAGATGACAAGTTGAAATTGTTGAAAGTACTCAGCATGTGTCTTCCATCTGACAACTCGAATATAAGGATCTTATTATTCAAGGAATTGATAGTAAATGAATGTCTCATTAATTCTTGTTAGTGAAGTAATTTTGCCATTAATCACATTAACATTGCTATTTAATTCTTTGTATAAATTGTTTCTTTATGATATATATATATATATATATATATATATATATATATGTGTGTGAGCAAATATGTGGATGTAGATCCGACGGTATGATGAAAATGTGGAAAAGACAAAGCAAAATCCGAATATGTGAGTTTACTGTTTTTTATTTATTTTGTTTTTGTTTTTTGTTTTTTCTGTCAACGTCAGACGTTTCGGTCTAATAGACCATCTTCAGGACATGGTTAATGGAGACATATTTATATTAAATTTAAGTTAAATGAAGAGACGATATATACAGGACTAGTCAGAAACAGAAAAACTGAAATTCTAAAGTCAGAGTATTCTTTCTTGGATTCGGTTTTGCTGGCGCCGCGTGGGCAATGCAATCTTCAGGTTAACCGTTGTGATTTTTAAAAAAACACACACAAATGCACTCTGTTATAGTTATTTTTAAACTTTTGATTTACCTGTTGTAGTTATGAAATTCTTTGCAAAACATTTCAATATATAGGAGCTGATTGAAAACCCTAACCTCTACCAGGTCAACAAGTACCACCTCTGCAATCCAATATTCCTGGAGAGAATAAAATTCCTTGCCTCTACACTTGAGACTACACAAAATGTACATACAATGCACAGAGAAAATACTGGTCCAAAAATCACACAATACATGCTGAAATCCCCATGCCACAGCATCAACCAATTCCATAACTGAGCCACGTCCTTGCCACCTAAACTGTACACTTTAAATATATTATGATCTATAATTATTGGATAATTTTGGTTGTCAAAGCCATTCCTCGGCTCTGAGGAGTATCCTAGGGTATATTCATACTCTATGAATACTTCACAGCTCACATCTCCCATTTACTCCCAACATTGTCCAGTTTTCCTATCTACATAGCTAAGATCTAAACACATTCAGAAATCTGAAACCATGTAAACCAAATCTACTTATTTCTACAAACAATTAATTAAATTAATTTTTCCATAAAATATTAACTCATAATATTCACTAATTAACAACTTAATTATTGAACCAATGAAAGTAAAAGGACACACACATTTCTCTTAAATTAAAAAAAGAATTCCACATACTGCTACAAAAATGAAAAAAAAAAACAATCATTTGTCAGTAAATTATGATTAACAAAATAATTCTAAACTTTTCTAAAAAGACAAAGCAAAACAACAAAAATCAGTCTCTCACTAAAATATTTCACCAAAATTGACACTTTTACATCAGTGTGTATACCGGAGTGGGAGTGTTCACTGATCATACTGTGTCCTTTCTTTTTTTTTTTTTTTTTTCTTTTTGTCCTTTTTTCATAAATTTTTTCTTGTCTATCAAAACCTGTTTCCTCGCACATGCAACAAAACCAGTCCACTTACACTGTTTTACTTTCTTTTTCATCATTGCTTCTTATTTTGGTTTGTGGTTTAGATGTGTTGGGGATGTGTGGTATGAACTAGGATTTTGCTTGAGTGTTAGAATTTATCAGAAGGATTGTTTTATCAGGTTGCGTGATCTGTTCATGCATCCACAACAATAAATATTTTACAATATAAAATAAGACAAAAACATGAATGCAATTCAAACAAACAAATGCATTTATGTACAATTTAAAGATTATTTACAAAATGTTGCTTCAAGGTATTTTATGTCTTGTGTTGGTTAGTGGATGAAGGTTTGCTTATTTTTTGGTGTGTTGGTATGTTTGCATTACAGTCCTCAAGGAATTGGAATTAATGTTTAAACAACGTTTTTTTTCATGTTCGTATCGTTTGTGCTGTTTAGATTCATTCTAAGCAAAAGTAGTCTACCTTTAACTGTAGATATGTGTTATGTTCGATTATAGTTTTTTACTTAAGTTATAGTGAGTGTTGAATAATCACTGATGTCTTGATTACGTTTATTTTTCTTTTATTCCTTATTCTCTTTGCTGAGTACTGCATCTGAACATTTTCTCTCAACTTTCCTGTGTTGTGTTGTAACCCTCATTCTATGCCCCGCCTATGCTGGGAGGTCCAGACCAATGGCACCAATTTGATAATATATTGCATGTTGATAGAAGCAAATTATCTCAGCTTGGATTTTTCTCTTGATCAGCAGTCGCTAATCATTTTGGTTTGGCAATGAAAGATTCTAAACACAGAGAATGTTAACTTAACTATTTTTATTTGTCATGTCAACATGTACATTATCTAACTATCCAGCGGGGGGTCGCCTCCCACCCACTCACTGGGAAGCCATACCAGACACAAATGAGAACAAGTCTACATCACTTGATGGCTAAGAAACAACTCACTGAAACCTTTCTCCTATCTCCTTCCCATGCTAGCTCTGCCAATCAAAATTGACTTCCACATCTAACCTTGAATGTCAACCTCCAGAAGTCAAAGCTGAGATACACTTCTCTTAGTCTGCTAAACTCTTATTTAACATAACATTGTCGTGATGGAAGGTGACATATTTCTGATTGGCCAATTTAGAAAATTTCCACGAATGACTGCCTTTGGTTGATTCAATTGGGAAACAGTACTTGTCTGAATTCAACAGCTGGTTTTGTGGAAAGAGATTGTAATGCACAATGCCCTTTGAATCCTGTCAGATACACAGCTTCTTTGTATGCAAACCAGCATTTGGAGTGGTTAATTGTGCCTTATTACATCTTTTCACAAGCTTTTTCATTCAACATTTTTAGAAACATTCATTTTTTTGTCACCTGTGATTGTTATTTTCAAAAATGGACCATTTTTGTCGCATTTCAGCAGAGGATCAAAAATGGAAATCCAGTCCATTCAATTTTTTTTATTAAATTCTGAGACACTGTAGCAATTCATGTATCCAAGTTTTTCCAAATGCCTTACAATGCTTATATGACATATGCAAGCTGTTTCTGCAGAACCTCTTGTTATATATACTGAATTATTTTTAATCAGCATTTTAATTTGGTCATCATCAATGGCTGAAGGCCTGCTAGAGAGTTTTCGGTATTCCTAAGCAAAGTTTCCACTTCTGAACCTTGCAAACCACTTACAAACAGTACTCTCAACTATGGCACTATCTCCATAAATGGCATATAAATTTTTTTCCTTTCCAGAAATAAAAGAGTTGCAAATAATGAAAATGAATCTGATTTTTCTCCATTTTCAATTTTAATTTAATTTAGACATTCAAAATTCACAATCCAAACATGAAATCCTGTTCTTTTATTGCTCTTTCACTTCACTAAAGTTTTCTCATTCTTTTTCTTTTCCAGTTACCATTTGCATCTTAGTGGCATTATTGCCTTGCTTGTGGTGAAATGATTTAAAAAAAAAACAAATATATATCCACATATGTAGACAAACAGACAGATTTATGGATTTTTTTAGCATCATATGCCTTTCATCTTTTCAACTTGATTCTATTTTTGTTGCTTCCCATTCTTCAAGAAATAATATTAAGAAGATTTTCAGAATTTTTTTTTCAACTAAAATGTTATAGCTTTTATAAAATAAAATGTTATAATGTTTATAAAATAAACTTACCTTATTGTAAGCAGTAAAGATCAAATCCATTGTCTTTTTTTCCCTTGGACCAATGTAACCCGATTGTGGTACAATCTGTATATCACAAAACTTTGCCTGGCTTCCAAAAGCCTGAAATACAATCAAATTCAGCATAAATTTTATTATTTCATGAAATTGGCCAGTAAAATTTATTATAAAAGGGAATGGTATAATGGTGACTAGTAGCAACCAAAATTTAATTAAAAGACGCATTGGTTTTGGAGAGTTTGAGTTAGTAATAAAATTCAACCTATACAAGGAAATCCTAAAAGAACTAAAACTGCAGGAACTCCTAAACAAAGTAGTAAAGGAAAGCAAGAAGAAAGGACTAACTGCCAATTATAAGAAGACAGAATAGATGGTTGTCAGCAAGAACAAAGTCCAGATTTTCTCACTGGGAATGTTTCCCTATTCTTCTTGTCAGCAATCCCAAAGAATTTGGAGATTGTGTGGTTTTTGTTGGAGGACTTGCTTTTCAGTTCCCACCATAATGTTTCAATTATATTGAAATCAAGACTTTACACTGACCAGTCTTCCAAAATCTGAACATCATCCACAAGAAAACATTTTGCTGCATGTGATGTGGCTAGAGAAGTAGCCGAAAGCACTTGGAACAATTATAACTATGGACAATTCCTATATTCTTTAACCCCTGAAAAACAAAAAAAATTTAGATTGCTGAAAAAACTCAATAAAAGATTAATTAAATCTTCCTTGTCGGCCCGTTTTCAATGAAAGATGCATGAAAGAAAGGTTGCTGCCCAAATACATGCACACATATGTTTGTGTGTGTGTGTGTTCTTATTTTATAAAATATACCCAATATAAATTATAGTTAAGTGAGAATAAGTTGTTTTATTTAATACCTGTTGCCATTCAAAGTTTGTCTGCAGTAATGTGTTATTGATTAACATCACTTGATAAGTGCCAGGAACATTATGGTAGAGTCCTTCCATGTGAAGCTGACATGATTTCAGTACGACCTGTGGGTTTTGCACTTCCCCATAAACAAGAACAGTCCTGTAAAAAGAACAACAAATCTTTTTATCAGTTTATCAAAATCAGTTATTTACAATCCATAAAGTGTATTACTTTATGACTGTGCAGTGTTGTGCAATTGATAATGAGTCTGAATGAATAATTGGAGAGCTGAGTTGGAATTCCAATCGGCTTTGTTAGATTCATTTATACACAAAATACACATGGGAGAGGTATGAATCCATCTCTTCACTTTCTTCCAGCTATGGGCTATTTAGCCCATTAGCAGGACAGATTGGGTCCTATAGCCTTGGTTGGCAACCAGTCTGCTGCCCAAAACTTTTCTGTCTAGTCAGTCATGAACTGGAAGAGACATGTATCATGTATAGCATTTAATTGACTATACTATTCAGGATATGTGTGTAGGTCTGCCACTCAGTGCTTTGTAACATTCATAATAATTTAGGACTTTCTTCTTACAGTTTTACTTGCCTTAGTATTGGAATCTTTTAGGCCTCAATTTAAAATAACAAGAGTGTGTTATTAATTTTGTGCATTTGGCTACATATTATTATTTATTATTCATTTGGCTACATATTATAATCATATTTGATAATGAACCATGTAATTTTTTCTAAAGACATCTTTGTTTCTATGGCTAAAACGTCTGTCATAATAAATGAAACAGGTATATATTTCACAGTTGACAACAAGAGGAGTCATTACCTTCTTTTTCCAACAATTTCAGGACAAACCAAAATTACTGCTATGAAAAAAAAAGAGATTTTTACCTTTTTTCTCCACCCATAATTTGTACAGAAATATATTTGGTAAACGAGAGTAGATTTTGAGCATTGTAACTGATAGACACTTTGCAAGACTCCAGTGGCTGGAGAGTTCCATTTTCAGGGAAGATCTTCAATTCAGTTAGATCCTGAAGAAAAAGCACAGAAGTTATTAAAGGATTTCCAAATGAGTTGTAGCAATATAGCTGCATAAATTTTACTCCCTCTTAAACTAATAATAAATTCTTTATTCTACTTTGGTTGATTGAATACAATCAAATCATGCTGAAAACACTAGTTCACGTTCAATCCTCAGAGTTAAGCAGCATTGAGTGCAGTCAATACTTAGATCGGGGACTCTATGGGAATATCAGGCAAGGTAAGCAAACACTTATAATCCAAAATACATTTCAGCTTTAAACAACCTGCAAAGGGTTGATAAGCTGTAAAAACAAACCCAACAATTAATCAATTAGATGACTGCAAGGTTATATATGAGAAATAGGAATGACAACAAGGCTTCAACAGCAGCAGTAGCCGCTCTAGAAAAGGCACGCCTCAGTGAATGCAGTCAAGTGTAACAAGCAATAACAGCAGCAGCACTCATCATCAGGTAGGTTAGGCTCCAAGTTCTACACTCAGAATTGCCCCACAAGACAATAACTTAGTGGATTAGAGTGTTGGTTCATGAATTTGGAGACAAATCCCTGAGCCAGGGCAGTGTGCTCTTGGACTCTGTTAAAACAGAGCAAGCACTAACTGAACAGTACGAAATCGGAACTAGATGAGATATCACTACTCCCATCGAATAAATAAAGACTTCAGCCTGAAAGGTTACTCAGATTGAAAAGTACATGATGAAGGCCAGAGAGCATTGTGATAATAACAACAAAGATGAGGACAATAGTCTGCTTGTAAATAGTGATTCTTCTATTTATATAATACCAAGCCTGTTTGCTTGCTTGTAAAATTAGTGTTAGAAATATTTTAAGCATGAACAGAAATGGAATTATTTCAGTGATTTCTTTCAAAGGCCAAGAGCCACCAACACAGATTATATATTAATATGTAAGATTTTTATTTTATTGAGTGTTAACAAACTAGAGGTGATTAAAAATAGTTTTTTAAAATTATCATTTGCTATCATAATATCGTATAATAATTATGCTCGTTCCTCTGGTAGTTAATTAGTTAGCATGACCATTAAGCTCTGTTATTGCCTCAGATAAATAATGGACCATCCCATTTTGAATTCAAAGAAAGACAGAAGAAAATGATATATCAGAGTCACTGTTTGTGTTTAGAAAGAAAGAAAAAAAGAATGAAAGGAAAGATACGGAGGTAATAATCCTCTCATGCATTTAATTAGTGAAATGGAAAACATTTGAGAATCTTTTTACTTGTACCTTTTTATTTTTTAAAAATAATGACCTGCATTCCTACTTATGATTCTTATTGCAACATTTTGTGAAAGTGGTCAAGCTGAAATAGTTACCAATACAATAGGGGAATTTCTACAGGTATTAAATAGTTGTAGATCTTGCAAGGAGTTTATTCAATCATTAACTTAAGATTTAGGATTCATTAGAAAAGTAAAATACAAAAACTATGAAATTTTCATGACTATTTCGAGATATTAATAGTTTTATGACAGTTAGAATATCACTGGTAATGTTTCCATTATTTTAATTCTGCTTTTTCTTTTATACAAATTTATTTCTTCATGGACATGTTGAGAAATGAGGAAACCAAAAATGGTGCTAAAGGCTCGTAAGAAACGTGTCATATTAAAAAGCTTACTGATAAAACTGTCAATGACTATGTTTTCCAGTAGCAAGCTGAAAACGTAAAAAATTTAACCCTGAAAACTGCAAATTTTTAAATCTCCCCAAATCAAAGATAACCAGCTTTTAACTACAGCTCAATGAAATTGTCCTGTCCCTATGACCCTAATGCTGTCCGAAGCCTATAATTCTATCCTCTCATCATTTCTGGAGGGATACTTTGGTTATATGACATTAATGTTCATAAAATTGAGGTGAAATCAACAAAATATGGTAAATGGTCTATTTGTGAACAATTTTTTGTCCTATTGATGTAAGCATCCTTACTTGATAGATTTAGAAATATAAATGAGCAGGTCAATAGACATAATACACACCTTTTAATAAATAGAAATGGGCTGTCTATTTCAAATACAGAGCATCTACTATAATAACATTGGAAGTAATATATATATATATATTAAAAATTCTTGAAGCTATATACATAAAACAGTTGAAACCTAACCTGAACAAAATAAACTATGAAATCTCCACAAATATCCTTAAATGCCTATAATTAGTAACAGAAGTCATTGGTTCATACCAACGGCTTTCCATACTCAATACTCATCGGATTCACTCTCTCGTGGTCATGTGTGATGTCATGAGCTGTGGTGCAATTTTCGCTTTCAACGTCTTATATGCACGTGTTTATCGTTGCTTGGAAATCATCCATGTAAACAAAAACAGACTATCATCAATTTCTTGTTCGTGTATTGCTTAATATATTGTGTAATTGTCATCTTTGATAATGGCTTATGTAAGCCGGAAGCTTAGATTGGATTAAAAAATATGTATCAATATTGTGATTTTCTTTCATTGTTTAATGATAATGTTATTAAGCTTATCAGACGATATGAAAAGAACTTACATAAAATAAATAGACAACACTTGTCTATATTATTTAATGAAACATGTATGAATATATATATATATATAAGTGGTCATTCAGGTCAATACTGAGAGGTAACAGTCTGTTTCATGCTAAACGTAATGGCCTGACAATTGTGTTTAGCATGAAACAGACTGTCACAGCTGGGTGTTCACTTCAATGTCTACATTTACATAGTCAAACCTCTCATCTATCGACCCCACCCCCATCAACAGACTTCAGATGCAATGGACAAAATCTGCATGCAAATTAATAACATCAGTAAATTCCAAATTGTCAGCGATGTATTTCAAAATTTGCGAGCTTAGCAGAACAAGTCATATTAGTTCTCAAAGTGCCCACTTGGCTGTGGTAACGGGCCTTTCAATTGTTAACAAAGATGGGTGCCTGAGAAAGTAACTGTGAGAAATCTATTTATTTTTGTTATTTTGATTAATATTTAATATATTAATATATATATTAATTTTGATTAATATAATATATATTATTATACTATATTAAATATATATTTATTTATGCCATGTATACATGTTTATAATATTTACATTATGATCATAACTACTGGAAGTTACTATAGTGGTTTTATAACTCAAAAATAATCCCTTCCCATCTATGGACAATCGGCTTTAATGAACCACCCCTCTCACTATTAGTCCGTTAATGAGAGGTTTGTCTGTATTTACATACACGCTGTCCCTGATATTGATCACTAACACATGAATATAGCATACCTTAAAACTATGTTATTATATATATATATATATATATATATATATATAGTTTTAAGGTATGCTGTGTTTATAGGTTAAGTGATTGATATCAAAGACAGAGTGTATGTAAATATAAACATGGACATTGAAGTCAAAACTAGAGTAAGAATCTATTTCATGCTTAAACACAATCGTCAGGCCTGACGTTTGCTTTTAAGTGTGAAACAGACTGTGACCACCAAGTGTTGACTTCAATGTTTAAGTATATATATATATATATATTCCTAGTATCTCTCATTCATGTGCATGTATAGTTGCATCAACATAAGCAAATCTAGTCTGATGAAGTACTAAATGACAAAATGTGTCACACAAATTTTTTTCATTTTGTCATACATCTTTCCTTCAAAATTGTTCTTGGCATATAAAATTTTATATATCATTATCCAACATATATATATATATATATATATATATATATATATATATATATACACACACACGAACAGCATAATAAAAAAATATGCAAATGTAGTTTTTGTCTTTTATTTCCTGAAACTAAAGCCACGATACAAAGCTTAGAATGGCTCATGATCAAACATAATAGACATTCGCTGTTTGTTATATTTAACAATGTTTGAATATATATATATATATATATATATATATATATATATATTATAAGTTAAATTATTATATTTTTTAATAAAATATATTATTATTATATTTATCAGTATCTTTATTTATATCATATGTAAGATGCTAGAAAATATTTATAATAATTAACAATGTTAATTCCAAAGATTCTGAACATAATTAAATATTTTCTATATAAAACATGTAGAGGAGTAAATAATTATAAAACCCCTAACATTTATACATACAAAAATATTCATAGAAAACAGCAAGATGTGGAAAGAGCAAAGTGGGTATTATTATCTGGTTGTTATGATGTGCTGAAGAAATGAGAAACAGTAATACTGAGTAAAATTGTGATGCTGGGTAGGCTAAATATGCATCGGAATCTGACAGAGTGATAAGATAAAAAATAGGTAAAGTGTATACAGTCTCTCTCATATCTTTTTTATAGATGTGTGTCATGGGTGTTCAGATAATTTAGTTGGAAAATTCAAGAAGTGTCTGGGGTTTTCTTTGCTTGAATTTTTGTTGAGTGCTAAGAGATAAATATTACTGTCATGGACTGAAAAAGGAAAAAGAGATGAAAATTTTGTTGATGCATGTGTTAACGACCTGTCTGTGTGAACTGCTTGTCCAAGAGTGAGAATATCATGTGTTTGTGTGTATGGAGGAGAAAAGTGGGGTTGATTCTCTTTGGTTTAGAATGAGTGAATAATTATTTTTGACACTATAATTAAATTTTACTGATTTATTTTTTATGGACACAACAGACACAAGATTGAAATTGTTTTGCTTTATACTTGCATATGCATGAAGGGGAAAGCTAAGCAACTGATTGTTATTAACAAAAACATATTTACAGAATTTGATTTTGTTGCCTCTTGAACTGAGAACTGGGCTTGGATTGGAGATTTGTTATTCAGAGTTATTTCCCTTGTTACGCATTCTCCACGGCAAACAAGACCGAAATCAACATTAGGTTCTTCAACAGCAACATCAGCTCCCTAAAACAAAAGCATACAAAAGTAATCACTCACTGTTTATCATACAACAATCAAACCCAAAAACTTTTATATGTAACATGTCAAAACATTTGACATAATGTCTGAAGTGTAAAAGTTATATCAAATCAGTTGATAAGTCTGTTGCAAGGAAAGTTGGTTCACTGTGTTGTGCTAGATGGTTTTTCTCATTAGTATCTATCTTACAGATTTATAAGTCTATATTTGTCCATGCATTGAATATTGCAGCCACATCTAGTTTAGTGTTTCTGCTATGTATCTAAAGAATCTTGATAAAACACAAAGAAGAATCTACAATGTTATTGGTCCTGACTTGGAATCTAAAATTCAGTCACTTTTCCACTGCCATATTGTAGCTTCCCTGTGCCTTTTCTGTAAATGTTTTCATGGTAATTGTTCTGATGAGCTTTCCTGTTTTCCTACTCTTTACAAATTTAAGCACAGTACTCAAGTAGCAGCAAGGTCTCATTTTACAGTTGAAAACCGTAAGTTCTATGCTAACAGTTTCTTCTCTTGCATGTCTCTCTTGTGGAGCTTTCCTCTGGCCTCTTGTTTTCTAGTCAACTTTGATCTTCAAAAACCTAAAGGCAATGTCAATCATTATCATCTGTCTTCTTAATTCCTGTTCTATTACTGTTCTCTCTCTTTAATTTTTTTTTTTCTCATATTCTTTCACTCGCAGTATCTTAGTTACTTTATTACCTTACTTTGGGTGAAATAAAAAAAAAAGAAGTACAATGTCAGCATATGTTTACATAATTAAAATTAATATTTTCTTAAATTAAAAAAAATGCTATGGTAATTGTAATATTAGCCATTTCCCTGTAAGGAAACATTCGGCCTTCATTAACCAAGAAATCAAACTTTTGGTTTAAATTTATAAAATATTTCTCTTAAAACAATAAAAGAAAATTTTTTTTATTGTTTTAAGAGAAAGATTTTATAAATTTAAAGTCTACTTCAACTCTTCACCTAAACATTGACACATTATTTACTATTTATTTTTTTATTTTTTCATCAATAGGAGTAGATAGGTTTGTCTATCATCTGGTTCACACTTCTCCAGGAGTAGATGTTTACCTTTGTTTAGGTATTTCTGTTTCCTTCTAAAGTTTTTCATTCTCTTTCACTCCCAGTAGCCTCTTGTGTCTTAGTGGCATTATCGCCTTGCTTGGAGTGAATCGTTTAAAAAAAAATATGTAAACTACTGTGACTTCTGTAGAAAGATAGTACAGTGGTTTGCTACTACCTTCTTCACAGTTTTGAATTCAGAGCTGTCTTTCTCTCAGACTGGCTACCAACCAAGGCTAGAGAGCCTAGTCTACCCTTGTAGCAATATAAGCTGTCAGACGATATCTTGCTAAGGACCCACCTGCAATACATCACAGAAATCAGGAAGATGCACCCATTAGACTGTTCACCTACTCAACTCACCTCACTTGTCTCCAGCAGAAGGTTACAAACAAAGAAAATTTACTTACTGCTACAATTTTATCTCATGATTTTATTTTATGGGTAACGATTTGGGCAAAGAGTTATTTTCTTAAGCCACAAGCTGCAACACTATACCTTTTTCTTTAACCCATAGTTGTGGATGGAGAAGAAGAGACAGATTTATGCTTTTCCCAAAAGCATTAGTGCAAAAGTAAACATGGCGGACTAGGTCAGTATTTGAACTTAGCTCACTAATTTCACTTTCTGCACCGATAACTGTTACACTAATTTCATATCTATAAAATAAATATTTGTTGGTTCTAATCCTATAGTGGAATGATTGCAAAATACTTTCCCCTCCACAATTTATAGACAGAAGCACACAAATGCATGATGGGATTTCTTCCAAGCCAATAAAATAGGCTGGTTCTTGGTTTCATCTGACTTAGTCCTGGTCTCTCTTGTCTTGAAATAAGAGTGTTACATTTGCTTGTACAAACTTGCTTTTGTGTGTCAACCCTAATTCTTATTTTGGGAACGTTTTGCCATATTATTATTGCTTTGCCTCATTACTGTTAAATTGCCTTGCATATATTACTTGCTTTATATTTTTTTACCATTCGTTTCTTTTCTTTTTCTTGTTATTGCTTATTGCAAACATTGTCAATTCTGTTTGTTGGATAGTTCTGTCATGTATTTTACATTTAACCATAGCTGCTCATTCTACAATATTAATGAAGGGAAAAAAATTTTTTTTTTTTTTAAATAGTTCTTCAATCTTAAATTTTATTTTGCTTCACACAATTTCATGAGTTATTTTTTATCATGAAGAAACGCTAAACTCAAATGAAGGAATCATTTTATACACGTCTCATAGTAATTAGCAAGAATGAGAATCTCATTTACTTTGATATCAACTTGTACATTGTAATATATAGGTTCGTCTTGGTATTCCAAGTAACATCTCAGTTGATGATTAATGGGCCCTGGGCAACATCCAGTCACACACAATTGCAATTGCATCTCCTGATTTGGATCTACAAGCAAGAAACAACAAAGAATAATACAAATTCATAGATGCAATAATGGCTTTATAAAAGCTATAAAACTTATGTAGATTTTTTAAAAATATTTTAAGAAGTTTTATGCATATTTCATATAATTTATATATGTTGTTTCATAAATTAGAAAGGTTGGCACACATATAGAAAGTAAGAAGTAGTTTATTCTGGAGAATAATATGGTACATGGTTGAGAACACAGACTAATATAATAAACAGTTAATCGTTAACTCCTTGGTCTCCTGACAAGTTGGGATGTGGCACAAGGCCGTTTCTTAACATTGGGTTTTCTGAGCACATACACTCAGGCAAAAATTCCCTGTAGACGGGGTCAGGCAGCTGTCTACTTCCCCAGACAAGATTCCGCTCATAGGCATAGCTTTGTCTGGGTTCCTCTCTCCCTTCAGGATGACAAATAATTTGGAAATAAGTAAAAAAGTAACATATCCACTACACCAGTGTTCTACCACTTGAACAACATGGTAACTGCTAAATTACAAGAGTGGGCTGAAAAGTTCACAGGCTGACTATGAAGGAGTGATGGTACAGCTTGCATGCATTAATTTCAGCTCTTCTTATTAATAACTGTATTGTTTCTTTCCAGGTAAACTGATATCTGACTGTTCAAAGAAGACTTCAAATGTAACTGGTAATGACTTCTCTTGGAAATGGTCAAAATTTGGCATTGCGGTATTATCTGCAGAAAAAGTTCTTCTCTTAAGGACATTCATTCTGACAGGGTTGCTACATTAGGGGATGATGCCCCAGCTTTATCAACAGTGCAAAAGTGGGCAGCTGAATTTAGGAGAGGGAAGGAGAGTCTTGAAGATGACCTAATGTATGGATGCTCTTCAACTGTCACTACCGAGGAAAACAATGATCGTGTTCCCCACATGGTGATGGATGAAAAGCAATTGACTATAAATCAAATTGACAGTTCTATTAGCATATTCTGAACAATGAACTTGGTATGATGAAGTTTTCTGCTCAGTGGGTATGATGTCTTCTGACACCTGATCAAAAGCACAACATACTGATCACATCACGGGAAAATCTAACATTGTTTGACGCAGATCCAGCTGGTTTCCTTGAACCTTTCCTAATGCAGGATGAGTGTTGGGTTCATCACTTTGAGCCAGAGGCAAAGAGACAATCCATGCAGTGGAAACACCCCTCCTCACATGCTCAAAAAAGGCATTTTGCATTGCGACCCATTATTGCCTACATGTAATAAATCAAAAACAAATACTACTCCGTAGGTTCATTTATTTAACATCGACAATTTATGTTTGTTTCCTATGATCTGCACATATTGAAATTGCATGTGTCTATTTGTATTAGCTATTTGTATGAATATAAAATTATTACTTTTAGAAAAACAAATTTAAAGAAAACTCTGAAAAAAATGTCATTTAATGAGATGGATGTGCTTGTTTGTTCATAAACAGCTGATTCCAATTGGGAACACAGGAAGACAATGCCCCACGCATATCAATCACAGTGTTGAGTCTGTTTCTCTCTTTTGTCTTAAATTGAGTTAATGTGGAAAATCCCAGTTCCCACAAGTAGTTGTAAAAGGCAACAGTAAAAAAATAGCCTTTTTACTCAGGAGTGGAAATTCCTCTTTGTTCTTAACCCAAAACAAGATACATAAACTCAATGAGAACAGATTATATATATATATATATATATATATATATATATATATATATATAACGTAAATCATTCAAATGAAAAACAAATACTGAAGCTAGTTATATGGCGAGAATCACTCTCACAAACAATATTTAATAATAAATTACAACCAACTTCGAATCTGTTAATGAATGGTGTGATCCTTGTTCATAAATTCCCGGTTTATCTGGTCTTATTTTTTTGTACGAGCCGGCTTTCAGTCGTTCCGAACGACCATCCTCAGGTAGACATATTAGTGTGTTTTTGTTAAACTCCGAATAGTAATGCGACATCGAAAGATATTGTGGTCCGAAAGAGTGCTTTTTTAGTAATGAGATATTGTTAAATGTAAGAATAATTTTGGAGCGCTGCAGACACAACGCTGAGGTTGAATTTTTTTTTTTTTTTTAAATTTGAAAAATGTGCGTTCTTGTACTGGAGAAAAGTGGCATGAACTAAATTGTTCAATAATAATAGTATTGTCACAATTATTATCAGGAATTTCGCACTTAGGATCAGGTTATTTTAATATCGGTTTTGTAGTGCGTATTCAATTTATGTAAATTACATAAATTGAATACGCACTACAAAACCGATATATATATATATATATATATATATATATATATATATATATATATACAATTATATTAAAAAAAAAAAAAAATATCACTGAAGGGTTGGGACCCAGAGTTTGAAAAACCCTGTCCTCGGGGAAAATATGAATTCTTTTCACCTCATCTAAAAATATTTTCTGGTTTTAAGTAACCTGCAAAGGTTGATAGTCCATAGAAAATAAATTAATCTCTTATTTTTTTCACACTAGATAACCCCTTGTGTTTTAGTGGCTTTGTTGCTTTGCTTGAGATGAGATGAGATAATTATAAAAAAATGATTTTTTAATAAAATATTGTCTATTTTGTTATTCAATTACCCAATAAAAAAAGATTCTAGCATTTTCCTGGGGTTTCTTTTTTCACAGTACAATGGCAGTTTTCTTTATAATTTAACAAGACTGTGGCTAAATTTTGCCCTTCCTAATAAGAGACATTTACCTTCATTACAGGTTAATATTTGTCATACCTAGTGTAGCGTTTGCTGGCTCCACTTCCAGAATGAAGAATTCATTGTTAAATAATTCCCAATTAAATTTGATGGGGCTGATACTGTTGTTGATAAACTGAAAAAAACAAACAGCGACAAGATCAGATTAAAGTTTTCATCTTATTTATTGTCTTTTTTAATGAAAAGAAATTGTTCCTTTTAAATTAATATCATACCTTAAAAACATGTGTTGCTATCAGCTGGTGATCATGAGTTCAATCTCTGAATCAGGTAGTTAAAGAATATACACTGATTCAGTAGCAACAAACAAGAACTAGCATCATCTTTCATCACTGATGGCAAGCTTATTTTAGGATAAGATTTTTCATCTTTATTTCAGGGATGATGAAATATCCTTATTTTCTATCGTCACTGATGGCAAAGGTTGTTTTTAGAATGATGATATATCATCATCATTCTGGATCATAACATAATAATCAACATATATCCCATATCAGCCAAAAAATGGATACCTGATGAAGGCCAAAGGGTAGTTGGCTGAAATGTTGTCCATAATATCTCTAAAACCCACAATGAAAATAATAGTTCAAAATAATTATTGTATACTGACAATTACTTACTCAAAAAGTGAAATATAAAAATACCTTAATGAAGTAAATGCTAGAAATGTGAAAGTTTATATAAAACAAACCAGATAAATTCAGAATACCTGTTTGTGTTTGTTTTTCTAAATTTTAAGATTGGCCATCTTAAGTTCTAATGAATTATCTCTTAAAGTTTAATTTATATAAATTAATGGGAAAGTTTAACAAATGTATCCACAAAAATTAGTGCCAAAAGGACGTTTTTTTCTCTTGACACCACTTTTGCTCTATACTCCCTGGTAATTTTTATTGCTTTAAAAAGTTGTTTTGAGAATTTTAATAAAACCCAAACGTTTTATAATTACAAGGTTATAAAAATATTTGAACCAGCTACAATGCAGTGTTTATTATTTACCATATTATTTTTAAGAAATTAATTTTTAATCTAAAATTATTTCTTATTAATCTAAAATTTTTGTGGATACATATGTTTGAGTAGATGTCCTGTTTTTTTTTTAAACAGTCTGAATTACAGCTGCAGACCTGTGTATTTGAGAGTCTTAATAAAGAAAATGTGCTCTCTGACAGGGTTTGAAACTGCATTCTCTTTTGTAGGAGAGAAACTATTGTTCAAACTGTATGAATTACATCTACTGGGTTGTACATTTGAGAGTCTGAAACTGCACCATCTTTTGTAGTGTGTGGGGGTGTGAACCATTGTTCAAACTGTATGAATTACATCTACTGGGTTGTACATTTGAGAGTCTGAAACTGCACCATCTTTTGTAGTGTGTGGGGGTGTGAACCATTGTTCAAACTGTATGAATTACATCTACTGGGTTGTACATTTGAGAGTCTGAAACTGCACCATCTTTTGTAGTGTGTGGGGGTGTGAACCATTGTTCAAACTGTATGAATTACATCTACTGGGTTGTACATTTGAGAGTCTGAAACTGCACCATCTTTTGTAGTGTGTGGGGGTGTGAACCATTGTTCAAACTGTATGAATTACATCTACTGGGTTGTACATTTGAGAGTCTGAAACTGCACCATCTTTTGTAGTGTGTGGGGGTGTGAACCATTGTTCAAACTGTATGAATTACATCTACTGGGTTGTACATTTGAGAGTCTGAAACTGCACCATCTTTTGTAGTGTGTGGGGGTGTGAACCATTGTTCAAACTGTATGAATTACATCTACTGGGTTGTACATTTGAGAGTCTGAAACTGCACCATCTTTTGTAGTGTGTGGGGGTGTGAACCATTGTTCAAACTGTATGAATTACATCTACTAGACTAAAAATAAATTGAGAAATTTAATAAAGAAAATGAGCTCTCTGGGATGGTTATACTTTTAATTATTCAAAAATAATTACAAAACCATTTTATTTTATTCATAAATTTATAAAAATGTCTAACCTACAGAACAAAAATATACAAATGAAACTAACTCCTCATTTTGCAATTACTGTAGAAAATGTATAATGTCCAGAAAATGCATTTATTCTAAATTTTTAATTAAAGTTACTCATCGTTATGTGTTTCTTTATATTTTCTTGTTCACATACATTATAAACTTGAACAAAAAAAATTCTTTTCATAATTATTTTTTATTGCATTGTAGTTAGTTCACATATTTATATAATCTTGTAAATATAAAATGTTTGGGTTTTAATAAAATTCTCAAAACAACTTTTTAAAAAAAATATAAAAATTGTTGAGGAACTATACAGTAATAGAAGTATCAAGAGAAAAACAATCCCTTTGACACACGTTTTTTTTGGAGGTCAATCAGTTAAGTGCCATACATGATACATGTTTAGACGATCATGTCACTTTCAATTCATGATTGACTAAGAAGAAGATTTTCCTGCAGGAGGTTGCCGTTTCTTTTTGTGGTAGACTGGTTGCCAACCATGGCTATAGGACCCAGTCTGTCCTGCCATTCAACACATAGCTTATTTTCTTATTCCGAGCCATTATCCATTACACCACAAACGTTTGTTAAACTTTGCCATTAATTTATAAAATTAAATTTTAAGAGATCATTCATTAGACCTTAAGATGATCACTCTAAAATTTAAAGGAATATAAAAATAAACAGGTTTTCTCCAAAATTTATCTGGTCTGTTTTTTATAAAATTTCACATGTTTTTTTATAAAATTTCACATTTTCACATTTCTAGCATTTACCTCATTAAGGTGTTTTTATATTTCAATTTTGAGAAAAGAAATTGTCAATATACATTGATTATTTTGAACTATTGTTTTCATCTTTGTTGTTAGAGATATTGTTATGGACACAATATTTTTGACAAGTACCCTCTGGCTGTCATCAGGTGGCCATTGTTTGGCTGATATACGATATCTATTGATTAATATGTTATTTTATCGCTATGATGCTAGTTGTAGTGATATGCAAATTAGTATAATTTGCATATGAGCAGGTAGCTCATATTTATAAACTGACACCATCTAGAACAAGGCAATAACGCTTACTTAGCATTATACACAACACAACAATGGCGTCGCCGACAGGATCCTCTTTGGTCCTTGAAAACCCAGAATACGTAGATACGTGGATTCGTTGCTTCACTGCTAATGCGAGATGTAAAAAGTTGAAAGACAACAAAAACAGAGGAGGGGAAAATGAAATCACCGACTTGTTCATGGCTACTGCTGGTTGTGAAGCGATTATAAAGGTTGTTACAATGGTGTACCCTCGAGAACTAGAAGAAATGACTTTCGAAGAAATAAGCCAGGTTATCAAGGGAAACATGAGGCCAAAGAAAAGACTGGTGATTGCAGAAAGGACCAAGTTTATGGCAATGAAGCAGGAAGTGGATGAACCGATAGTAAAATATTTACACCATTTAAGAAGTGCGAGTAAATACTGTGAATTCGAAAAACTAGGAATAGGAGAGCAGACAACGGAAGAAGAATTAATCCAACTAAGATTAATTGAAGGTATGCATAATTCAGCACATAGATACAAAATAATGGATCTAAGAACGGAGATACAAAAATAAAAATGAAAATCAACGACTGTGTTGTTGAAATGCAAATCGACACAGGTAGTGAAGTCACGATAGTACCCAGAAATTTGTTGGAAAAAATGGGAAAACCGTTTTTAAAAAAAAGCAACGTACAATTACGTCAGTTTGATGGCTCGATTATACCAATTATGGGTTACTTTGAAGGTTCAATAGAACGAAAAGAAAAATATGAAATAGTACCCATTATAGTTACAAATTGCCGAAAAACACATGGACTACTGGGGAATGATGTATTAAAAATAAATTCAACGAAGTTGATTAATGAGATAGAAATTGAAAAAACAGGAAAATTAAAAAATTATGAAGCTAGCCTGAAATTAAAAGAAAATGTTTCCCCCTCCTACTACGAAGTGAGAAAAATACCAGTGCATTTGTTACCGTTGGCAATAGCTAAATTGCGAAAGTTAATAAAGGAAGACTTAGTAGAACTGGCCCCTCCAGGAGGAAGTAAATGGGCATCACCCATTGTGGTATTGAAAAAAAAAGATGGTGACTTGAGAATTTGTGGAGATTATAAAATAGGGGTGAACCATAAAGTCTGCACCGACTCGTACCCTATTCCGAATGTGGAAGTAGCTTTACATAAACTTGCTGGAATGAAAGTATTTTCGAAGATAGACCTAAAATCAGCTTACCACCAAATACCGATAGATGAAAATTTTAAAGAAGTGATGACCATAAACACACCTATAGATAGGCCTGTTAAGGTGGAAAAGGATGCCGTATGGCATAAAAACGGCAAGTGCAATTTTTCAAAAAACTATTGAAAAAGTAATAGGAAATGTTGAAAATACCATCTGTTATCAAGATGATATATGTGTTGGAGATTTAAATGAAGACGATTTAAAGAAAAAAACTGAAAATATACTGAACCGGCTAAGAGACGCTGGTATGACAATAAATACAAAAAAGTGTGTAACCAACAGTAATGAAATATCATTTTTGGGTTACTCAATATCAAAGGAAGGGATCTCTCCAGATAAAGTACTAATAGAGAAAATTCTAAAAGTGGCTACACCGAAAAATAAAAAAGAGTTGGAGTCCTTCTTAGGTTTGGGAAATTTTTATAGAAAATACGTACCAAAATATAATGAGTTGACAGAACCATTTGCGAAGTGAAGAAAAAAAAATGTGGAATTCATTTGGTTAGAACACCAACAGAAAGCCTTTGAAAACTTAAAACAAATTCTGGCAAAAAAGCCAATAGTACAAATTTTTGACCCTAAGAAGAACATAACTCTAACTACTGACGCTAGTGAGCAGTCCATATCTGGTATCTTGTCACAAGAGGGGCATCCCATAATGTACTTATCAAGGAGATTAACAACGACTGAACACAATTATTCGAATATAGAAAGGGAGGCACTAGCCATAGTGTGGACAACGGATAGAGCAAGACAGTTTTTGATGGGAAAAAAATTCTTGTTGAAAAGTGATCACAGACCACTGGAATTTATTTTCAACCCAAGAAAAGAACTACCGAAAGTTACAACGTCCAGAATATTACATTGGGCGATTAGACTGATGGCGTTCGACTTTGACATTGAATATGTTAAAGGGAATACGATACCGCACATTGATGCCTTATCTAGATTGAGGTTTTATAGAGAGGAGAAGGACAAAAATGACGAGGAATTTGAAGACACATTCTTGCACCTTGTAGAAACCGATGTAATATCTGTAGATAAAATGGCTACTGAAACTACAAATGACCCAGTGTTAAATAGAATAATGTCGAAGATAAAACAGAATCGTTGGGGAAATTGTTCAATGGCTGAAAGACCATTCAAAGAAATCAGACATAAAATGACGATAGAAAATGGGGTAATATGTAATGGAGACTTGGTAGTTCCCCCAGAAACACAGAGGAGACAGGTTATAAAAAGTGTACACGATGACGTACATTGTGGAGTGGCAGCTACGCAAAGAAGATTAAAATTGGAAGTGTGGTGGCCGGGGTACTCAAGAGACGTAGAAGACTACGTAAAAAGATGCAAAAAATGCACAGATCTCCGGAATTTCAAGCAAAAGAAAATACATGTGTGGCCCCGAGAAGTAGAACCATGGAGCAGAGTACACATGGACCATGCCTATGTCAATGGGATAGGATTATTATTAATATTAGTAGACGCATATTCAGGTTGGCCTGAAGTGGTGAGAGTACCTGATAAAAAAAGTGCCACTGTAAAACAAATATTAAGAGTAATATTTTCGAGAAATGGGATACCGAGAACATTGGTGACTGATAACGCACCAGAATTTGCGGATGTTGATTTGCATGAATGGCTAAGAAAAATAGGATGTAGACCTTACAAGACCCCTCCCTACCACCCTCAAAGTAATGGGACAACGGAAAGGATGGTCCAGACGGTAAAGAAGGGCATAAAAGCATGCTTGCAACAGAAGGAGGAAATCAATGCTTTCCTACCAAGACTATTATTAAGTTACAGAACAATTCCGCATGCGGGCAGGCCGGAAAGTCCATTTGCCTTAATGGGCAGACAATTAAGATCCCCTTTGAGTATGTTATATGCCACAAATCAAAAGATGTGGTACAAAAGAAATAGGAATATGCAACCCGAGTCAGCCGAATTTATTATGCAGAAAGGACATAATACTGCAATATTAAATAAAGAAAATGGGAACAGTGTTCTAGTTCATGCTGACCAAATAAGATCTCAAGGAGAAGAATCGGATGAGGAAATGCCTTCAGAGATGCCCATTATTGATGTAACAGAAGAGTTAATGCAGAGTGAAACTGCGGAGGAAGAAGTAGAATGGGACGAGTTAGAAGAAGAAGACCAGAGCATGCCAGAGGAACAGTTCGATCATAGACGTGATAGATCTAGATCTCCAAGGGAAAGGAGAGAGATAGGGGAAGATGTTCAGGAGGGCACAAGAAGAAGTACAAGAAGTACTCGCGGCATAAGGCCCCTCCATTATAGGGAGATGTAGTGATATGCAAATTAGTATAATTTGCATATGAGCAGGTAGCTCATATTTATAAACTGACACCATCTAGAACAAGGCAATAACGCTTACTTAGCATTATACACAACACAACACTAGTTCTTGATTGTTGTTCCTAAACCAGTGTATATTCTTGTAACTATAAAATTATTCTTGGAAATAAACAATCTAATAAGCAATAGTGCTTAATATTTTTGTTGTAAATTTTCGAGAAAAAGAAAATGCGTAAACCCAGTTGCATATATTTGGGTTCAATTCTAAAAATAGCTTTCTACACAAATATAAATTGCTGAGGAAATATACAGTAATTGGTAAAATTTGCCAAAGAATTTAACGTAAATAAGCATCATTAGAAGACATTTCTCTGATTTACCATGCAAAAGTATTGTTCAAGATTACAGACTGGCTTAATTTTTACAAGACTTTTCAAAAGTATGGATTATTTTTCTCCAGGCAATATGTAGTTTGAATGAATGAGCAGTAGAAGAGGTTTTACTTACTTTGTGTCTGTAGAGAAACTGAGTGAAATGATGAGTGTTTGTTTTATGGACTGCTTCAACAGCATGGACAAAAAAAAAAACCTTTACATAACCCCCAACTCCCAACCTGGGTAGTGGGAGTTTTTTTTTTTTGTTTGTTTTTGGAGTACCAATCAGAAGCAGATTGCTATAGGAGAAAGGAGGAAGAAGAAGCAGTGGAAGTTGTAAGAGAAAAAGAGACAGAAATCCAGGAATTATATTTGGTTGAATTGGTCATAGCGGTCAGAATTCTAACAGTTCTACTGCTGGTAAATTGTAAAGAAAGGAACCAAGGCTTAAAGCCACAGGCATCAATGTCCCTCCAGCTCTCTTCTTTAGCAAGCTTTGGTAAGTACAATTAATGATAATATGACACGTTCAGCAGAGGATGGGTGTATTCAACATTTGATAATTTTGCGGCAATATGTGCTTAAATGTTTTAGAAATTTTTGATCAACATTTCTTTTCATGGTTAGCCATAAGGAATTGTAAATGCAGAACTACCTTACACTCAAGTAAAATAATAACAATAATGATATTAATAATTAATTACAGGATATATCAAGTTTTATGGAAACATTGTTGACAATTATTTATTTAGTTACATAACAAATAAATTAAAATAATATAAATTTTGATGCTATATTCGATTTGTTGTTAGGTATTTTTTCATTTTCTCCTATGTTATTGGCAGCATTTTAGAAAACTTTGGCTGCAATGCTAAGTTTCCTAAGTTGAACAAACTGGAACTATTTCGTTTATTCTTTGTTACCTCTCTTTTCCATTGTTGCTTTTAGATCGCTTTCTTCCAGTCATTTTGATGGGCAATAGAGAAATTCTGAAATTTAGAATGATCTTATTCCATTTAAAAAATAAAGCCTGTAAAAAGGAATATTTTAAATTAATATACGACCAAAAATAAAATGCTTTTGGCAAAAAACTTAATGATTTCTCTATAATTATGCAAGAATAACATAATGATATTCCACAGACAAATCTACGGTTTATGTTAACTCATCTGATTGCATGGTTATGAACTATAAACCTAAATTGAACTTGAAATATTGTCATTGGCTCTAATTTTTTGTAAACTACTTGGATAAGATATAACGTATATTTTGCAGCGAATAAACAATTTTAAATTTTTTGTTGAATACACCCCCTCCACCAAACACATCATATAACCTGTGACTTTTGACCAATTTTCTGAGTAAATCAATGAAAGAAAAAAGAACTTACTAAAAATTCTCTCCTTTCTGTAATGCCACTGTAGATTTGTCCATGGATGAACATAGCATATGGCTGTAGCATTATGTTGAAGGGGACACACACACCCTGCAACTCAATGGATAGACTCACATATTCATTTTTATTATCTACAAGTATAAAATGCAATCAGTCAGTAGGATTTATAATAGAGATGTTAAATATATATATATATATATATATATATATATATAACAATAAGAAATAAGATGAAAAAATTAACTTTAATTATGTTTTTATTTACTAATTAACATGATACAAGGCCCAAGAGCAAATCAAGATAGAGTATTACTGAATGAGGTTGTTATATGAACATAAGAGAAAGAAGTGCAGATCATGACATGTAGGAAAAGGAAACTTCAGCATGGTGTAATGGTTCACAAGCTTGTCTCATCTCACTAGATCAATTGCAAATGAATAGCGAGTTTGATCCTCACTGGGTGCTACACACTTTCGGCTTTGTGCTACACCTAAGATATGCTTAGAAATCAATTTTTGGGGCACTTTGATGTGGTTTAATGGTTCGAAAGCTTGTCTTGTGAACCTGGTGAAACTATGGAATGTAGCTTGTCTGAACATTTGCCATGGAAATAACGATAAAGTAACAATTGGCTTGTGATTGTTGAGTGGAAAATAATTCATCACCCACAAAGCTGCATTGACACTTTTGAACTCTATCAGGGCTGGAAAGTAAGGATTAGGCAGCTCCAGCCCAGATATGTCTACCTATATTGATTTCTAAATGTGGGAAAAGTCTTGGAACGTCTTTCTTCTCACTCGACTTAGACATGTTCTTAATTGTTTTATAGTTGTGTGTTGTTCGATATTTATTGTGCATTTTCAATTATATTGATTGAAAATAATGTTTTCCAGCTTTAATTTTAATTAGAATTTCTCCTAATTTCAAGTACTGTTTTCAATGTTATAATGATGAAAAAATACTTTTTGGTAGACAATTCAGGATTTCATTCAATTACAAATTTGGCCTTGATGTGGTATGAATGGATGTCTGTAAGATGTCCTCTATTGATATACATGTACATACAATGAAAAATATATTCTACAAAGACAACATCCTTGGTAGAAAATGGTAAAGATGGGAAGACCAAATCAGAGAGGACACTGGATTGCCTCTTCTGACACTTGAAAGGATTGCCTTGAACTGGAACAAATGGCAGAGTTGTGTTGACAAGAAATATGCAAGGATCTCTTCTGGATTAGACACCTAAGTTAAGTGAGTCAAATAAATGATAATTGCAGTTCAGAGTTGAATGCAGACAAACAAAGAAAAGGCATGTTTTTTTTCATTCCAAATTATTCAACAATTGTTAAATGAAAAAGGATCTATAAAAGGTATTATTACTTACCTGTAGCCAATTTCCCACCTGAGATCTCATCATTTTTGCAAGCATTGTTTTCCTCATTTGTAATTTGCATGTTGGGCACATTTTCAATGATCATTTGTAAAACACACTTGTAACAATCGACCTGAAAATACAGATGATATATATATATATATATATATATATATATATATATATATATATATGTATATGTATGTATGTATATAACTAAAATAACTTAAACCTAGGTAGGTTTTCCTGGCTCTTTAGGATTTATTTTAGTTATTCCCACTCTACTTACTGTACTGAGCACTCTATGTTTTAGTCTTACTACTCAATTGGGATTTTTTCTTTGGACTAAGGACTTAAGGCACTGGACGATTTGTTTTGCCCTGATCTGATGTTTTTAGTTCTTTCTTTTTTTTCCAATTTTTTTCTTGGGTACCGATTTGTTTTGATATATCTACAAGTTCTGCTATCCGAGGTTTTTTCCAAACAAGTATTACTATTAGTATATATATATATATATATATATATATATATATATATATATATATATATTAGCGAAAAACCAAAATTGTTGGTGAAACCAACAAACAATTTGCCAAAAGAGTTAAATACCTTTAAACAAGATCAAAGCTTGAACAAGGACAGCAATAAAAAAAAGAAATAGACCTAAAGGCAAACATGTAGCTACTCAGAAAATTGATCAATGCCTAGATTACCTAGACAAAGCAAAAACGCTAATTTCTATGAAAGGATGGCCCTAGTCATAACCAGAGTTTTGTGCTCACATAATCTTCAGATGACTTGAACACATTGAGTGCTGGTGTTAATAGAATAGTGTTCAATGGAGAGATTTTTCAGCATTATAGTGCTTCTTGCCACATATCACATGCAGCAAAAGGTTTTCTTGTAGATGAAGATGTCAACTTTTGGAAGAAAGGCCAGCACGAAGTCTTCATTTCAATATAACTGAACAGTTGTGATGGAAACTGAACAAACAAGTGCTCCAGTGAAAACAATGCAATCTCCAAGAGCTTTGGGATTGCTGCCAAGAAGAATGGGGAAAAAAATTTCCACCTGAGAAAATCTGAATCTTGTGCCATTCAAGTCACATCAGATTGAGGCAATTATTTTAGTCAATGGCAGCAACATTAATTATGAATGCCATACTTTTGTACTTTCTGTAATAATAAAGAGAACTTCTTGCAAAAAATCCCTTTCTAGCTTAAGAAAAGAGTTGAAAGGTGAAATTTTCACTGGTGGCCTAGTATTTTAGCATATCTTTTTTTCTGCATCACTATGCTTAAGATTCTGTATCACCATCCATACACCATTAACAAAAATGCAGTACTTGCTTCCAGTACAAGACAGCAGACATTAATGTGTTATAGGTAGCATAAAAAGTTATATCAGCTCATGTTTAAGTTCAAAATATAATATTTTTATTCTTTTAAAAAGAATAATTTTGAAAAACAAGAACATTAAAAGTCTGTCTATATTTCTGAGATGAGGTATTATGTACAGTATTTACATTAGTCGGACTATTGTCCTCATCTTTGTCGCCATATTTGTCACAACATTTCGGCCGTTGTACGCTCCGGCCTTCTTCAAGTGGTTGGAATTTTGAACTGAACCCTTTATTTCGATCACTGGGGTAGACTGTTCTAATTCCACGAGCCATGTTTGATGGATGTCAGTTATCAGTTATCTCCTGCTAATTTTCCCTCTGAAATGGCACAGTGGATAAAGGCGTTGGTTAGATCCAGTGACAGACCCAAAGAGTGTGAGTTCAATACCCAGTTAAAGCAGTGGAGATCTTTCAGAGGGAAAATTAGCAGGAGATAACTGATAACTGACATCCATCAAACATGGCATGTGGAACTAGAACAGTTTACCCCAGTGATCGAAATAAAGGGTTCAGTTCGAAATTCCAACCACCTGAAGATGGCCGGAGCGTACAACGGCCGAAACGTTGTGACAAATATGGCGACAAAGATGAGGACAATAGTCCAACTAATGTAAATACTGTACAAGAACATTAAAGAATTTGAACTATTACAGTGATAACTAACAAAGAAGTTATATCAATTTATATTTCAAATGACTACCTTTTCTGGGGCAAAAACTGTTTCAAACAATAATGTTTCTGCTGGAGGAATATTACCATATTCTGGGTAAACACAAAATGGAGGATTTTCCATCGTTGCTTTAGTGCAGATAAAGGTTTCTTGGTTTGTTGGGTCCTTTGTTAACGTGTATTTCAGCCAATAGAATGATAAATTTATATTTCTGAAATAAGAAAAATATTCCATTTAATTTGCATATGATTTGGATATTTTATTAGAATAAAAAATGACTACAGTGAAAACTGGAATTCATAAAATATTTCAAAATTTTGACTGTAAAAATTATTAATAATAATGATGACTGTCCCAATAAAAAAAACGTATTTGTTTGGAAATAAATTTGTAGAGGTTCTAAATGTATTTCAAAGACGATATTTAGATATTTGCATGTAGATTTACTCAAACATATATATGCCATTTTGTTCCACATTCACCATCTTTAAGATAGCTTCAAGATTTCATATTCACAGAATTTGGCATTCTTTCAACAGGTCTAAGTAGTTGTAGTGAAAAATAAAGCAAACTGTCACAAATTCACAGAGCCACACATCCAAATAGTCACCAATCCACTCTATGCTAATCTGTAGACTCTGGTTTTTCTTTGCATCATTGAGACAATGGCATTAACATCCATACAGTTTCAGCCTTTTTGAAAGTAAGTGAATTTCTCCTGCACACCCCCCACTGATCTCTTGATCATGAAGATGACAGCCAGTAATTGACCTTTTTTGCCATGCACTTTGTCATAGAGGGATAGTCTTTGAAGCTTGGCCTCCTTTGTTACATGCTTCTCTGTGAAGGGGTGGTACAAATCTCTTTAGATGAGTTGTCTGATGTTCCAGGGGTAATGAGTAGATCATCAAGGGAGCATCTTGCCGTTGGAGGTCTCATCACTGCTGTTACCGTCCATCAACAAAGTTACTCTGGAAGGTTGATGGGACTCCACACCATTTTATATGATGTGGAGTCCCATCAACCAGTTCTGAGTGCTTACTGATTACACTAAAACTGGTAGTACATCAACTATTTGGAAGCTTACCCCAGATGGGATCTCAGACATTGTATGGTCGACGTATCTCCTCATGATCAGATGAGGGCATGGTTTATTCAGACTTGGTACATGTAGAAAGCGTTGTGTTTGAAAAGTCATTCTTTGGCCATCACATTATACGAGTATGCTGCTTTCATTAAAGTACATTGCTTCCTGGTTGTAATCCTCCGGTGGCATCTCTTTATTATGCCATTCCTTGATGGTACATATGCATAACACAGCCAAGGGCAAACTCTCCACTTGTGTTAAAACTGCTTGACTTGCCTACTACAGAAAGTGGTATTGTTGTCTCTGAGAATTTCCTTTGGTGGACCTTGCAAAAAAAAATATGGCCTTAAATTGATGAATGACACTTGAGAAGTTTTGTTAAACCAGTGGTTGACAGACTGCAAACTGGGTGGAGGTCACAGAAAGCAGAAGTGATGTTCATCCATTCACGGTCGACTGAAGACGTAGACACGGCTGGAGAGTCTGCGCTAAGAAATTTAGAATGCACAAAAAAAAATATATATCCGCAGAAAGCCTGACAAACAACTATTTAACAGTTTAATTGTTAATGTCTTTTATATAGCAGAAAACAATAGTATAGAAAAGAAACGAGTTACAGAAAAGAAAATAATTGACGTAAAAACTCATACACTGGATTCTAAACAGAGAGAGAGTGGGTTGTGATTAGCTTGTTGCGAAATCGTCTCAGAATGATATATAACTCTTGCGATGGAGAGATAAAGATTTCTGTGCGCTGCTTAAAGTTTATAGTTGCGTTCCTCCTCGGCAATAGTAACAGTAGTAGTAATCTTTGTGGTAGCAGAAGCATCGGTACTTATATTAACAGTACATGTTAGCAGGGATTTTGTTCCAATCCCTGATGTCACTTCCAATCTCCGATATCTCTCCACCCAGCTCGAATGCACTTGACGACAGACGAGCCCAAAAACAACCTTTTGATTATTGTAGCTTGTTCAATGTTTCCATTTCCAGTGGTACTAATAATAGTAGCAGTAGCAGTTTTAGATTGTTGGAGGAGTAATTCGCTTCTTCATACTTATATCAACAAAATATGTTAGTGAGCGTTTGGTTCCAATCTCTGACGTTACTTCCAGTCTCCAACCTCTCTCTACCCAGCTCGACTGCACTCGACAGCAGACAAGCCAACCACTCTGTCAACAGATTTCTGTGTGTGTTTATATAGATAAACCTAGCTGATCATAAATCGACCCTTGGCCCACACACAATTATCACGAGTGCCGCCTTCAGCCCAAAATCATGTGAATTTCAAAGTTCCTTATGGTCTTAGTAAGCTCTATTTCAAATTTTAAGCAATAAAAATTATCTCGATCATCTTCCATTGTCTTCCAAATGACCCAATTCCAAATGGATCAGATTCCCATCAGTAAACAAAATTGTTCTGATCTAATTTCGCTGTTCAAATCTACTCCAATTTCAATAAAAAAAAATATATATATATATGTGTGTGTGTGTTTGTGTGGGGTTCTCAAACTATCTGTTACATATATATATATATATATATATATATATATATATATATATATATATATATATAACAGAGATATATATATATAGTTAAATTTCCCAGAATAATTCTGAAAATATGACAAATTGGTTTAAATATAACAATTGGAAAAAATTATTATTTCTTGCCAATGTGTTTCGTCTTCTGGCTTTATCACAGCAAGCAATGAAAGTGAAATGTTTGTAGCCATAGTTACATCAAATCCAAAATTTTAAAATGAGATGCTCCTGCATAAGCCTCTTTCTGGATATTGGTAACTTCCTTTTTTCTAAGAGTTTGTTTTTGTTTTCCATATCAACAATACAGTTAAATTTCCCAGTATATATATATATATATATATATATATATATATATGATCATCATTGTTTCCACTACTTTATAATAAAAACAATGCTACTAAGTATCATGACTTCATTTCTTATTGGATGTCTCATGAATATGACTATGTAACAAAGTTCAAATAATAAATTAACCAAATTGTGATATCTGATTTCTCCAAAACTAATATAATATTACTGGATGAGGCTAAATATCTTAAATGTTGACATTTCATACATGGGAAAAAATGGATAAAAATCAAGAGAAGAAATCACAGAGGATCAGGTGTATTTGTTATTTGACAATTATAATGTATAGCAAAGACAATGTTTAATGCAAAAATGTTTAAAAAGGGTCATGTCTGGACTTACGTGCAGTTTTTCACCATAAAGCTCTTTTCCTGATAAGAGAACAGATTCAGATTGTCAAATCTTATGAAATGTTTTTCCGTCTTTTCTGGGTTCTCTTCAAATGCAGGTTCAGTTGACACATCGTGACTTGAAACAATCATCACTTCAGCTTTTTGAGCAACACCTGAGACATAAAAACGAGATCAGTTTAAAGAGAGATTTAAGGTGGATTTCATTATAATATGGGTAGCATTTAACCACTGTGCCTGCAAAAAAAAAAGGTGTGTCAAAAGGATGGTTATACATTTGACACCACTATTGCTCTGTACACTTTGACTCCCTCAGCAATGATTATTTATAAGATTATAAAACTTTGTGAACCATATACAATGCGATTCTTATTATTTATCTTTTATGGACAAATAAATTAGAACAGAAATCTTTTGGTTCCAAAAATCTATAAAAAATTACAAAATTAACAAAGGTTAAACATTGTGACAATGTTTAACCTTTGTTAATTTTGACTCAGTCAAAACTAACCTCCACTGTGCACCAGACCAAAGATACTAAAGGAGTGTACAGTCACTGATCACATTGGCATGCCATTGTCCACTATGCTTCTGTCCAATTCAAAGAAACCAGGCATAAAAAAAATACTCCAAGAGAACAGTGCCATGATGACCATGGAACATTGGCAGTGATTACAACCACTGACTTCTGGTCTCCCCACTGCTTCAGACTCTGCACATCCAGACTTGAGTTGCTGCACCACCTCCAGCACCATTCATGAGACATGAAGGACAATCATCAGATATACATGCCACTCCACCGACTATTAGTCTCCTCAACAAATTTGTAGATAATATCTCTCATTTGATTAGAAACAATTACTGTCTATTCTGTAAAATAAGCCAAATATCTTCCAGTAATGCAAACAATCGTCTAGAGTAGGTCATTTCATAAACTCTGTATGCTTCTATTTCATCTTATATTCTCCTTTTCTATGTGCAATGCCTCTTCAGGACATTGGTGATCATGGCTCTCCACTAATTCCTGTCTTTTGTAGCTCTTAATAAATTTTGTCTCTTTAATATCTCTCCTAAACCTTGCTCCAACACCCATTTAATCAAGCTCACTAGGTAGTTTATGCTGAGTTTTCCTCTATTCCTCTTGACTTCAATCTGTCTTGTAAGTATCAAATTTTCCAAGCCCTCCTTCCTCACTATGTTCCCAAGAAACTTCAGTTCTCTCTTCCTGATGTTAAGTATAATTTTTGTTTCCATTTTCTCTAAAACTTTGTCATTGTTCACATGTTCGGTTTCGTTGTATCCTCAGCATCCTTCATTTCTCTTGCTCCAAGTCACTTCTACATCTGTGGGGAGATTTTGTCCTGTGTTCACTGCCATATGGCAGGACTGATATCATGGAACAGATTTCAAACCAGGAGAGAAATGCAACTTTAATGTAAATTCATTTCTTAATAATTTCAGGGATTCATCCTTAAAAACAAAACCATACGTTCTATGCTAACAGAGTTACTTTTCTCACACTTCTGGCTTATGGAAGTCCCTTCTGGCTCCAGGCTTTCCAGCCAACTTTAATCTGAAAAAAATTAAATGCAATGTCAATCGCTATCTACTGTCTTCCTGGTTACTCTTTCTTCTTCCCACTCATTATTAAGGTTTATGTTCCTAATTCTTCCATACCTTGTATCTCAGTGACTTTACTGACTTGCATGGGTGGGGGGGAATACTGATTAAAAAAAATATTTATTGCAGTACAAGGTTTCATCAATTTGCAATTGAAATGGTTAGACATAACCATAAGTTCTATGCTAACAGTTTCTTTTCTCACTTGTGGAACTCTCTTCCGGCTTCTTGATTCCCAGTCGACTTTGATTTTCAAAAATTTAGATGCAATGTCAGGCATTATCTTCTGTCTTCTTAATTCCTTTTCTTTTATTGGTCTCCCTCCTTAATAATGTTTTTCTTTTTTCTTATATTCTTTCACATTCAGTAAATCCCTTGTGTCTTAGTGGCTTTATTGCAGTAGCGTACAGAAGTGGGGGGGCAGCAGAGACATCAGTCCCAGACATCCATATTAGGATGGCATCTAATCAAAGAGTAAAATAAAAATTTAATTTATATTTAATTTGAATAAAGTGTTTATTTGATGTTTCATCTGTTTTTTACATATTTAAAATGTCTTCATTTCTCACATTTCTCAGCTCCCCCACTAAATGAGTCTAAGGGGCATGCAATCAAAGGGTTGACGCCAGGCATCACCAAACGTCACCAAACCTCTGCATGTCACTGCTTTAATACCTTACTTTGGGGTGAAATGATTCAAAAACAATAAACAGTGATGAAAAACCAAAACGAAATTGATAAAAACTTGAACGAGGCCGTGCTTTCAGTTATATTGGGTGCCATTATTTAAGTAAACCCTGCACCTTCAGCATTTCTGTGGAGGTTTAATTACAACCGACATTTTCTTAATATTCACATTCCCTCGCTTTACGTATATGATTACATCAATAAAAAACATTACTTAGTTTGAAGAATTCCTTTTGAAGGACAAAATGCATTACATAGGATTTTTTTCCATTTTGTCATTTAATTACCTAGTAGGCATCTGTTTACTTCGCAAGATAAAGGTAGTGCCCAGTTTTGTCAAAATTCAGTCCTTTAGTGATGAAACTTGAGTGACCTCTCCAGGGTACAAGCCTGGGCAATGGTATATGTAGGCCATGCATTATCCAGGTTACATGGCCCCCTTCTTGACTGTATCGACAAAATCCAAAGGAATACAGGACATTACATTTGGGGACGGCTTGGCTGCAGGAGTTGCTTTGGGGCTACATTCTGGGTTTTCTGTCTGGATTTACTCCCATAGTCTTTTCCATGTTTGGATATAACCACAGGGTTTTTGTTCCCCTAGATAAACTGCCTTCTTGGGCTGTCAAGCTCTATCTACCCAAAGCAGCTGGTTATGAAGCACCACTTTTCCGCCTTCACCCAATCTCCCACTTGGAGCTGGACTTGTCAGAGACTATATTTGAGATGCATGCCATGGAAGGATTTTATAGACAGTGGGAGTTGTTCCCCCTATCACCCCGGCTATGACAACCTTTGGAACATAATGTATGTATATAAACATTTATATACATACATTATGTGTTTTAGAAGCTTTAAAAAATTAATGTTTTTTTTTAATATGTAAAATGTTAGGTAAACAAAAACACTAAAAGGCAAGACAAATTACAAAATACAGTGTAACCCGGATATAAGAGAGTTGCCGGGACCGGAGAAAAAGTCTCATATATCCGGGTTTGGTCTATTATATATACATTAACACAGGCTCTAATTTGTGACCAGAGAAGATCTCTCTTATATCCGGATTTCTCTTATATCCAGGTTACACTGTAGTACATAAATAAACAAACATAAATATAAAAAAATTTGTTAATTTTAGAAAAAGATCGCAGAAACAAAAATTGAAATATATATCAGGATTTAAGCCTACAGTAATTGGAGATTATGAAGTCATTATTTAACATACAAAACGAGTTTTTAGACAGAACAAACACCTAAACTACCAATTGATAAAAAATGAAAGAGAGTAGGAAATGCAAAGTTGATAAATGTAACTTCAGATAAGCAAAAACAGAAAGTAAAAATAAGACAAACTGTATTAGTATTTTTATTTTTATAAAGCTAATCTGAACATTGTTTAATTACCTATTAAATAAGGCCAATAATTGTTGTGTTGGTTTTTAAAACTACATCTTAATTTAGTATCTGCTAAAATAACTCATATTAGAAATATATTAAGTGATATTAATTAATTATTGAATACTAAATTTATTTAACAATGATAAAAAAAATATGTGATAATATACTCCACAGACCCCATATACTATTTATATTTATAACGCAATTTTTGCTTTTAATATTAATTTTGATCTGTGTGATAGCTTCATCATCACATTACAAGTTCCATATTTTGGGGCACAACATGTACTGTCACAAATGTCATCTATTGGGGCACAACATGTACTGTCACAAGTCTCATCTATTGGAGCACAACATGTACTGTCGCAAGTCTCATCAATTGGACACAACATGTACTGTCACAAGTTTCATCTATTGGGGCACAACATGTATTGTCACAAGTCTCATCTATTGGGGCACAACATGTACTGTCGCAAGTCTCATCTATTGGGGCACAACATGTACTGTCACAAGTCTCATCTATTGGGGCACAACATGTACTGTCTCAAGTCTCATCTATTGGGGCACAACATGTACTGTCACAAGTCTCATCTATTGGGGCACAACATGTACTGTCACAAGTCTCATCTATTGGGGCACAACATGTACTGTCACAAGTCTCATCTATTGGGGCACAACATGTACTGTCTCAAGTCTCATCTATTGGGGCACAACATGTACTGTCACAAGTCTCATCTATTGGGGCACAACATGTACTGTCACAAGTATCATCTATTTGGGCACAACATGTACTGTCACAAATCTCATCTCTTGGGGCACAACATGTACTGTCTCAAGTCTCATCTATTGGAGCACAACATATACTGCAGCCATGGTGTTTTTATTACTTTAAATATTTTGGGGTTATTTTAGTAGACACCTTTGTTTGGGGTTATTTTAGTAGACACCTTTGTTTGAATAGACATCAGGAACTCATAAATAGTACTTTAGAAGCTCTTTTGGTAACCATTATGCTTCATTGAGTGATTCATCCCCAAAATGCTATAATGTAAAATAGATGTGATACCCTTCATAAAAATGTTAGAATAAATCATAAAATGTATTTGATCAAGAAATATAATTATAGAAATATGTATAGAAATAGAAACAACAAAAAAACACATTTCTCTTCATTATTTATGAGTCCTATAACCTATTAGGATCATAGGGGCACTATATGTACTCCAGCCATAGCAACAGTGGTGTGTCTAGGGAAAGATAGCTTGATGGAGCCCATCCCTCTTCAAAAGAGCCCAATCAGCTTTGCTATTTAACCTATAGCTGTTGAAAAAAGAGCTGAATTCATAGCTTCCCTAAGGGCATTTATAAAAAAGTGGATGTAACTTGGTTGGAATTTGAACTCAGTTTCTCCTTCCAAGTTGCTAACTATTGCACCACCTGCATATCCATGTCATAGGTTACTTTGACATTAAATAAATCAAAGTCAAGGGGAGTCACTTTAAAAGTTATATGCACAATTTTCACATAACATGGCAAAATTTGAACATTGTCATTTGTTATAATAACTTGATGGATCACTTGCATTCAGATCAGAATCTGTGAAAATCTCTTTGATGTAAAATTTAAAATTCTAGTTACATACCAATAATATCAATGTGTTTCACTTGACAATTGTCACAAACTATGGTCACTTTTTCTTGGAAAGTTTTTGCTTCCTCTGGTTGAAAAACAATTTCAAGGACACCGACTTGACCACTCGACATTTCAAATGTGGACGGCCTGATCACAAATGGTGGAATGGTAACAGTTTCTTCCCGAACAACTGTCTGAGTAGAATAATATGAAAACTTCATAAAAAATTTTGTCAAAAACATGGTATGAATTCAAGATAATATTACTACTAGTGTATATAAAGAGATGTCAAAGAATACAATGCCAAGTGTCTGGGGAAAATAAGAAATAAGGCTATATGGGTACATTTTAATTTCTGCAACCAAAGGTTCCTGTAGTTCAAACAGTAGAGCAGCTGTCACACAATGAAAAGAGGGATATGAGTTTCTTTGTTAGTATTTTCCATGCGATCAGTACATTTTTCTGATGACCATCATCAGCGTAGATAGAGACAATTGTTGAGTTTCATAGAACTAGTGAGTGTTGTGTAGTAGGCAAAGAATGTTGTGATATAAGCGAGGTGTGATGTGTGTTTTTTTTTACATACATTTGAGGATGCTGGCTCTTATAATTGTCTTTATTAATAAATTGTTGTTTCTGTTGTATGGATATTGCTACAAGGATCATAAAGTCTACTTTTACTTCTCGGCACTTTGATTTCTGAGCTGTTATCCACTACACCAAAGTAGTCACTCATTGACCAGGCTTGACATTTCTTAACTTTATTGAACGTACAAGATCCAGTTTTGCAACATAATATGGGTATATGCCAATATATATATATATATATATATATATATATATATATATATATATATATATATATATATATATACGAAGAAATATGGTTTTAAGGTATGCTATATTTATGGGATAAAGTGCTCAATATCAGCGATAGAGCATATGTAAATATAAAAGTGAACATTGAAGTCAACACTCAGAAGTGACAATCTGTTTTAGGCTCAGTGGCCTGATGATTGCGTCTAGCATGAAACAGTCTGTTGCCTATGAGTGTTGACTTCAATGTCCACTTTTATATATATATATATATATATATATATATATATGCATGTATATGTGTTTGTGTGCATATATATGAACATATTCGGTGAGTACATGTGTCTGAGTAGATATCCTTGTTTTTTTTTTAATGGAAATTAATATCTACTGGACTAGAAATCAAAAGTCTTAGTAAAGGAAATGTGCTTCCAAGCTGAACACTAGCATGTATACCCTTTTTAACCTGAGAAAAGCATGCCTGGCTTGAAGGTGGTTTCTCAGATTAAAAAGGGTATACATGTTTGATTTCTATCAGAAGGCACATTTTCTTTAATATGACTTTCGATTTCTAGGCCAGTAGATATTAATTTCACTATTTAAAAAAATGCAGGCATTGCAATTCAAATACATATACCCACTAAATATAATGTTTATAGTAACAACAAATAATATTGTATTAAAAATACATTAACTGATTTATACATACATACATATATATATATTCATACATGTTTCAGTAAATAATATAGATAAGTGTTGTCTATATATTTTATGTAAGTTCTTTTCATATCGTCTGATAAGTTTAATAACATTATCATTAAACAATGAAAGAAAATCACAATATTGATACATATTTTTTAATCCAATCTAAGCTTTCGGCTTACATAAGCCATTATCGAAGATGGCAATTACACAATATATTAAGCAATACATGAACAAGAAATTGATGATAGTCTGTTTTTGTTTACATGGATGATTTCCAAGCAACGATAAACACGTGCATATAAGACGCTGAAAGCGAAAATCGCACCACAGCTCGTGATGTCACACATGACCACGCGAGAGTGAATCCGATGAGTATTGAGTATGGAAAGCCGTTGGTATGAACCAATGGCTTCTGTTACTAATTATAGGCATTTAAGGATATTTGTGGAGATTTCATAGTTTATTTTGTTCAATTTAGGTTTCAACTGTTTTATGTATATAGCTTCAAGAAATTTTAGTTTTTGTTTATTCTTTTCATGTTTAAGTATAGTTGTGTTTTCGACGAGGATTTTCCGGAATTGTGTATGCGGCCAGGCGTGTTGTTTTAAATGCCTAAAAATGTTAGAGTTATCATTCAAATGTAGTGTCAAGCATCGTGAAAGTGAGTTTGTGGTGTGACCAACATAGATATATATATATATATATATATATATATATATATATATATAATACTATGTGCAGAATAACTTAAAATGTGGGGGGTGTCAGAAGACCTGCAGAAATCACTTCACATAAAATCTCACGAGCAAACTCAACAGAATTTACAAAACAGGCTAGGCCCTGAACAAAACAATTACAATCTTAACCTGTTCAAGTCTAGGTTAACCATTATCTTCCCCAAATATCTGCATAAACAATGCCTCCTACTCTGTAACCCTCTTTCTTGAGTGGCTCCCAGACTTTGTATAGGGTGAGCCCCAATGTAAAACAAAAACAAAAAAAAGAATTACCCTGAAGTTTGTGGCTGGCCAACTAGATGCAGGCAGCAAGCAAAAGCAACCAGGACCTCCATTATTCTTAATCACAATTTGCATCATATGAAGAGCTCCAACCAGACAATAGCCTAAGTTGATTGTAGGTGGCACTGAAAACATAATAACAGAACAATTGTGAAATTTCTTTGATTGTATTTCAGTTAGAAAAGGACTTGGTACAATAAGGTTTATATGGTACAGTTGTAACACTATTTAGAAACGGCAGGTTAATTAACCAATTAATTAACCACAGAGGTTAATTACGGAGATTACTTAAACCGATAGATATAACGAAAGACATACTGAACGATAACTTAGACCGATAGATATAACGAAAGACATACTGAGCGATATTCTTTTTGTTTTGTTATTTTCCCAAAACGGGATCGGAAAAGATTTTTTGTTTTGTTATTTTCAAGTGCGAATCAAGATAATCATTTTTACTTTCTGGCTGAAGTTTGATGCTGAGATATGCCAAATGCTCTGCGAGGACAAAGGAAGGAAAAAGAGAAAGAAAAGAAAGAAACAGAGGGACAAGACTTAACAACTTAGATGATAAAAGAAAAAAAGGCCACCCACGAAAATTCTGATGGTCATTGTCGTAGGGGTTGGTTGATGAATCCCAGAGCTTTTGGGCAGATAAAACATTGGCTGTGTCAGGATGACGAACTTGTGTTATCAGTATTTGATGGGTCGTCTGCCGACCGCACACAGAGTCCGGCCCTGGATTGAAGAGAGGTCGGCTGGACAGGACATCTGTGTTCTGTTGAAATTCGTTTGTGATAACAAAAGCCATGTTATTGTCTTTCTTAATTAACCCAATTTTTGCCAAAGTTCCGTCCACTTAATGTTGGCGAAAAGCTTGATTGAGGAATTCCATATGCCGTGAAGTTGGATAAAAATTGAGATTATCATTTGACGCCTATTGGCCGAATAGCCAGGCGGAGGTGATCATGTGACGCAGGGAGGAGGCCTGCCACCGCCCATTGAGAGGATAGGTATGAGATGTTACTGCGAGGAAGTGGGAAAACCGTTGACACCCTCTAAAGTATGGTGAGATATCCATATGAGAGCAGAAGAGGGTGGGAGTGGAAGAAGATTTCCAAAAATGGAAAATGATAAATATTTCTGACCGAAAACAAAGGAAATCCTTATTGGGGATTTGAAATCAACGTGGTGGCTACACCACGTCCGACCCCACGCCAAGTTTTGATCGGCGTCCATATAAGCAAACATCTTCGGGTGTTTTAGACAGTGAGTGAAGAGAGAGTACAGTCAGTACAGTAAGAGAGAGCAGTGCAGTGCAGTGCAGTTCGCAGAGAGATCCAGTCGAGCCCGAGACCCAGGACTCGAAGATAACGCCTCGCACAGGTGACCGCACGATTCCATGCCTTCCGACTTAGACTTCTAACCAAGAACAAATTCGTTGAAGTCCGACTTTAGATTTCCCACCAAAGCAAGTTTCCGACTTAGACTTCTAACCAAGAACAAATTATAGAAGTCTGACTTATATTCTTCACCAGAGACGACTTTATTGAAAAACAACCCAGATATCTAGAAGTAGCTAAGAACGCAAAAAGTGTTACAATCCACATTTTTTTTTCTTCGGGCTGGGAGAGAGAGAGAGAGATGCACTCCTGTAACTCAACAAACCGACATAAAATTAATCACTATTCCTAACCAGTCGCTCGCCTTGAAGTTGTTGTTTGTACTTTTGTTTTTTTTTGTCTACATTTATTGTGCAGTATCACCTTGACCCGGATTCGGCTGGCACTATGGTCCGACGTCTGATTGATCTCCTCAATCTAAGATCAAATCACAATGTGGGTAGGTTGAATCGAGATCAAAGCAGTTGCTTCGGTGACCAGGCGTTGGAAGCGAGCCGAGTACGACAAGTTGGTACTAGAACCCAACAAGACTTCAACCGATGTCCCAGGGTTAGCCCGTCACAAAGGACCGACGTCACATATTGGCGTCGTGACTGAAAGAAGGTGGGTGTCACACAGTAACAGTAATTGACCCTAGCATTGTGGTCTCACTAAGCACAGAGAAACATATATTGTATTATATATTGGGAGAGAAAATGGAAGAAATGCCCAGAAAATGCATTTTTTCAAAATTTATAATTACAGTTGTTGTTATGTGTTTGTCTTTATTTTTTGGTTCAGACATTTTTATAAATTTATGAATAAAAGAAATTCTTCTTATATTTATTTCTTTATAAAATGGTAAATAATAAACATTTTATTATAGTTGGTTCATATTTCTTTTTAATCATTTCATCCCAAGCAAGGCAATAATGTCACTAAGATACAGAGGGTTACAAGAAATGAAAGAGAACAAGAAGACTTTAGTCGGGAGAAATCAGAAGAAATGATAAGAAAGGAACAGGGTTCAGGTGTCGCATGACAGATTTTCTTGTAGGAAACGATTACATAAACACATCTGTCCAGAAGGCTGGGATACCTGGCTTCCCTGGTTGTCTGGAGCATGCACAAATGGTATGGAACTCCATACTATCAGCCAAAAGAAATAAAACAGAACTCCATGGAGTATGGATTGATCTTGCCAATGCATATGGGTCAGTCCCACATCAATTAATAGGAATGGCTCTTGACTTTTTTAATTTCCCTGGCAAGATTAGGGAAATCATAATGAAGTACTTCAACTCAGCTTTTATGAGATTCACCATCAAAGATTACTCTACCAAGTGGCAACTACTTGAGATTGGCATTATGATGGGCTGCATGATTTCCCCGCTTCTTTTCGTTTTGGCCATGGAATTGATTTTACGAGGTGCATCAACCATGGCCAAAGGGGTGATGACTGAAGAAAAACTGGTCCTTCCCCCTTCTAGGGTGTTTATGGATGATATCACAATTCTCGTCCCGTCTAAAATTGCTGCCAATGATCTGTTAGGAAAATATCACGATCTTTTCATATGGGCGAGAATGAAGGTAAAGCCCAAGAAAAGTTGAAGTCTGTCATTAGTCAGGGGGTCTGTTAAGGAAAACCACTTCAAAATTGGTGATGACATGATACCAACAGTAAAGGAAATGCCAGTAAAGAGCCTCGGACGGCTCTATACAATCCCACTGACTGATCAACATCGGGGTACAGAGGTTCATAAATCAACTGTAAAGGGACTAATTTTGATCGATAGAACCTATCTGCCCGGCAAAATGAAGGCGTGGTGCTATCAACATGGTCTACTGCCCCGCCTTTTGTGGCCTCTGCAAATGTATGAAATTGCATTATCTCGCATTGAGCAAGCAATCAATAAGTATTTGCGTAAGTGGCTTGGAGTTCCTCCTTGTTTTTCGAAAGTGGGGTTGTATACCAACTCCGGACACCTGCAGCTTCCTATACATTCATTGGTGGAGGAATACAAGGTTGGGAAGGTACGCCTTCATATGATGATGAGGGACTCAGCTGATGATTGCATACGGAGGGTGCATCCAGAGATTAAATCTGGTACAAAGTGGTCAGCTGCAGAGGCCACACAAGAAGCAGAAACCAGCCTGCGAGTCAGAGATATCATGGTTCAGAATAATCGGGCTGGATTGGGAAACATGACGCACAAGTACTTCTCCAAGGAGAAAGCAAAGGGAAAAAGGCGTATGGTGATTGAAGAGGTCAAAATGTTCGAAGAGGAGCATAGAATAGCCACTGCTATTACCCAATCTAAACAATGTAAGTGGACAACCTGGAATGATATCGAACCCATTAAACTTTCATGGAATTCATTAATGGCGATGGAACCATTGGCGATATCATTCCTTCTTTGATCAACATACAATCTTCTACCTAATGAGACAAACCTCAAAATGTGGGCATACACAGATACAGATCTCTGTTTTTCGTGTAAAAAAGACCGAGGTACCTTGTATCATGTGCTTATATATAAAATATATATATATATATATATATATTCCCAAGAGGATAGATATGATAAGAAATAGGAAATGTTTATTAATCTAACATGCTTCAATTTTGTTAAAACTTTATCAGGGAATGAGATATGAAGAGAAAGAAATTCTGGTAGTTCTATTTTAGAATTATTTGATATACATTGGTTAATCAGGTTTTAAATGAATTCGAATTGTTAAACAAATGTTAGTATAATTTGTGGTTTTATGAGATGACGTATGACTTTGAAGTTCCAAGAAATGAATGGATTCCAAGCCTATCTGAAAAACTGTAAATATTGCTTTATATATGTAATTGTATAATAATTCTAGTTTGTCAATCAAATGATAATGTATAATTGTAAGTATATGTGTGTGTGTGTGTGTGTGTCTAGTAGATATTATCTGTTTTGGTTTTTGCATATTGATTTAGGAACATTTTTATGTACTTACTGTTTGTTTTAGATAACCTAAGTTAGATTCTTTAAGAATGGATGCAATAAAGGTTGGTGATGTAATATAATGTTTTTGATGTGTGTTTATAGTTGGTAACATTGTTATTAGCAGGCTCTCAAAGTACTTTCTCCATAAAGAAATATGTAAAATCAAAGTTACAGCCAGTTTTGTTCCTGTGTATTACAAGTGAGCTTAAATAAAACAAAAGACTTGGAAATAAATAAAAGGAACTCTTAATTGATAGAACTGAGGCAGCAAAAGTGAAATAATTTGATTTTGTTTCTCTGACTTACGTGTTAGAACTGGATGTGGCCTTTTACCCAGAAGAGGAACAGAGATGGAATTTGAAGTCTGTGTAATGATTTTCAGCTCGTCAAAAAAATCACCAAGAGAATCTGGTGCAAATCGGATGGTATAGATGCAACTCATTCCAGGCGCCACCAGACCATGATCCCCAGGAAACTGACCTGAAATACACAACATTCAATTTGAGTAAATTAACGATTATGTTGAAAAATACCCAAAATAAAATTTTTCATACTGTAAGCAATCTTCTACAATCTGAAATATATTTTGAATTTAAATAATCCACAAAAGGTTGATAAGCCATAAAACAAATTCTTAACTTTGGCACAGAATTATGTCCAGACCCCATTTTGATCAGACAGTACGTTCTACCTTTCTGTTTGAATTTCTGGGATGAGGAGTTATCATTATTTACAGTTGGAAAAATGTCTTTTTCTTTGTTGTTATTATCCTCACAATTTTTCAATCTTATATACTCATAGATTAGATAAAGGGTTCAGTTCAAAATTCCTTAAAGGTTACTCAGATTGACAGACACCTGAAGAAGGCTAGGGAGCACAATGGCTGAAACATTGTGATAGTAATAACATCAATGATAAGGACATTAGTCTGACTGTAAATATTGTCAATAATATTTTACCTTTATAGTTTACCAGCTGATAGTTCCACAGTTTTTTTTTAGCCAGGTGTTCAATGTATTTGAAATATTGAATCTTTTACTTTGTCTGAGAGACATAAGTTTTCCCTCATGCACATAATGTCCTGTAGTTTTCCTATCATAAAATGCCTGATAAGGGTTGTAATACCATCAGAAACTCAAAAGTTGTATGAAATATGTAGAAAACTATTGATAAGAACTCCATAAAGTCAATTAAGTCCATTGCTAAAGAGCTCAAGTTTTCAAGTCTCTCTATTGGAAGAATGGGGACCTTCGATAAACATCATATGTGATGTGGAGAAACCAATTTCTTCACACAGAGCTTTGGTAGTGTAAGCAGCTTTTGTCAATCTGAAATAAAGGTTGATAAGCCATAAAAAATAAATCAAAACCACAGAGAGCTGGTGCAAAACACTGAAATCTACTCTTATTGTTGTTGAGCCAGGTTCTGATGTATTTGACAAGAACATAGCTTAGTATGCCACTATATAAAAATCTTTCACACAATAACTAAAAATTCACAAGAATTGATATATACTTACCTAAACCAATTGTAAAGTATTTGGAAGCTGGTGGTAAAACTCTGCATGCTCTCAATACAGTGGATACATTTTTCAATTCAAGAGTAGCCTGTAGATGTATAAATAATTAGATTAATGATAACTTTTATAATTTCTAGCAATGAAAGAAGAAGCTAAAAATATTTTGTGATTATAATCATTATGGTGTAATGGGTATTGGCTTGGAATGAGAAATAGGAGAGTCAAGTTTGAATTCCAGTCAGGTTTATTAAATTCACTTACACTACAGTTCAAAAGTTTGAAGGCACTCACAGAATTAGCATGGAATGAACTTGACAGAAGTATTAAAAAAAAAAATCAAAAAGAGCTCTTAAATTCATTGAATAAAAGAATGGAATATGACTGCTAACCTGTGCAGGTGAAAATACGACTTTGCTTACCTGTTCATGTGCAAGTATGACATGGCTTACCTGTTCTTGAGCAAATATGATTTTGCTTACCTGTTCTTGTGCAAATATGATTTTGCTTATCTGTTCTTGTACAAATATGACTTTGCTAACCTGTTCATGTGCAAATATGACTATTCTTATCTGTCCTTGAGCAAATATGACTTTGCTTACCTGTTCTTGAGCAAATATGACTTTGCTTATCTGTTCTTGTGCAAATATGACTTTGTTAACCTGTGCACTTGAAAAATATGACTTTGCTTACCTATTCATGTGCAAATATGACTTTGCTAACCTGTTCATGCACAAATAAGGCTTTGCTTACCTGTTCTTGTGTAAATATTACTTTGCTTGCCTGTTCTTGTGTAAATATGACTTTGCTAACATGTTGATGCACAAATAAGACTTTGCTTACCTGTTCTTGCGCACATATGACTTTACTTACCTATTCTTATTGAAAGTAAACTTCACATAACTGTTCTTGTATAAATAACAGTCTAAGTTATTCCTTCAGTTTAGTGAGTAAAGACAATTCAAAAAATGATTTTTCTCTTTCGAATTAGTGATTTGCATGCATGTATGATAAATACATTGACACAAACAAAGAAATAAAAACTGCAACCAGCAACAACAAAATGTCAGTCTTTCTAGCTCAGCCATGTTTTATTCTCTCAGTTCCCCAGTATTCACCAACAAAAACCTCAGTGTATCTTCCTCCTGGACTAACTTTCCAGTTTCTACAAACATGGATTCAAGAGGGCATAAGTTTTTCATTACATATAATAAATGGATGACTGATTACAATATTATTAAAAGAAGGAAATTAACAGATAAGGACCAAATAATATATATAATGTCTGGGTGTACTGTGTGAGTTATGGATGAAAGAGGGATAAGCAGATTGTATTATCATCTAATAAGATATTGTTGGCATATATAACTGTAATCTTAGCTCTCTGCAACCATTGCATTTCTTTATGACAGGACAAATTGTGGTTGCTTTACCACTACAATGCACCTGCTCACAACTCCCTGAGCTTCTGGCAGTTCCTGGGTGAGAAAAACCTCGCCATACTGGAACAACCTCCCTATTCACCTGATCTTGATCCATGTGACTTTTTTTTCTTTTCCCCAAGCTCAAGGGGATCATCAAAAGGGCTTCTTTTGAAGGTGAGGAGGCTATCAAGAAGGAAAATGGCGCTGAGGGGCATCCAAGAAAGATTCTTCCAGTAGTGCACAGAAGCATAGCAGAGAAAGATGTAAAAATGCATTAGACTCAAGGGGGGTATTTTGAAGGGTAAATGATGTAATTTGGAATTGAAATAAATTTTTTGTGACACCAGTCTCATTACTTTTCAGACAGACCTTGTAAACTAAATAAAGTACATTATTCAATAGCTTTGATTGTTTTACACATTTATAGAATTCATGATTATCATCACAAGTTCCATTGTTCCCAAATTCATTGGGGCAGCCCATGTACTGCAGTTATAGCAGTCACTGGTGTGTCTAGGGCAATATAGCCTGATAGAACCTATCCCTCTGGTTTTGAATTCTTTATTGTCTTTCTTTTAGAATGGTTGCCCTACCAAGGCTAGAGAGCTTACTCTGCTCTTATTGACATGTTTAAATTTAGAGATTTCTGGAAGCCAGCCATCCAAGGTAAGAAATATCAGTCTACCCTGCTATTTAACCCATAGCTAGAGAGAAAAGAGATGGATTCATTCCTTTCCCAAGGACATTAGTGTGAAAGTGAACACAAAAGATTCAGTCAGAATTTGAATTCAGCACGTCAGTTCCTCTTTCCATGCCAATAACTGTAATGCTACCCTCACTCTCATCAAGAGTTATTGATTTATTCATTAAAAAAATATTACCTCATAGATATTTCCGGTTTTGTATTCATTGAAAACAATTTCTTTTGGGAGAGCTATGAAAACAGCTGATCTGAAAAAAAGGCATAGCAAAAAATTTTAAGCTTTACAATAAGAATGTATGTGGTTCCCTCATAAAAAAAAGAGAGAAAATTTTTATTTTTAAACAATTTTTGTAGATTAACATTCATTAGACCTTCCTCTACCCACAACATCTGTCAAAATAAAAAGAAATATTGATTTTTCTTATTTAAGAAGTTGGGGACGGCTGTTCACAACATAAATACAATGTTAAATCAATTCCTGACTTGAAGAGTTATCTGTACTTTGTTTTTATTTACAAATGTCAATTTTGAAACTTTGCTTATGTCACAGATAACAGCATACTACTGATGTTGTCCTTCTCAATTTGTAAAAGTACACACTTAATGTAAACTCAGTTTTAAACTTGACATAAGTAAATAAGAACAAAGTACAGATAACTTAAGAAGTCAAGAATCAATTTGATACTGTATTTATATTATAAGCAGCCTTGAATGCCTAAAGCTCACTCAACTTCAAATGAAATGTCTATAGTCATGTCATCGCAAAATATGCTTTGAGAATGGTTAGTTCCTTGTATCATTCCAGAAAATGCTGAACTCCTGCTGCCATGATGCAAATTCCACTCAAACAGCTTCGTCCCCAGAACTGTTACTTTGTGAAAAAAAACTCCTGGGAGGATGCTTCTCTTGGTTTCTTCAAGACCAGAATCAAGCGGTATCTATCCTACACTACCTCATAATGTGCTCTTCTTAATACCACTTTCTTACACAGTCTCATTCAGTAACCTTCTACTGTAAGTGGCCTTTGGGCTTTATATTGTGTGAACTAACAACATAAAAAAACAATGCTACTTTGTGGTGAATGCATATCATTACAGATGCAAAAGAGGCCCTCTGTTGCATGTAAAAATGTTTAAAAAAACAGTTAGTCACATCCAGATTTCTCTGTTAGCAGTAGAATGGCTTGGCATATCCAGATATGGGCCTCTTTCTAACTTGTCCAGATCCAGATTTTTGTCAATTGTCTCATGTCAATAAAAGTGATATGAAAACCGGCAGTCAGCACTCTGGCTTTGGCAAGACGCACATTGCTATCATTGGAGATTCAGTATCTTGTAAAGATGTTCCCTTGGTTCCAGCTCTTTAAGACATGACGGTGGAGGATAGTGGCTCCTAAATTGTTGCTCCAAAATGCAACACAAATGTTCAATAATATTGATATCTGGAGATTGGGGAGGCCACTCCATGTGTTCTAGCTCACTTTCATGCTCTTCATACCAATTCTTAACCACTTGAGCGGTATGTATTGTAGCATTATCGTCTTGGAAGATGCAGTCACCATCAGGGAATAAAGTCTGGGCCATTGGATGAATATGATTTCCCAAAATGTTCAAGTAATCTTTGATGTTGATTCTACCATGCAGGGCAACTATTGGACCGAGGCATTTTCATGATATGGTGGCCCAAACTATCACTGATCCACCTCCATGCTTCACTGTTGGAAGAAGGCAGTCAGGGTTGTAAACTTCTTTGGGCTGCCTCCACACATAAACTCGCCCTGAAGTTGGGAAAAGAGAAAAACTAGACTTGTCTGAGAATATGACTTGCTTCCATTGGTCTGCAGACCAGGCATTGTGATCTCTGCACCACTTCAACCACTTCTGAATGTTGCGAGTGGAGAGAAGAGGTTTTCTTACGGCGGCTCTTCTATGATATGCAGCCTTATGGAGCTCACAGCGAACAGTTTTAGTAGAAACTGGACCTTTCAGATGATTATTCAACTCAGCAGTCACTTTGGCCGCAGTAGTCTGTTGATTTTTTGCCACATTGCGTTTCAATGCATGTCGGTCCCTGTCAGTACGTTTGCAAGTCCGGCCTGAATTGCTACGGTTGCAAGAGGTTTTGCCCTGTTTCTCAAATTGCATCATAGTTCTTGATATGGTAGCTCTTGAAAAACCAAACAGTTCAGCAACCATAGTGATTGAGGCTCCTGCCATGTGAGCTCCAACAATTTGCCCTTTTTCGAACTCGGAGAGGTCACGCATTTAGCTTAAATTTTACTAAATTCTAAAAATAAATAAGCCAAAGAGAGTAAATTAGATAAATAAACGTATTTACAATAGATATAACCTGCAATTACAAAGTTTTAGTTAAAGTTCTTAATATAATAGGTCTTTGAAATATAGGAGTGGAATTTGCACCTGTTCCAATTATTTTGTTCAACCCCTGTACTTGTGGCTGTTTGGTGAATTAGTCTATCAAACTTGGGAAATTCAAATGCTTGCTGGTCATTTTTGTCTGCATTAAAAGAAGTGCTGAATAATCAGTTGCTGGAAAATTTGTGATGCATGCATATTAATTTGTATATATTTATATAATGAGGAAAGAAGGCTTGGAGAATGTAACACTCATAGGACATACTGAAAGCAAGAGTAAATATCAAATAACTTATCTAATGAGCTGGTATTAATGGATGCCAGCACAAGGAGTGAGAGATAGTAAGAAGACAAGCATTGCTAAATGCTGTGAAGGATAGGAAGTTATGGAGAGCAATGACTGCACTATTGTGAAGGTACAAAAAAGAAGAAGCTGATTAAGAGAAAGCTGATAATGGTTGAAAGATACATTAATTTTATCAAATAAAAAGATTATGTCAGCTGTCTTTATCGATCAGCTGTAAGAGGAATGAATTTAGGAAAAACTTTTCTTCTTATTTGTAAAACTAGCTTAAAAGCTGCCCTGTCCGGTGGCATTTAAACTACCTCCAGCAGAAGGATCTCAGCCTTTGGCTTGTTCAGGAGTTTTAGAACCCTAAGTTTTTGCATATTCTCAGCATTGGAAGCTCTCCTGACTGCAATTTGATCTGGGTTCTAATTTGTACGGGACTTTCTTCTCCTCGCTTCAGCCTTGGCTCTTTTGATTGCAGTCTGGTCCTCCATTGGCGAAGATTCCTTTCTGTGAGGCATACTGCTGCCATATGTGATAGGCAACAATAAACTACAGAAGAACTCAAAATTGTTTGCTGCATTTAAATAATGCATTAATATCTAAGCTTATCTTTTGAAAGTTCAACGATAATTTTTCTGCCGCCACTTAATTTAAAGACAGTATGATGTGCATAGGTCCTTACTTTCCGTACACACAATTATTTTTATTTCATGACTGACTTTCACTGGATTTCACAATTAATTTCAATTATTCCCAAAATTTATTTCCAAGTTATAAAAATTGTTTTCGTAGAAAAAATTTGTCACAAAAATTCATGTAAAAAATCACCAAAAACAATCACAGTAATGAAAACTTGGGAATCCAAAATTTCTATAACATGAACTATTGAAAGTTAGAGTGTTGTGTCCCTTTAATTGAAAAAGTGTGACACTGACATTGGCATTTATTATATAGAAGAAAATATTCAGCAATGTCAAATGTCATAGTGTAGCAAAGGCAGGATATATTTGTAATATAAATAAAATAGCTTGTATTTAGCTATGAAGAGTGTACTGTAATATAGAAGTAATATATGATATATATTCATTTAAAAATAGTAAATTGTAATGGAGTATAAATGTGTTGACTTCAAGCATGAAGTCTACTGACTTCTTTTTTTGTGCGATATCCCTTCCAGACATAGGCGATCATGGCTCTCCACAATTTCCTGTCCTTTGTAGCTTTTAATAAATTTTGTCATTTTGTTATCTCACCTAAACGTTGTTCTGTCATCCTTTTATTCAAACTCGTCAAGTAGGTTTTGCATTGGTTCCTTCTCTCCCTCTTGCCTCCAATGTGTCCCATGAGTATCAAATTTTTCAAACCTCCTTTCCCCACTATGTGCCCTAAAAATTTATGATGTTACATAGAAATGCCCTTTTTGTTTCCATTTTCTCAAAATCTTTTTGTTGTTCTGATGTTCGGTCCATGGTATTCTCAGCATCATTCTGTAGAACCACATTTCTGTTGCTTCAGATCTCTTTTCCATCTGCGAGGAGATTGTCCAGCATTCCCTGCCACATGGGAGGACTGATAATACATAAGAGTTCAGTACTCTTTTCATTGTTTCTAATGAAATTTTCCTGTTTCTACTACTTTGCTTAGCTTTTGGAAGGCATCTTTTGCTATCCCAATGCATCTTCGGATATCAGTGTCATACATTGTCCCCGTGTTAAAACACTTTTCAAGTATTTAAATTGTTGTACTTGTTTGATTTTGGTATCTCCAATTTGTAATTTGCATGTTGGGCTGTTCCCTTTGGCTAACAACCATGCATTCTGTGTTTTTGCAATTGATGTTTAATCCTTTCTTCCAGCTTTCCTTCACTACATTCTGAAAGAGTTCTTGTAGTTTCCTTTCTGCATTTGCTATCAACACTGTGTCATCTGCATATCTTATGGTGTTAAGATTGTGACTGACAACAATGAAGGCTGGTAGGACTTCTAGTTCTCTCAGAATCACTTCACTGTATAGGTTGAATAAGTCTGGTGAGAAAACACATCTTTGTCTTACACCACCTTTCTATGCTTGTATATTTACTGAAAGTTTAGGTGAAAATGAAACACAGTTTGTAGGGATGCACTGCATGCATATTACCAGCATTTTGTTAAATTTTTGTTTTGTTTCTTGTGTTTAAAATTAAGATAGGATGTAAGATGAACAGAATTCTGTTTCAATCAAGGCTGACCAAAGTTGGGATCATCTCCATTGTGAATTCTATAGCCCTTACAGTGGCTGCATAATATATGTTTTGCCTGGGCTACATATGGTTTCTGAATTCACAGTTGTTCATCTTCTAAGAATGAAAAGCACAGTTTACTCTACAATTTA